>CM062816.1:394595453-395095121 GCA_031772625.1 Pinus tabuliformis
CTTATACCTCTGTTTACATCAACCTTCTTCCTTCAACCTATAAACCCATTTACTCTGTAATTTTGCTTTACCTACAAGAAACTTGACTAAGTCCCAAGTTTGGTTATGCATCAAGGAGTCCATCTCTTCTTCCATGGATTGCTCCCACTTCTTCCTAGTTTCTACCTCATTTCTTCTTCATATCTTTCCAGATCACCAAAATCAGTCAACAATACATAATATAATGAAGGAGAGTATCATTTAAGGCATCTCCTTATCCTAGTAGATCTTCTAACACCACTTTTAGGTGTTTGAGGTGCATGTTGTTGTTGTGGTTGTTGTTTTTGTGGCTGCTAATCATTATGATTTTCAGGCACCTTTATTTTTTCTCTAACCTCATCAAGCACTGTGTATTCTTTTTTTTCCTTTTCCTGTTTCTTTCCCTGCATATGATCCTTATAAAAGACCTTTTCATTGAATATGACATCTCTGCTCCTAATGATTTTGTGATTTTCATAATCATATAAGCGATAACCAAAATAATTAACACTATAGCCAGTAAAGGTACATTTCTTTGATTTTCCCTCAAGCTTTCTTCTATTTTATTTATTATTGTGGACAAAGGCTTCATAACCGAAAGTCTTTAAAAATGAGTAGTTTACCTTTTTACCCATCCATGCCTCCTCAATAATACCACCATCCAAGGAAGGGAAATCCTACATGCAATCTCATGCACCTTGCACACTCCATGATTTCCATGTTCGTCCTTTCTGACACACAATTTTCTTGTGGTGTTGCTAGAACTGTCTTCTCTCTATGAATTTCATGCTCTGAATAGTAGTTATCAAACTTTTTGTTTCAGTATTCACCTCCATTATCTGATTTGAGAAACTTCAACTTCTTTCTTGTCTCCTTCTCAACCAAAGCTTTCCATTTCTTGAAAGTATCAAATACATCATATTTATTTTGAATACAATAAATCCATGTTTTCCTAGTTGCATCATCAATAAAACTAACATAATAGTGAGATCCACCAAGAGATGATACCTGAGCAGGTCCTCATACATATGTATACACAAAGATTTACTTTTTTTGCTCTTATTTTCCTTCCCAACTCTAAGAAATCTAACTCTCTTATGTTATCCATAAACACAATTTTCACAGAAATCCAAATCAACATGCTTCAAACCTAACAACATATTTCTTGAATGAAGAATCTGCATCCCCTTCTCACTCATGTGCTCGAGCCTATGATGCCAGAGTGTCATATCTGCTCTTGTGGAGGTTAAATCATTAACATAATTAGAAATAGCATTGCATAAATACAATATACCAACATTTTCTCCTTTTGCTATTACCAGGGCTCCTTTAGTCATTAGGGGAATTTTGAGGTCTAAAATGGGCCTCCTAAGAAAAATGTGCAACCAAAATAAACTTTATAAGAACCAATAGGATTTAAGATGATGATGTCAACCATGGGGGATGATTCACCATTTTCGGAGTAAAAAGGTAAAAAGACTAGAAAATAATAAAATAATAAAACTATTTTTTCACCTTGTATTTTCAACTTATCTCCCTAACATTTTACTCAAATTTCAAGCAAGAGTACTCATTGGATGAAAAATTTAATTCCTCATCTAAGGAGTACCCATGTTGCATACTTTCGATGGGCCATACTACATGAAAAATGAGAAATACATGAAAAAAGGTGATTGCAATCACATTTTTCGTGTATTTCTCAGTTTTCGTGTAGTAGGGTCCATCAAAAGTATGCAACATGGGTACTCCTTGGATGAGGAATCAAATTTTGCATCCAACGAGTGTTATCGCTTGAAATTTGAGTAAACCCATAAGGAGATAAATTGAAAATGCGAGTTGAAAAAATAGTTTTTTCTTTTTTCCCTCTAAAATTTGAAGATGTAATTTAATATTATTTTATTATTTCCACTATTATTTTATAATTTCCTTTGGAGACCCATTTTAGACCTCAAAATTCCCCTAATGGACCTTCCAAGTTTTGTCTGTAAAAGTAGTTACACAACATTCACCTCCCAATTGTCGTGTTGAAATTAGATTTTTCTTTAGATCTAGAACATGCCTTACCTCCTTTAATAATCATTGGTTTCTATTTTGTTGCTTGAAAAAAGGCTTACCCATTCCAATGATTTTACAGGGTTTATCATCACACTAATGAACCTATCCAAAATCTTGTTGAACATAGTCATGAAAATGTTTCCTATCAGGTGTGGCATGGATTGAAGTCCCCGAATCTACCACCCAGGCATAAATAATATTCTCTAATGAAAGAATCAAAGCATCTTGCAACACATCACCTGTCACATTCGCTTCATGATTGTTCTCTTGTTTTCCATCTCCTTCCTTTCCCTTCCAATATTTGTAGTCTTTCTTCAGGTGTCCTTTATTTCTGCATTTCTAGCACATTATCCCCAATCTAGATTTTGATTCTCCTTTCCTTGACTTATTGCAATGCCCCAGGCTCTTTCCTCTCTCTACTTTTCTTCCTTTAGTCTCTGCAGTCAAAGAATTTCATGTTGTCTCATATGAGGTTTTCCGTGGCATTTCGTCACTAAAGATAGCACCAACAACATCATCAAACTTTAAAGTACTATATTCAGATACAGAGTTACTGATATCCATAACTAAGCCATTCCAATTTTCTGGCAATGAGCACACAAACAATAGAGCACTAACCTCATCATCAAAATTTAACCCTACAAAACTTAACTAATTGGTAACCATATTAAATTAATTTAAAGCATCTACAACTGATCCACCTTCTGAGATCTTCATATTAAATAAATGCTTCATAAGAAATACCTTGTTTGAGGCCAAGGGTTTTTCATATAGTTTTTCCAATGTCGTCATTAAACCTTTTGTTGTCATTTCCTTAAAATTTTGAATGCCACTGATTCTGCTAAACACAGCTTTGTCTTTCATACTTGCTGGCTTCTTTGATTTTCTGCTCAATGGTAGGTAAATATTTTTTTGATACAAATAATATTCCATCTACATCTTCCACAACTCGTAGTTTTGGCTGTTAAAATTTTCAAACCTAAACCTTCCATCTTCTACCAATGCTCTCACTCGAACCACGAACCCTTCTCTCCCATGATTTTATCAGTCAAAAATACCTTCGAATTTGATACCAACTATTATAAATTAATTAACGGAGCAATGAAATATATAAAATATTGTGGAAATACAAACACAACAATGAATAAAACAAGAGAGACACAAATATACATGGTTCACCCAATTTTAGCTATGTCCATGGAGAAACAACTGGTCCTTCCTTTTATATTATCTAACAAAATGAAGAGATACAACCTACAGCAGTTCCGTTATAATTTCCACTTTGCTCTCACACAATATTCTCTCTATTTCTAGCTCAAAATAACAATACACAACCACAATACAATTCCCTCATATAAACTGAGGGTTGCCTTCTATGGAAAAAAAACCATAAATTAACATTTCTTCTATCGTCATATCATTCTCCTAATGAATGATCTAGATTGACTACGATGTTACAATATTTTACAAGGAAATTTTTCATCTATTGTTAGCTTTCGAGGTGCTGCCCCTAAAGCCCTACCAAGGGGGGGCTCATAAAATCATCATCACCTACCATGGACCCCCCTGACGACGATCATATAAGCAGCGTTTCCACCCTGTTAGGAACATGGATCCAACACGACTCCACACCCAATGGTTTGATATCCTTTCTAAAGGACAATGACAGTGCAAAGTTGTACGTTTCATGATATGATGGTAGTTTAAAGGCTTAGACTCTCATTGATTGGATAAGGGAGCTCATAAGGTAATTTAAGTCTAAAAATGTTCAAGACCCCAATCACATTGAATTCTCCATGACAAAATTTAAGGGGAATGTTGCACTTTGGTGGGATAGGTTACAAAAGGATAAGATAAAAAATAGGAAATAGAAGAATAGAACCTAGAGGAAGATGGTGAGAAAAATCAAGGAGAAGTTCCAACCTATTGATTACCAACATAATTTGTGTAAATAAGTACAAGACATAACGAAGAAAAAGATGATTGCCTAGGAGTACATTGAGGAATTTTTAAAATTGCCTCTAGATTAGGGATTTAATAACTTAATACAAAAGAGTTGTGAGATATGTGAATGGTTTAAAATATCATATTTAAAATGATATCGCCAAACATTTCTTTCAATGTAAATGAACTCATCAATTTTTTGTTAGCGCAAAAATATCAATAAGTTTGAGACACTAGGTTCAGGCACAAGGGCCAACAAAGCTCCATTGTAGTCTAGCACAATGACAACATTTTCACCTTACCCAAAAAGGATAAGGAGTGTCACTCGTGGTGTGACGAAACCTTAGTTAGATGGGATTGGAAGCCTAGTACTGGGGAAAAGTCACAAGAGGAACACAGAGGTTAAGGAGCCCGAACTATATCAATCAGAAAAGTTAGTCGCAACTGATCATGAACATGCAGAAGAGAAATACAACACATATATGTTTCTATTAAAAAATTTAATAAATCAAATAACCTTTCATGCACTATACAGGTATGCAAAAAAACTCCCTTTTCTATTAATTCATATGGCAATACAATATTACATCTAGCTCAAGAGCCTCACACCAACATTTCAAAGGCATCATAAGAGATCGATGCATAACCACATCAACAGATACAGTGCAGCTAGAATAGCTCCGCAACAGAAATTCGGTAGTCTCCTCTCTTCTTTTCCCCAGACCCTTCCATATATTTCCTCCCCTACTTGGACTATTAATTCTTTCTTGGAGACTTCGCCTTCTTCCTCACTTGGCTTCTCCAATTGCTTGACTGTCATTATTCTTCTTCACTCGGTTGTGGCTTCCTTCCTCCGCAAATGATAGTTCTCAGTAAGTTCCTTCCTTCTTGTCGGTTGTCTCCCTTACAACCTCCCAACAACTATCTTCGCAAAATATCATCAACCTTCTGACCTGTCATCAACATTATTTAGTTCCTCAATATGTAGGACCCAACAAGACCCGACCATAGTTCATTGACTCATCCCTGAGCTAGTATTTTGTTGGCTCTGTTGATGCTACTAATGCCCCTAGTGCTACTAATTCTTCTGGTACTATTGATGTCTCTGGTGCTACTTTCTACATTTCTTCCCCTTGGTTGGTCCCTTCAAACTAAAGAGCCAACTCAGGAACTAAATTGATGATCACTTGTCTGAACTAGGTGTATTCGTTGAGGGTTTCTTTCTATGTGCCTATGAGAGTAGCATCCTGGGCTAGGAACTGAGTTGCAATGTCGGTCGTGGGTTAGGTTGGGCATTTCTCCAGTAGAGAGTTCCACTGCACATCTGTTTCTTCATTGAGCTACTACAGTGTTTCCAAATGAGTATGTGCAAGTGGCCGGAGGTCCCAGAGTATCTACTTGGTCTTTGCGGATTCATCTTCTATTCGCTATATCTAGTTCTCAAGCCCATTAACCTATGATAAGATCTCTTTTCGTTGATTCTTGTCATTGGTACCCCAGGCTTCATTGAGAAAGTGACTGACACAGCTGCGCAGAGGGTAGATAGGTTGGTTCTTCTTTGCCAAACAACCAGACCAGTTGTGCTCTTGTTGTAGAGGGGTGTGAGCTTCTTCTGCGACCTTAATGAGTGACTCTTTGTTGGCACAAAAATTATACCAGGGTTGAGACCCTGGTTCCAAGCACAAGGGGCCAACAAGGCTTTGTTGTAGTCTAGCACAACATCGACATTTTCACCTTACCCGAGAAGGGGAAGAGGTCTCACCCGAGGTGTGTCGTGACTGAAGTTAGATGAGGGTTGGAATTAGATACCAAGGGAATCATATCAACTGAAAGAGAACAAAGGATGGTAGCTTAACATGAAAAACTAACCATATCATAATGATCTACTCATGCTATATCAAGAGACTACCTAAACATATGCATTTTAAAAAAAATGAGTAGTCAACATAATGCATGAGGACACAAGGTGATTCCAGAATAGTCTTCTTCATTAACATAAAAGTATTAAATACATAAGGCTTGAGGCCTGATCATCAATAGTAGACATCACATAACCAGCATATAAACTTATACAAATATGATCATGGAGTCTTTCACATCACTCCACAACATAGGAAGAATGGAAATACTACAGAGTTTCTACAAATGGCTAGTACCAAGACCTCTCCTTCACTATTTCTTCTGCTTTTTATCTACCATCCACCTGGACTGCCAGTTACTCTTTCCTTTTTCTTGGCTACCTTCATTCTCGTTTGCCTCTTCTCTTTCCTCGCTCGATTATCCCTGATGCTTCCTGCCACTCCTCCGCGACCTCCTGTCTTCCTTTATTTTCTAATCTTCCCTTGGCTGTCAACTACACAACTCCCCAACGATCACCTCTGCCACTTGTCATCAACTTCTTTCTCCACAAAATATAAAAAAGAAGGCACCAACAAGCCCAACCACAGTCCATTGACTCGTCCCCGAGTCAATCTTCCCTTCATGTTGTCCGTGTTGTTGACATTTGTGTTGGTACCTTTGTTATTATTGTTGATGGTGCTTCCCTTGGTGCTACTGTTGTCACTTTTGGTGCTACTGCTGCTTCTTCTCCAAACGCAGGCCTCAACTCTGGCACAACTGGAATCATCCCCTAGAGGAATTGAGTGTAGTTTTCCAGTGCTTCTTGCCAGGGTCCTCATTAGGGGAATTTTGAGGTCTAAAATGGGCCTCATAAAAAAAATTATAAAATAATAGTGGAAATAATAAAATAATATTAGATTACATCATCAAATTTTAGAGGGAACAAATAAAAAACTACTTTTTCAACTCATATTTTCAACTTATCTTCTTACGAGTTTACTCAAATTTCGAGCGGGAACACTAGTTAGATGCAAAAATTGATTCCTCATCCAAGGAGTACCCATGTTGCAAGCTTTTGATGGACCTTGCAACATGAAAAATGAGAAATAAATGAAAAACGTGGTTGCAATCACGTTTTTTAATGTATTTCTCATTTTTCGTGTAGCAGGGGCCATCAAAAGTATGAAACATGGGTACTCCTTGGATGAGGAATTAAATTTTGCACCCAATGAGTATTCCCGCTCAAAACTTGAGTAAAAACTTAGGGAGATAAGTTGAAAAGTAGTTTTATAATTTTATTATTTTTTAATCTTTTTACCTTTTTACCCCAAAAATGGTGAATCATCTCCCACGGTTGGCATCATCATCTTGAATCCTATTGGTTCTTATAAACTCTATTTTGGTCATACATTTTTCTTAGGAGGCCCATTTTAGACCTTAAAATTTCTCTAATGCATGATGGTTGTTGCTTGCTTTAGGAACTTTGTCGTCATGCTAGATGTTGGTTGAGCTCATTGAGTCATTAGTAGGGAATCCCACTGTTCTTCTATGTACTCACTGACTTCTTGCAAAGTGTTCACATGAGTTTGGACTGAGGGTCATAGATCATGAAGCTTTTGTTTGGTCTTAGTTGACTCATCCTCGATCTGTTGGATGCAGACTTCCAGAGAGGTGACTTCTACTTGGAACTGCTTCCGCTTCTCCTTGTCCTTAGAGTTCTTGATGTTTGTGAGGAGTTGATTAATTCATTGGCAGAGTGGGTAGACTGGTAGATTCTTATTTGCTAGGTTGTCGAATCAGTCATGAATCTACTGTAGTAAGGTGTACCCATCATTCAGGGCCTCGAGGATGGAGGACTTAAGAGCAACTACAACAGTGATCTTTTGCTCAATCTCATTGGCATACATCATGGAAGGGTCTTCAAGTGAATTCCTCACAGCATCAAGGTTCTGCCTGAGTTCTCGATTAGAGGAGATCAACCCGTTGCATGCAGTCTAGATGTGGCCACAACATTCAACCACAGTGCAGGCGGAGAAATCTTTCGGAGCCTCAATTACTACATCAGAAATGGCAGGCCAAAGCGTCTGGAATCACGAAGTGATTTAATCAACCTATTCTTGCAATTGTTGATTGTCCTGGCGGAGCTGGTCTAGTTCGGTTGTGAGGGCAGCAATTTGTTGTTGTTGTTGCTCATGGTCAGTAGCAAGGTCATTGTGAATCTGTGCATCACTTTGGGCGACTTGTTTTATAAACTTGAACAATTGAGTTGATGACTAGCTCTGGAAATCATTATGTTGCATGCTAGATGGATTAGAGAATCAACTCTGTAGGGGTTGCCCACTAGCGATGGACTTGTCTGAATGTCTGTGGGGTGTTGTGTCTTGCTACGATGGCTCTGCAAATTGAGGCGTTGATGGTAAGGAAACAAGATTTGGTGCAACAAGGGGATTTAAATCAAATGGGAGCACAAAGGGCTCAACAACGGTAATAAGTGAATGTAAAATGACGAGCCTTATGTTCAGTAGTGGGCCTAACTCTAGTAACAATGACAACATGGAGGTGGTGACATTTTCTCCACTGGGGATTGTCGTGATGGATTGAATAACTGAATCGACCTCCATGTCTTCTGTGCCCAACAGTGTCCCAGAAGGAATTGTATTTAACAGGGTTATAGAGGTCGATGTGGTGTGTGGGGATGGGTCACACGAGTTCAAAGAAACTGTGGAGGTGGAAGGCAAGACTTCTTCTATGATGGGCAAGGCTGGAGCGGACTACGGTCCCTCAATGGTGAGGTCAATGATTTTCACTACAGGGTTTGATATTTTCTTCTTGGCTACGGTTGGAGGCTTGATGATTTTTGTTTTATAAGGTTTGGGGATGGTTGACTTAGACTGTGAATGAGTCCCTACAAATGGTATGGCAACAACAAGGGGGTTTGTTACATAAAGCTTTACGATTCAGTTGAGTTGGGAACCAAACCTGATGAAATGGTGATATTTGTGATGGTCTCCTTGAGCTAGCTCATCTGCTTCTTCATTTGTGTGAAGATCGGTTGTAGCTCATGATCAGTGATCCTCTTCCTGGTGTCCGCAACTATTTATCCTGGTAACAGTGGTGGTACCATCCCATCAAATAAGTATAGCAACCTCCCTTCTCTAATTTTCCTTGTGACCCCCAGCTACGACCTGACCTCTGCATGAAAAACCTTCGACTGATAGCACAAATTTATGGGCCCGCATTTGGAAGGAGTGCGGGTGAACATTGTGAGACCTTAAAAAAGTGTTCCTGTGAGTAGCCCAAAACCAAATTGTGGTTGAATATTCGTCCAACAACGAACTAGGGATCCTTTCGGTGGCTATAATCACCACGATCATTTTGACATAACAACCTCAAAATGAAGCCTCATTGATTTCTTTGCTACTCGGCTCTCTCGAAATCCTCCATGGCACATATCGGAGAGCCAAGGGTTTTGTTGTAGTGGCTACAACCACCCTCCAAAATTTTTCCTTAGCTTCGTTTTCGAGCCTCCCTACCAACCTTTCACAGCAGCATGTCCTGCTTCATCAAGTACACAAGCTTCAATGATTTTCTTGCAGAAAGACAGATTTTCTATCAAAGCTTGTTGCATTCCCCTCACAAGTTGTTTCTCTAAACTTGGTCTAGGTGTAGGTTGATCACCTCCCTCAAAAAATTGCGTAATTTTGGAGGGCAACCAACCTTCCCTCCAGAAATTCTGGCAGCTTGGTTGGCTCTAGAATTGCACAAATCTTCCAGTCAAGCTTCATCCAGAAAATTGTGCAATTCCTCCCAAGAGGGCTGTCAGCCCAGGAATTGTGCAATCCTGGGCAGCAGTTAACTGCTTTGCCCAGAAATTGCACAAATGTCCTGGGCAGCCAGCCGAGCTGCATTTTCTCCTAGCAGTTGAGTAGGCTCTTGCATGTGCAGTTGGTTTGACCAGTTCCACTCGGGACCAAGGAAACTTGACTTGCATTAATGGGTTGCTTTTTCCCAGAATAGAAAAAGCAACACGCAAAAGCATCCCTATATTTTAGGGAGCTATTTTTAGCAACTAGAGGTTACATGCAAAGATCGTTTTAGAATCTTTCCTCCAAGTGTCACATTTTCCTAGATTTGTGGCCTGCACGTCATGAGCTTCAAACTTATTTATTCAATGCTTCAGAGCTCATTTCTTCACATCAATCTTGGAGCTTTGATATCCCACAACACATCCAGTACTCTTCGACACATCTAGCTCAGTTATTCATGGGTAAGTGGTCTCAACTTGTCTTTTGTAGCATTTATGTCGTTTTTTGTGTTTTCGCTTGTGTGAGTGTTGTTTTCTTGATTTATTTGAACACTTGCTGTCATTTACATGCATACTAGCTTGTACTAGCACCGTTTCAGTTTTTGTTAACATCTCACTGTTGTCGCATGCATGACACTGTTTTACACGAACGGTCGCCGATTCGGTGACTCGCTTCACCCATATGCATGCTATTCTGTTTTTTGAATCTTTAATACATTATTTGCATGCATGACCATTTGCTTCTACTTACACTCAGTATCACCATGCATTCACTTTCATATTTGCTTTTAGTTGCCCGTCGGCGGGTCTGGGCAGCGTTGGCCCAGACTTTGCCTCATGAAGATAGCATTGCGCAATCCTAAGAGGGAAGGCTCTATATTCCCCTCAGGAAATGCACATTTCTACCCAACAACTATTCCCCAGACCTACTTTGCGCAATTATGAGGGACAGTGATTGCTGCCCCAGAAAATTACGCAATGGAGTCACTGAGCCAACTAAAATTATGTATTGTGCAATTCCAACAGCCAGTCATGCCTCCTAGATAACCCAGACTACTTTTGCGTAAGTCTGGAAGCCAGTCTTCCAGCCTCCTGTTGTGGTAAAAACACAACCCCCCCATTATTGATGTGTTTACTTCAAATAATGAGGACCCTTCCTATAAAAATTTTGGCTAAACACCTTTTTGGATTTTTATTTAGTTGATTGCCCTACGCTTTTGTTAATTTTTCATTTTCTTTGGATTCTTGTTTTGATTGCTTTGTTAGAATCGATTTTTTATAAGCTTCCCATTGATGCTTGTTTTGCCTCATTTGGTCAACTGATTTGAAAATGGCACTCCTTTGAAAGTCCGATTATTTATGTAGCCTGGGTTAAAAATGCATAAAATGTACAATATTGCAATTTGTAAATAAATTAGCTCAATAATGCATTTATTTTAAATATCAACACCTAGTTAGTTTTTACTAACATTTTCCCATTTTTAGTTGTGCAGCAAAATCATGAAGCATTGGGATTTTAGTAATCTATTCCAATTTTCAAAATCACTAATCTCGAAAACCTAGAACATCGAAGTGGCTGTAGTTTATTTTTATTCTTTTTATTTATTTTCCAAGTGGCTGTAATTTAGAAACTAAAATTCATAAAATAAAACCAAAATAGAGTTGATATTTAATGTTAAATTTTAAATTAATTAATAATTAATTTAATTAAAATAAAATTCAATACATAAAATATCAATATAATAAAAAATATATAATAAAATTTTCCGATCGCATTGGAGATTTTGATCACATCGAGAGTTTTCAAATGACACATTTCTAAAAACCCCGATAGACTCAATCCTCCCGATCCCGATCATAAAAAAGTGCATGCATCACATCGGAGGTTTTTCACTTGACACAAGTTTGAAAACCCCAATAGTCCTCATTCTCCCGATCCTATATGCGATGGCGATAAGTCAAAGGCATGTCATTAACTTATGGTTTGTTTTTTTTAGTTTCAAGTTTTCACTCATACGAATGAGTGAATGGTAATGTAAATGTCGTATGAATAAAATGGTCACATAAATGTAGTAGTAGGGTAGTGTAAATTAATATTAAAACAAATATGTAATAATAAAATAAATATTTATTAATTTAAATAATTAATTTTAAGTTAATTAATATGTAACATATAATTAAATTAATTAAATTAAAATTTAATTAATAAATTAATCAGATTAATTAATTTATAACATTTAATTAACTTGATTAAATTAAAATTTAAATATCATTTAGATTAATATTAATTAGTTTTTAATTAGATTAAATTTATTTATAAATAGCTGATTAGATATCAGTTAATTAGATTAATAATTAGTTTAGTTTATAATTAACAATTAATTAGAATTCTAATTTAGGATTAGATTTTTAATAAAAAAAAATATGATTTTTATCCCAGCAACAGAATTTCCAAATTCATGCCAGATTTGATTCATCAACTTTGGAGGCTTATAGATTGAGTTATACTTGGCCAAATGAGGCCCAGGACGGCTCATTGGAAAGATAAAATCAAGGAGAATATTTCTGAGGAGGTTTCACTAATAGATTTGATCATTTATTAGATCAAAAATTAGGCAGAAAATCAACCTCCGAATTTCTAAAACAAAATCAGTTTTCTGAGTTATTTTCTGCATTTTCATTTGTCCAAGCTTCTTCTAATTGCAGATCCATTCGTCAATAATATCCTTGGCCAATTAAACTATCACAGACATCAATAAAGAGCTTATATTTTTTTTCAATTATTTATTTAAATAGAATTCGATTGGATTTGATTTAATTACCAGAAATGATATTTTGATTTTATTGTTGCATCTTAATTCATTTTAATTTATTTTTGCAGGAAAACAGTAGAAGAAATATGGAGAAAAAGATTTAATCAATGAGAAGGCTCCAACAATTAAATATGGAAATTTTGAGCAAATAAAATTGGATTTGGCAGATTTCTCTTCAACAAACTTTCCTCTCAAGAATTCCTTCACAAATATTATAAATAGCAGATTGCAGAATGTAATAAAGGGCTGCTCTCCTCTGCAATTCTAGACTTCTAAAAGCACTACTGTAATAGGAATTTAGAGTTGTAGGAGAGAGGAGAGAAAATCTCAGATCTGGGGATTATTGAGGATTTTCCCTTTGTATCTTGAATTATACATGAAGGGAAAAGTTTGCACTATTGTGGCTTAAGCTTTGAAAGTAGAAGTTCAAGCAATGTAAAGAGTTGTTGGAGACTAGAGACAGAGAGATGGATACAATAAATTGGTATTTCTAATACTACTATTTCAAATATCAGTTTTATTTTTATGGTAACAAGAATGTGTCATTTTATTCATGTTTATGCACTATTGTCAATATGGGTAATTTGTCTCAATGTTGTTATTATATATCTCTGTTTTTATGAATCAATTTCTCATTTTTGTGTAACTACTTACTCAGAAATCTGTTTTATAAAACTGATTTATTGAATGGTAATGTGTTGTGAACTATTTCCACATATCATTATTCAATTATTGGATTTACTGATTTGATAATTAATATCATTTTTGTGAACTACTTCCTGAATGTTGTTGGTTTATTATTTCAGTTAAGAGGTCTCAATAGGATGTGTTTTGGTAACCATAATATCAATTGATTGAACTACTTCATTAACTTGATATTCATTATAGACAAGACATATTTAAATCCAAATACTTTAATTATCTTGCTTTTAGTTGGGTTAGATCTATATCTGCCTAATTAAGATAGGATTTAGATTAGTTTCTTTTGCTTGCATCATAGAATAAGCTTGCATTTAGAGTAAATTCTACATTCTTTTAAGTCCTCTCCTCAAAGAGGCAAAATTTTAGTTGTGGCTTGGTTGAACCCAAATCAGCTTAAGGATCATTCTCTTGCCTGATCAGCAAGAAGAAGTGATCGGATATCCCTGTCTATTGGTAGTTAAAGATACATCATAAACCAATAACGATAGGGAGAAGGTAACTGGACCTAGTTAAACCAGTCGGAGCCACTACACCAAACGGAAAAGGAACTGCTTTAAGCTCCGGACCGGGTGGTTATCCCCCATTGTTATTGCAGCGATTTTCGAGGCATCAACATTTTTGGCGCTAGAAGGAGGGCCTAAGATTTTTGTCTATTGGAGTCTTTTAATTTTAATATTTTAAATCACGATGCCTCCTCTTAAGCTTCCAATTTGGAGTTTCATCCATGGACGTGCATCCTCCAATACTCCACCCGAAGTGGTAAGACTCTTGTCTCAGGTAAAGTTTAATGGTGAGAGAAATTCTTCTGCTTTTAATCATGTCCTTCAATTTATTCAAAATGTTTCAAATTATGATTTTCAAGGAATTGATGAAGGTATTTTACGCAGAATTTTTACTCTCACATTTGCGGCAAAAGCCAGAAACTGGTGTAGAACTCTTCCAGTTGCCTCAATTTACAGCTGGGATCAATTTGCTACAATTTTCATTTGTAAATTTGACGGCTATGATTATGAACAGGTATGTAAAGAAATTGAATGTTTACGAAGATTTGAAAATGAGACCGTTAAAGATTTTAATATTTGATTTCATTTGAATTGTTTAAGATTTGAAGTCGAAGATAAACCTACGGAAGAAGAATCACTAGATTGGTTTGAATATATTTGTTCTCTTCCTTCCATTTCCAATCCATATGAAATTAGTTCAAGTTTTGTACCATCCCCTTCCAACATAAATGAGAATTCCAATTTGGATGTACAAATAAATTGTGATGAAGTGGTTTCACAAAGCTTGGAAAATATTTCTAATCAAATGCAAGAAGACAATAACAACAATTTTGGAGAAAGACCTGCATTGGAATCTAAAAGCTACTTTGAAGTAAATTCAGAAAATCAGATCGCAAATCAACAAGTACAAGCAACAGTCAAAGTAAATAATAACATGCAAACTGTTGTACAAATTTCTGAATTTTTCCATAATGAACAAATGCCGAAATCAAAACAGCAAAGCAGTGTTCTTCAAGAAAGCGTGAACACACAAAGAAATGATTTAGAATCTGAAATTTACAGTGAGCATAATGCACAAGGGTTCTCAAACAGAGACAGTTTTAAATGCATTGTTTCAGATTCTCATTTTTCCCTTTATCCTGATATGTTTAATAATGGTAATTTTTCCCCTCTTGGTATTAATGATATTTCAGAAAATACAGAGGCTGATCTAAATGAATTACCATTAAGTTTTTATCAAGATAGAGAAAAAAATAATGATGATTCTTTTGCCATTAATGAACATGAAATTCTTGTTCCTCCTTGTTTGGATATATTGGATGAAATTGAAGGGAATTCTAAAGAATCTTGTAAAGTCATTTATGATAATTACTCTAACATTGAGGATGTTAATTTCTATTCCTCTCAAGAGAATCCTCCTGAGAAAATTCAAATAACATATGTGAATGAGGAACGTTTCAATTTAGAAATTATTCCAACCTATCCTCATTTTAGAGTAGCAAATTATCTTCATGATTTCACCATTCAAGAAAACATTCCAATTTATGATTCATATCATGATCAAGTTCTCATTCGTACTCATAATTATAATTCGTTTTCTAGTTCACAAGTTGGAATTCGAAATTACTCAAATTCCATAATTCTGGCCAATCCTTGTGAAAAAGAAATCATTTCAAAACGATTCCAATTGTGCTGTAACATTAATTGTAAAAATAGTGATTTCATTTTATTTTTGTTTTCTCACTTATTTTGTTTAAATTTAGATTTATTTTTTGATTTTATTTTTCAATTTTTTCACACTTTCCGCTGGCATATTGAACATTTTATTATCAAACACTCAATTGATGAATTGCATTATTAGGAAATTGAAGTTTCATATTATAACCATGAACATCAAGAGCTGTTAACATGTCAATGTCAATTGATGTTCATTACTTATCAAAAACTTCTATCTTCTCAAAGGCAATATCAACAAGAGAATGTATTTTTACAATCTGGCCAGCAATCTAATTTAATTAATAATTTTTCATTTTATTTGAAAGATTTCCATCCATTTTTCATTAACTCATTTGAAAAATTTTTGGAAAGTTTTCTTTCAAGGAAAATTGTTAATGGTTTAACATTTGTACATAACACTAACAGTTTTTTTCAGGCCTTTGAATGTAAAAGTTCATATCCACAATCTGGCCTTTCATCTCCTCTTTTGAACATTTCCCAATCATTAATAGAGATCCATTCAAATTTCTATCATCCAATTGATATTCAATTGGAAAATAAAATTCAAGAGGAAAAAATTTTAATTAAGTTGCTAACAATAGTTGTACATTCTGATTTCAGATTTATTTTCCTTAGTTAATTAGATTTGCATTTTTATTACTAACATTTGAACTGTACATATATGCAGAAATAAAATTGAGAGAATGGTTACACTGGAAATATGACTATACCTAGTCATTTTCATGTATATGGTTAGAATAGGAGTAGAATTAATTTAATTAGTTTGTTTTATGTAGTTAATTAGTTTTTAACAATTTTGTAGATTTAAAAAAATAAAACAAAGCAGTCAGCCCTTCTCATACATGTTCATTGAAAACATTTTCTTCCTATCAGAAAATTTTAATTCTTGCTCTCCTTTTTAAAATTTCTTACAGCAATACCTCTACTCTGTCTATTTTGAATAATGTCTTGATTAAATTCAATTAAAGTTGCACTTGGCATCGATTGCCTCAAAGCCACTTTTCTTCATTTCGGGATTTCCTTCTAAGATTTTCTTTTGAAATTTATATGGTAAGGATTTGAGGATATAAAAGCTTCATGACCCCATTATCCCATGAAATGTATGACTGTCTATGATAAGCTTAATTCTAATTGAATCATTATTAGTCAATCTAACCTTTCACAGTAATCATATGAAGTTCATATTATCTTCCTCGGAATTTGCTAAAGCTGACCTTAAGGATGTCCATTTTGCTGAGTGCACACATTCAAATATGTTTTGATATTTTTCCACAATTAGTGGCTTTATCCCATTCTGATCTTTAGTTGAATATTTGATGCTGCAATACGCATCATATTCATTTACTAAAGGCATTATTGAACAGTCGCTATAACAATACAGATTCTTCTCAAGTTATTCAGAATAAGCAGAGGTAATAAATTGTTGTTTCAATTCAAAAGGGAAGCCTATTTTTATATTTATTTCTGGTAAATTTTATATTTCCTGAACATGAATAAACAGATTTTATTTAGGCTGATTGCACACTTAGATTTAGAATAAATAATGAGATGATTTTGAACAAAGGCAAAATTTTGATAAATCCAAGGAAGGATTTGAAGATTCATGAAGTAAAAACTACAAAGAATTTCCTTCCAGGTATGCATTTACAAGTTCATTTTCATCTATTATTAGTTTATCTTTTCCTTAGTTTATTTGTGATTTTTGTTCTGTTTTATTTGCAAGTTTTCATTTGTTTTCAAAATTTGAAGTAAGCAGCAAACTCATTTCAAATTTGCAACAGGTTCAGGGAGATTTTATTTGTGATTCATTCGAATTTGAGCATTTTAAACTTTGCATTCAACCATCAAAAAACCCAATTGAAATTTCAAGCAATATCATAAGATTCAACTTGATTTTCATATTGCTGATACTTCAATGAAAAAATTCGCAATACTCCCATCTCGCACATCTTCGTTAATAATTTCATTCCAATATTACATCATCCACTTCACAACCATTTGTAGCGAAATATTTCATCGGAAGTACCTTTTAGCATTTTCGATAACAAATTGTTTATAAAAGATTTCCGATGTATTACCTCGCTCATATGTCACATCGCATTTTTCATATCGGAGGTTTGCAGTTGGATACAATTCCATTATCATGAATCGTCAATCTCCGATAAACAACTTTACCGATATTGCGATGACCACATAATTTCGGACCCGATATGAAATTTAAATTAAGTTTATAAAATATCGTGTCCATTCAATCGCAATAATGGTAGGAGCATAACTTTAAAAGGGGCCGATGTCTCGGATCTAATATGTTATTAAATTTTCATCATAAAGTTATCAAGTCCACTCCTCATCGCATATTGGCATATCAAGAAGTGTTACATCATGTGCTTAAAATTGCCGATCGCCGATTAGCCACGTCATTTATTGCATATCGGCATCACAAGAATCATATTGTGTTTCATTCAGTACTTAAAGTTTGTCAATCACCGATTAACAATCGTCGCGATTGCAATCACTTCATCGCATTATTATTCATGGCCATACCACTATTCCGAATCTGCAATGTACGATGTGCGATGTGCAAAGTATAAATTGCGAGATGCAATGTGCGATGTGCGATTTGCGACATGACTGTCTCCGATCCTAAATATAACATTTCTTCAATGGTATGATGCACATGTTCTCATCACATAGTCTTAATCGACAATTTTCCATTGCAATCTCTGATGCGATAGCTTCCAATGCATGCTTCTAAGCAATTAATATTTAATCAATATATGTCATAGCAACAAAGGTGAAGTCTTGCAAATTAAACTTGAAACATGGTGAAGAAACATGTGATGTGAATCATCTGATTCGACAATATGTTATTTTAAAAAGCAAGCTTCGACGGTAAGAAAGGAGTTAATGACCAATTTGCAGTATATTTAAATCATTTCGATTTCTCATATATTTCAGTTTTAAATATATAATTCCATAATTAAAAATGGAATTCAAGACCTCTCTATCTTCATATTTAAATTTTATTATCTTGGATTTGGTATTGATTCTGGACAATTTATAAAATCATGGAGTTTATATGAAACTTATAATATTTTGAGAACATTCATTACTACAAATTCTCATTCTTATTTCTGATGCATTGGTTTTAATTTCAATTTCCTTGAATTCTAAGCATTCCATTCTACTGCTTGCTTTAGTTTAAATAAAATAAATAATGATTTTGGGTTACAAGATTTTGGTTAGTTTGACTTCTTCATGTTTTTAATTGTTAATTAAAATAAGGAGTCAGCTAGTTTGGAGAAATTGATACCTTTTAGGTAAGGTCAAAAGCAATTATCCAATGGTAAGATTCATGTACACACTTTCATTAACTTCCATTTCGTTACTTTAGTTTCAGTTTTGTTTTTCTGATATATAAATCTGTTTTGCAGCTCTTCATAAAAAACTTCCTACCCTTTGCCAGATCATATTTTCAAAGTCATATACTTTTCTCCTGACTTTATTTCAATAAGTAGTGATAATCCTGATCGAAACAGCGACACCAGGAAGTTTCAGAACCTTTAACTTGTTTCTTTAAGCATTCCTTTTATTAGAAAATGATTAAGATGATGCTTTGAAACAAGAAGATTGATATCAGACAGAAAATTTTCATTGTGGTTGAATTTTATCATCACTGTTATCCAAAAAGCCTAAAGCACTTACAACCCTGCAAGGTATGATTTTTATAAATCTCGACATAAGAAGGAATGATTACACGATTATTTTCTTTTTCTTCATATTGTTGAGACATTGGTATAAACATTCTTGTTTGAGTTTATCTTTTGAAACTTGGATTTTCCTTTCCATTTTTAAAATTTCTTCATTTTTGTTTTGTTCGCTGATTTCTTTTCTCACTTTAGCATAAGAATTTTTTTCTTTTGGTTTTCAGTTTTGATTTTGGTAACTTTGCCGTGATTTATATGGAAGGCCTACTTATTACTTAACAATGGTCAACATACATGGAGAAAAAAAGTTAATAGTCACCTATTAGCTTTTTCTTAAATCTCTTGGTAAAGTTTGATTTTCTTATTATAAAGGTAGACATACTTAAGAAAGAGATTACCAATTTAGAAAAGTTGACAAAATATCATGAAATCTGAAAATTTTCTTTTTCATCAAATTGTAATCATTTTGAGATTTCAAAATTTCATTAGGATCTTTCAAAGTTCTATTATCAGTCAAAAAAAAGTTATTTTTAACCAAGTAAAGACACTTTACGGGAAAGCACCTTTAACTCTGAAATTTTCATTCTTAACTCTTAAGGAGTCAATGATTCTCCCTATCCCAGAAAGTCTTATTTTTCTAGAGTGTGATCCAGAAGTATATTTAAGCTTAAAAGATAAGAGGTCTCATCATGAGCCTGCTTATCATGATCATAGGCGAAAAATAGGCTGACATTACCAACACTGCTAAACAAACCAGGGTAATGGCTTATGATTGTAAACAATTATAAGACAAGGGGTCTCATCACGAGCCATCTTGTTCAGTCTAATTATAACCAGTGAATGGCTTTGTCAACTATCTAGCTACCAAACCAGGACAATGACTTTTAAGAACTAAAAAAATAAAAAAATAAAAAAAATAAACATATATAAATGGATTTATCTCTAGATCAATAATTCTTAAGCAGATGGGATTCTGAATCATTTATGATTAAAAGGTAACCCTGCCGAGACTATAGATGTTTGTTGGCAGCAGTGGCTCTACCTGTGACCAATGAGTATATTCTAAAAGCTAAGCTATAAAGTAACCCTTGCTTTATCTTTACAACTAATTAATGACTGATATAGAGTTTTGAAATATTTTAATTGATGAGAAATTTTAAGAAAAATTACAGCTAGATGATTCCTGCTTTTATTCAAATTAATAAACCTAGTCAAGCATTTCAAGCATAATTCTCTCTTCTTTAATTATTTTTTATTTAATTTTAGGAAAATCTCATTCATATCAAATAGAGATAACTGGTTCTTCTCCCGTGTGTCGCCATTGTTGTGGTAAAAACACAACCCTCCCATTATTGATGTGTGTACTTCAAATAATGAGGACCCTCCCTATAAAAATTTTGGCTAAACACCTTTTTGGATTTTTATTTAGTTGATTGCCCTACGTTTTTGTTAATTTTTCATTTTCTTTGGATTCTTGTTTTGATTGCTTTGTTAGAATCGATTTTTTATAAGCTTCCCATTGACGCTTGTTTTGCCTCATTTGGTCAACTGGTTTGAAAATGGCACTCCTTTGAAAGTCTGATTATTTATGTAGCCTGGGTTAAAAATGCATAAAATGTACAATATTGCATTTTGTAAATAAATTAGCTCAATAATGCATTTATTTTAAATATTAACACCTAGTTAGTTTTTACTAACATTTTCCCATTTTTAGTTGTGCAGCCAAATCATGAAGCATTGGGATTTTAGTAATCTATTCCAATTTTCAAAATCACTAATCTCGAAAACCTAGAACATCGAAGTCGCTGTAGTTTATTTTTATTCTTTTTATTTATTTTCCACATGGCTGTAATTTAGAAACTAAAATTCATAAAATAAAACCAATAAAAACCCCGAAGAACTCAATCCTCCCGATCCCAATCATAAAAAAGTGCATGCATCGCATCGGAGAATTTTCACTTGACACAAGTTTTTGAAAACCCCGATAGTCCTCATTTTCCCGGTCCGATATGCGATGGCGATAATTCAAAGGCATGTCATTAACTTATGGTTTGAAAACCCCGATAGTCCTCATTTTCCCGATCCGATATGCGATGGCGATAATTCAAAGGCATGTCATTAACTTATGGTTTGTTTTTTTTAGTTTCAAGTTTTCACTCATACGAATGAGTGAATGGTAATGTGAATGTCGTATGAGTAAAATGGTCACATAAATGTAGTAGTAGGTAGTTCAAATTAATATTAAAACAAATAGGTAATATTAAAATAAATATTTATTAATTTAAATAATTAATTAATATGTAACATATAATTAATTTAATTAAATTAATTAGATTAATTAATTTACAACATGATTAAATTAAAATTTAAAAGCATGTCATTAACTTATGGTTTGTTTTTTTTAGTTTCAAGTTTTCACTCATACGAATGAGTGAATGGTAGTGTGAATGTCGTATGAGTAAAATGGTCACATAAATGTAGTAGTAGGGTAGTTTAAATTAATATTAAAACAAATATGTAATATTAAAATAAATATTTATTAATTTAAATAATTAATTTTAAATTAATTAATATGTAACGTATAATTAATTTAATTAAATTAAAATTAAATTAATCAGATGAATTAATTTATAACATTTAATGAATTTGATTAAATTTAAATTTAAATATCATTTAGATTAATATTAATTAGATTAAATTTGTTTATAAATAGCTAATTAGATATCAGTTAATTATATTAATAATTAGTTTAGTTTATAATTTAGAATTAATTAGAATTCTAATTTAGAATTATATTTTTAATAAAAAATTATGATTTTAGCCTAGCAACAGAATTTCCAGATTCATGTCAGATTTGATTCATCAACTTTGGAGGCTTACAGATTGAGTTATACTTGGCCAAATGAGGCCCAGGACGGCTCATTGGAAAGATAAAATCAAGGAGAATATTTCTGAGCAGGTTTCACTAATAGATTTGATCATTTATTAGATCAAAAATCAGGCAGAAAATCAAACTCCGAATTTCTAAAACAAAATCAATTTTCTGAGTTATTTTCTGCATTTTCCTTTGTCCAAGCCTCTTTTAATTGCAGATCCATTCGTCAATAATATCCTTGGCCAATTAAACTATCCCAGACATCGATAGAGAGCTTATATCTTATTTTCAATTATTTATTTAAATAGAATTCGGTTGGATTTGATTTAATTACCAGAAATGATATTTTGATTTTATTGTTGCATCTTAATTCATTTTAATTTCTTTTTGCAGGAAAATAGTAGAAGAAATATGGAGAAAATGATCTCAATCAATGAGAAGGCTCCAGCAATTAAAGATTGGAATTTTGAACAAATAAAATTGGATTTGGCATATTTCTCTTCAACAAACTTTCCTCTCAAGAATTCCTTCACAAATATTATAAATAGCAAATTGCAGAATGTAATAAAGGGCTGCTTTCGTCTGCAATTCTAGACTTCTAAAAGCACTACTGTAATAGGAATTTAGAGTTGTAGGAGAGAGGAGAGAAAATCTCAAATCTGGGGATTATTGAGGATTTTCCCTTTGTATCTTGAATTATACATGAAGGGAAAAGTTTGCACTATTGTGGCTTTAGCTTTGAAAGTAGAAGTTCAAGCAATGTAAAGAGCTGTTGGAGACCAGGGACAGAGAGATGGATGCAATAAATTGGTATTTCTAATACTACTGTTTCAAATATCAGTTTTATTTTTATGGTAACAAGAATGTGTCATTTTATTCATTTTTGTGCACTATTGTCAATATGGGTAATTTGTCTCAATGTTGTTATTATATATCTCTGTTTTTATAAATTAATTTCTCATTTTTGAGTAATTACTTACTTAGAAAACTGTCTTATAAAACTGATTTATTGAATGGTAATATGTTGTGAACTATTTCCACATATCATTATTCAATTATTGGATTTACTGATTTGATAATTAATATCATTTTTGTGAACTACTTCCTGAATGTTGTTGATTTATTATTTCAGTTAAGAGGTCTCAATAGGGTGTGTTTTGGTAACCATAATATTAGTTGATTGAACTACTTTATTAACTTGATATTCATTATAGACAAGACATATTTAAATCCCAATACTTTAATTATCTTGCTCTTAGTTGGGTTAGATCTATATCTGCCTAATTGAGATAAGATTTAGATTAGTTTCTTTTGCTTGCATCATAGAATAAGTTTGCATTTAGAGTAAATTCTACATTCTTTTAAGTCCTCTCCTCAAAGAGGCAAGATTTTAGTTGTGGCTAGGCTGAATCCAAATCAGCTTAAGGATCATTCTCTTGCCTGATCAGCAAGAAGAAGTGATCTAATATCCCTGTCTATTGGTAGTTAAAGATACATCATAAACCAATAGCGATAGGGAGAAGGTAACTGGACCTAGCTAAACCAGTCGGAGCCACTACACCAAACAGAAAAGGAGCTGCTTTAAGGTCCGGACCAGGTAGTTATCCCCCATTGTTGTTGCAGCGATTTTCGAGGCATCAACACCTCCCAAAAGAAATTGCGCAATTCTTTCTAGTCTTTCCCCATGTATGTGTTATGTCGTTCCTCCAATTTTCTTTGGCTTTCGCTAACAGATTTCTTGCCATGCATGTCGCTTTGTCTCCAGATTTAGAAGATGTTATTATGCCTCTTAACAGTTCAGGATAAATAGCCTCTAAGAGAGTAGGATCAAAGGACACTAACAAAAGTGCAACTAGAGCATCAGTTGAGCAAGTGTCCGCAATTCTATCGATCTATGAAGACACCAAGCTGATTCTAGACAAGGACATCAAGCTAAAATGGCAAGAGGTCAATGATGCATTTGCAAACACATTTGGGGAAGACCTCAAAGACTGCCAGGTATACATGAACATTCACAAGTTTGGCTTGTACTAGATTGCATGTAGATACCCTGTGTTCTCATGCATAGACATGATACACTGGATCGTCTTGCACACTGATCACGAGACAATGACCTTGAGTAGTTTCAACGGGACAAATATTGCAATCTTCAGGGAACAGGATTATGTTGAGATGTATGAGATGTCGGAGCCTGTGACTATCATGGAGACTCCCTTAAGCTTACCCAGTAGCAATTCCAACTCCAGAGACATTCTAAATACCTAGGTAAAGGAGCCGATTAGATTCAGTATGACACTCAACTAAATCTACAAGACGAAGATACTACGGAAAACATATCAATACTTGGTCATCTTTGCATGTCGACTGTATGGCCAAGAAAGCATGAAAACCTTCCCACAAAGTTGGGTGATCATGTTGGACCAACTAGCCAGAGAGGGCAAACCATGCAACTAGTCTGGTATGTTGGCTCCTCAGCTGAAGGAAGAAGTAACAAGGGCTCGACAACCGCCCAAAGGTATGCAAGAATAAATATACATGTCAGCCTACATCTTGGATGCAGTATATGCCCGATAGGATTTTCTGGGCTTGAAGTGGGCACGATCACCGATGGAGACTATTGTGAACACTTATTGTAAGATGTTGTTTGAACGCAGCTTCATAGGAGTTATCACATGATTGTCTGATCATTTTTTCACCTCGGTTTATAAGATGATATTCAAACAGGATCCACCCTACATGTTGAAGGCAACAATGGAGGCACTGATAGACATAGATGATTGGTATGCCTCACCATCCAGCACCTTCATACGGATGTACAGTGCAGAGAAGCCTCCGCATGTGCTACCAAAATTTTCGTTGGACATACTCGTCATGCAAAAAGTAGCATATCACATCTCGGCAGGATTTACATCTAGGTTGCACCGGAAGAAGAAGGCACCTTTTCCCGCTCTTCCATTGTGCATCAGCTTATATAAGATCCAGAGTTTCAAGCATGCGTATGTCGAAGCAGAGCAGATGAAGAAGTATCCATTCGAGCTCCGAAGTTACAATCCGTATGACCCGCACTATCTTGTGAAAGATAACTGCATGATAGTACCATTCAACTGGATCCACGGGGCATGTCATTGGGCGGAGGAGGGCCCATGGAGATATTGTTACAAATCCTCCAGAATCAATGAACAAGTTACCTTCAATGTGGAATGGTTAGCGAAGCAACGTGAAGAAACATCCCAGAGAGCACTAGAAGCAGCAACAACAATAAAGGTGAACATACCAATGTGTGATAAAGGAAAGAGGAAGATTGTTGATCGCATGGAGGAAGAGAAAAGATGCAATTTCAGAGGAGATCCACTAGTGGAGAAAACAACTATGGCCATAGAGGCAAAGAGGCAACAATGCAATAAGTGAAACATGCAAAGGCAGAGAGAGAAACAGAGAATGGAGGAAACAGATAAGGAGTTGCATGAGTTGAAGGAGAAACTCTGGAAGGAGCAGGAGCTGCGCAAATAGGAGAGGGAAGCACAACAACAACATGTTTAGCAGGGGGTGCAACATGTGCAGATAGATGAAATAATGCCCATACATGTACTGGACTCATGAGAATCGCTGGCATCAGGCAAACAAGGTGAACCATCGCAGGAGTAGGAATTTGCTCAATAGATAGAGCAAGTGCTTGAATAGATGGATACGGACATGGAGCAACAGGAGTTAGAGCAGGACATCGACCTCATGCCTCGCCACCAAGAGGTCAACCCACCAGCTTCACTGCATCTAGAAGATTAGTAAGTCCCAAGTGACCAAGGAGACACTGAGATCCTTGGAGATCAGGCGGAAAGAGAGATGCACAACATCTCATTCAACGAGTCTCAACATAGAGTTGCGCAATCTCATGGAGTGTCAACTCCCGAAGATCATACATCTCCTGCGTAGTATGAGGAACGAGTGATCGTGTCTGATGTGCGCAAACATCTAGCAGCCTTTCCTAATGCCACTAGATCATATGGACGAAGCCACTAGCTCAAGTGTTCGCTTTCTGATAGCTGAGAATGAGCAAATGGCTTAGGAGCTACAGACGGCTAAGCAAGGAGGAGAGTTGGTGACAGCATCCGCCCAAGAAAAACTGAAGAAGGAAATACTAGATGAAGTATTGTCCCTTGACACAGTTATGTGGGCATTGTATTCCAAGTTTGGTACCATGCTTAAGGCAATTTTCCATCTCAATGGATGGCAGCAGCGATGTGCTAGAAGAACAAGTATCTTGTCGAATGTGCATATTGTTGTTGATTACATGAAAACATGGATGATGAGTCACAAGGGAGCCCCACTTCACTTGCCTATGATGATGAAGCTCAGGGCGGTCAAGCTAAAGGCATGCATCTAGAGTCAGATTTGGAACTATGAAGATCTCCCGCAGCTCATCACTAGTTTACATGCTTCCCATGCACGTGTATGCAAGAGTATGGGTGTTGTGGTGCGCTCACATGCGATCCCATCTATTGGGACTCTCACCCAGGCAATGACAAAGGTAGAAGTATGACTAGAGCTTGACTTGTACTTTGACAACTTGATGCGCATAGCCACCAGCCCAGACTTGTTGATCAATGCAGACACCATGCACAAGTATGTTGCTAGTCTGGCCGCATTGAAGACAATGATGTGCATGCTTTCAAACGAGTTGGACAGAGGCGCCATAGCAGTGTACCCAGATGCTATGGAGATAATATTTAGGCTCGAGAAAGATGTCACCTTGGAGTACACGGACACCATCACGGACTACCGATCTTAGCATCAGTATGCTACTGTTGATCATTGCAAGGTTGTTGAAGAGTTAGACTTCCCATGCTTTTCTGAGTCATAGCGATGTCTTTCATGGCTTGCTCAAGCCATTTTATCTCACATGGGTACATGCACATTTTAATGTATCATCTTGTCAACTGTAGGTTCGAGTGTCGATAGTTGGATGTAACAGTCATAGAGTAGATGAAGTGTCATGAGGTTAGATGAACTGTCACAAAGGGGAATGTCAAGGGTCACCCTAACCTTTGCTATAAATAGTCCCTCATAACTCATTGTAAAGGATTTTGGCCAGCCAAGCTTCCAACAGGATTATATTAGAGAGAGCTTGGACAGTATTGTAACGAGCCTTGGCTTCTCCACTGCGTAGAGCTAGTACATCTCTTTAGAGGAGTAGGCAGTTGTGGCTATAACGTTCTGCTATCAGAACTAGTGGTTGGACATGGATGTATTGTATGACTGGAACTTACACTTCTTAATATAACAAGAGCTAGCACATTTCATGCATATGTTGTATTGTATTTCAACTATCTATTTACTCTAAATGATATATGTATTTGTTTGCTTATGCATGCATGTATAGCTATTTCTGTGTATGTATGTATGTATGAATCTTTCTGAAATGCATTGTTGGTTTAACCATCACTTTGGATTGCTAGCTAACTTGCCTTCCCTGTTGTGATGCATCCTTGCTCGTGTGTTCCCTTGTTAACTTTGTGCTATCACAGGTTTCCAAGGGTCGCACTCATCTCAACCCCTGTGTGTTAGAACCTCTCATGCACCTTCCTTGGCTCACTAGATATGTCACACCCTTGCTACCAACAGAGTTATCTTACTTGCCTCTGTGTGAAAGCACAGTCAACGAATTATCGTACGACCCTACTGGGACTCCCACACCGAACGGTCTGAGGTCTAATTGGGAGTTTTTACTGGGGAGATCCCCTGACATGTTGATAGGTCCAACACTATAGACATTTCTAGTGCTAGAAGGAGGGCCAGATGACAACTTGTGTCCTCTCATCCTATTTTGAACCTTTGCATATCTATCATGGAGTCTTGGACTCTTCTCCCTCTGTGATGTTTTTCAAATGCTGAATCTGTTACCATCATGAGGGAGTTTTTCGATCTCTTGTCCAAGGCAAAGTAGCCTAGCTTGAGTTCTTGCATGAATTTCTTTCCATGCTTCATGAGGAACATGGTTGTTCTGACAAACAGGCTAGTTTGTTGCTTGTATGCATACTTCACAAATCTCCACATCGATGGTTATGCAACCTATCGGCTGACAGTGTGCAATCACTTGAGCACTTCTGTTATCTCATTGAAGACACTTTCTATCATTTTGATCCAGACCATCTCGACCAAAAAAATGCTACAACAACAGAAGGCTCCACATAAATCACATATGGATTTTTGGCAGCACTTTCATGATTTTCAGTTTCAAGTTCGAAGAGAGAGATGAAATTTTTCTATCTTTAGGATCGATTCGAGTATTGCATTAATAAATCTGCTTGTCCCAAGAAGAAGTTTTAAATCAAGCCTCACTCATTATTCTTTAGTGATGGAGCTGCGCAATCACAAACGGATACGGTCACTGTCACAAGTGACTATCCACCGTCCCCGCATAAAACAGCTCCACCACTGCAGAGTGATGTGGGAGATCATGCTCACACATCTATTCAACTGTCACATCCTCCCAACATCACTTCACTTAATTTTCACACAGATTTGGTTGTGAGTCCATCTAGTTGTCATGTACTTTTTTTTCCACAACCTGCATCTTCATACTCGGCTAATCCTTTGAATGATATTGTATTGTGTTCTTCCATTCCGGACTCTACACTTGTTGTGAACAAGGGTCAAGCCATCGACGGAGTTGGTCGCACAACCAACATGCACTATCATTCATGAAGAGTATGACTGGGAGCTTGAGAAACAACACTTAGCGAAGGATGACTCCCTTACGTCCGAGCCCCCTCTGTTCTTTCCTGACATTTTTGGTGAACCTTCCATCCATGATTTCGCATGTGTATCTTCATCTACAGATGAACCCGTTGGTGATCACTTGCATGACACACCGGATGTCATTCCATCATTCGACAATGGAGAGGATGAGTTATTCATTGAAAATCCACTTGATCTTTCATCAACCTTTTCCGGAAACACAGAGGATAAGTTTGTTTTCTTTTCATCTACCCCATGTTTGTTTCATTAGATCATGAGGATGCCGATGAAATCATTGATTTTTCTGATTATGGCTATCGTGATCCATTTACTCCCATATTCAATCACGATCATGATTCTATCACAGTCAATTTTTTGAAGCCACCAGTTTATGATGATCTATCTGACGATGAAGTCGAAACACCCAAGACTGTTGAGGCACTTCAGCCTGAGCTGATGGTTATGTCAGGCCCTCGCTCTCTTGGGGTTGGTTTCACTTCCGATCAGGAAATTGTTCAATCACCCGAGGCTCCTCATCACTCATTTGTATGCATTGAAGATCAATCTCACACACAGATCATGCTTCCTCCACTCGAACTACACGATCCCATCGCTCATGCATTGGAGGAATCTTACATTGCAAGCACGTGTGCACACTGCAAGTTGTATTTGTTTCTTTCGTTTGCTTGCATGTCACAGTCAAGAGTATGCATATGCTTAAAAGCTGAACTCAGAGTCACACAACACCATGAAAAGTCCATGGACCACATGTCATGTACTTGCACTCACTTATGTCTCGTGGACACTTTGAAACATGAAGTGTGTTTGTCTTCATTGTTATATCTTTCTTGTTTGTTGGTTTTCACAACCAAGTTGCTCGTGGACCAAGCCTTCACCAACATGGGTAAACCAATGTGCCCGTGGCTGCATTGGATATATCACTTCACATTATCAAGCCCATGCATCATTAGCTTAGGAGTAGGAGTAGTTTTTTCTTTCAGTTGTTCGCTTGCATTATTTATTTTCTTGCTTGTTTTCTTACTTCGCTTTCGCATTTGCTTCTACTTCTACTTTGTTGTGTTGTTTCTTTGCTTGTTTTGTTCATAGGTTAGTTTCACCTGAAACCATGTAGAACTTGTTAGTTTTAGTCCATGATACATCGAAGGAAAATATGTACTGTTTGAAGTGAACCTTAGTGAAAACACGATGCTTGTGCGCTAATTAGTGTCATCTATGCTAGTCAGTTGTTTTTGGGTTAACCCTTGTGAGCTTAGTTAAGTAGAGTAAGGTGAGGGGGAAAACCTTAATAAGCATGTCAGAGGTATATAATAAACTATTTCTCTGAAGGAACAACCTCTTCTGCTCTCAATAAGTTGGGATCCCTCTTCTGCCTCTGAAATGAATAAGTATTATGCACAGTTATGTAAAAAATGAAAAGTGGAAATTTTCAAAAAATGAAAAATGAATAAGGCGAAAGAAGAGAAAGGCTTCCTGCACAAAGAGGTGATGCAAGTAAGTCCACTAGGGTATTGACTAGGCTTGTTGGTAGTGGAGTGATGCTTGTGTTCCTACATGACTCCATCGTGGTACTGTCCAGGCCTGCTAGCATCGGAGCAACACCAGAGATGAAACTAAGACTCTGATTATTATACTGCGTGTGCACCAATATACCCCTGAACCCCAATCAAAACAACAGTGTTTCCTTGGCTTGGAATTTGTGCAAATTGAAAAAAAGCTTGGCATATGCTACCTCTTACAATTAGGCTAGTGTGAAACCAAGACGAACTAAGAACTGAACAATCACTTCCGAAGGTGTTAGACTTGTTTTTCACGAACAAGGTCCATTCAAAGAGTTGGATTTCTACAAGTGAGTTTCCAAGTGTTGTAGTGGTTACAACCACCCTCCAAAATTTTTCCTTAGTTTTGTTTTGGAGCCTCCCTACCAACCTTTCACAACAGCATGTCTTGCTCCGTCAAGTACACAAGCGTCAGTGATTTAATTGCAGAAAGATAGTCTGTATATCAAAGCTTGTTGAATTCCCCTCATAAGTTGTTTCTTTGGACTTGGTCCAGATGCAGGCTGAGCAACTCCCTCAAGAAATTGAGAAATTCTAGAGGGTAGCAGGCCTTCCCTCCAAAAATTGCGCAATTCTATCTGGCAGCTTATTGGGCTCCAGAATTGCGCAAATCTGCCAGTCAAGCTTCATCCAAAAAATTGGGCAATTCCTCCCAGCAAGGCAGTTCAACCCAGGAATTGCGCAATCCTAGGCAGCAGTCAGCTGCTCTGTCCAGAAATTTCGCAAATCTCCTAAGCAGACATCCTAGCTCCCTTCTAGAAATGTGGATTTTCTCCCAGCAGTTGATCAGGCTCTTGCATGTGTAGTTGGTTTGACTAGTTCCACCCGAGACCAAGGAAACTTGACTGGCATGCATGAGCTACTTTTTCCCATAATAGAAAAAGCAACATGAAAAAGAATCCTTGATTTTAGGGAGCTATTTTTAGCAGATGGAGGTTACATGCAAAGATCGTTTTAGAATCTTTCCTCCAACTGTCGTTTTTTCCTAGATTTGTGGCATGCACGTCATGAGCTTCAAAATTATTTATTTGATGCTTTAGATCTCATTTCTTCACATCAATCTTGGAGCTCAGACATCCCACAGTACATTCAAGACTCTTCGACACATCCAGCTCAGCTATTCACGGGTAAGTGGTCTCAACTTGTCTTTTGCGGCATTTCTGTCGCTTTTTGTGTTTTCGCTTGTGTGAGTGTTGTTTGCTTGATTTATTTGAACGCTTGTTGTCTTTTACATGCATACTAGCTTGTACTAGCACCATTTCAGTTTTACTTAACATCTCACTGCTATCGCATACGTGGAAAATTTTAGGGGCGAATTTTCGCCCTTGGGCTAAATTAAGGGGTTTTATATTTTTAATGGGAGAATATTTTGTATCATAGTATATTGTTACAAATAACCTCAAATTTATTTTATAAAAAATTAGGTATGGAGGTTAGCCCACCTTATTTTAAGGGAGAGGGTAAAAAATTAAATTTAGCCCTTGAAATTAGGAGTTACAATCTTCCATTCGCCCTCATTTTCAAGAAAATGTATTTATGACAGTTATAAATAAAAATATAAATGCAGTGGAGGTATGGTAAATAAATAAAAGCTCTTTTTATACTTACTCCAAAGGTATGGTAAATAAATAAAAATACAAATAAACTAGAGGTATGGTAAATAAATAAAACCTCTTTTTATATTTAGTCCATAACCCTCTTTCTATTGAAGAAGCCTCAAAAATGAGGTTTCATTTAAGTGAATCCTATGGGCCAAATACCATATTTATAAAAGAGGTATTGTAAATTAATAAATATATAAATAAACTAGAGGTATGGTAAATAAATAAAACATTATTTTATATTTACTCCATATGTCACCTTATATTTATGAACACGCAAGCATGTAAATAAATAAAAATATAAATAAAGTGGAGGTATGGTAAATAAATAAAACCTCTTTCTATATTTAGTCCATAACCCTCTTTCTATTTAAGAAGGCTAAAAAAAGAGGTTTTATTTAATTGAATCCTCTGGGCCAAATACCATATTTATAAAACAGGTATGGTAAATTAATAAAAATATAAATAAACGAGAGGTATGGTAAATAAATAAAACATTTTTTATATTTACTCCATAAGCCACCTTATATTTACGAACACTAAAAAAATGTGTTATATTTAGGTGAAGCCTATTATGCTCCTATACCAGTAGGTGTCATATTTCATGATTGACTGGATTAGCTCTGCAATATGTTCATACCTCTTCTCATTGCAAAGGTTTTCCATATTTTCAAAAAATCAAAAAATTTAAAAAATGTAAAGAGTGTATACCCTAAAAGAAAAATTAAAGGGTAAAAAGATAAATGGTTAAAAGAAAAAATGAAAAGAAATGAACCCCAAATAAAAAGGACCAGGAAAGTGTGCAAGTCCAAATGCCTCTACTATTTCATTTTTCTGTAAATAAAGCATCATGTACAATTTGTTGAACTTTTTACCACAATTGATGAATGGCCAAATAGCTTAATCTTGGCCAGATCATGTTTGAATTTTTTGTTTTAGAGATAGAGAATAGAAATCTATCCAAACTGTTTAAACTTGGCAGATAAGTAGATAGGTAGAGAAGCAAAGGAGCTAAACTATCTAATCTGAGCCCTTGGAAGCTATAAAGGCGGACTTAGATAGGTTTATCATTTAAAGAAAATAAAAGCTGAAAAGGGTTTCCTAGTCCAAGTGCACCCAAAGAAGAAGAAGAAAAAATGTTAGGCACAGTAGGCTGGGTAGGTAGATTTGGTGTTGCAGAAGCATACTTGTGATTGATTTTGTCTCTCAAAATGTTCATCTTACTGTTATCACAAGTACCATGCCAGATGTTTGGATATAGCTCAAGCAAAGCATGACTAACTCCCTTTCATCCCTTTCCCAAATCATCTACTAATTTCCCAAAGGTATTAAGATCTACTTAATATCCTTAAAGACACTCATTCCCTTTTTTTTTCATCAGATGCCTAGGTAAAACCCCATTTTTATTTAAAGAAATGGCCTCATTTCTTATATAAACCCCTGTTTTTCCCTTTTACCTAAGTTTTAAACATTTTGACTTGGCGCTTTCCAATTCATTTTTCCATATTAACTTTAATTTTATTATTTAAATCCCGCCCCATTACCCTTTCCCGTATTATATTTATAATAAGAATCCCCAATTATTAATATTTCCTGTTCCCCGGTTATATAACCATATTCACTATTTTAAAAGGGATTAATAGTTCGCCATGAGCTTATTAATAACCTTCACATGCATAACCTTGGGATTAATTAACTTTTGGTTAATTAATAACCTGACTTAAACCCTCCAACAACCAATACAATCGCTTCCGAAACCATTTAAACCGTGGTTAATTGTTGAAAAGTGTGCAACAAGAAATGCTTGTTGAGAATGCAACAAGATGATGGAGCTTAGTGGAAAGGAGTCGCCTTCACTAAGTGGGCCCGCAGGCAAATTATGGCGCAAGTTCTATTTTTGGATCCCAGTAGGGATGATCACAGCAGGAGTGACCACAGCAGGAGTGATCACAGCAGGAGTGATCAAAGTCTATTTTTAGACTGGCTGTCAAAAATAGAAAAGTCAAATATTATTGTCTCATAATAATAACTGGACTATAAACTTGATCTTATTCTCTTTGAGCACTTCAGTTTGAGCTACAGATGTGGCACATGCAGGTGTCAGAAGGAAGTACGCTTTCTTTGTGGGTCAGTTGAGTTGTTGCATGCATGACTTCAGTTAGAACTCAATCAATTGAGTTTGGTGGAGTTGATTGTAGAGTTGATGAAGTTGTGTTTAGTTTGACTTGGTTAAACTAGTTGTAATTAGTCTAACTACAAATAGACTAATGATGAGTTGTTAAACTAATTATTAACTCATAATGCAACTCTAGAATACATCAATTAACTTAGTTTCATGTCAGTACATGTTCAGTTCAACAGGGACAGGTGTTAGAGGATCAGATTGTTATCAGTTGTGACTATAGTTGTGCATGAGGATTTGCACAATCAAAGGGATTGAGTATGCCAATGAATTGGCCAATACCAAGTATTATAGCCTTTCCTCACGTCTTTCCCAGTGTGAGTGATTCTATGGAGGTTAAATACGAGTTTGGTAAACCATTCTCATTCATTCTTGAGTAGGTATTGAGCTGTGGCGGAAGGCAAGCAGTGGAATAGATTTGGAGATCAGATCTGAGCTGTATTGTGTGTAACAGGTGGAGTTGGTACTGGATTGCTTGTGATAAGCATTGTACTTTGTAATCTTACATGATTCAATCAATATATTATACAGATAGTTGGGGTTTTTAGCGAGATGCTTTCCTCGGGATACATACTGTGTTAATGAGTTTGATTGATGCTTCTATGTGCACCTGTGAATGTTTCTGCTTCTGTAAATTGATGATCAACGTAGAGGAGGTTATGTATTATGCTTGTTCTGCTTATAAGTGTATAATCAGGATAATCTCTGTGAATATGTGTCATATTATTCAAAATTTCTACATGGTATCGGAGCTGCTTTATTTGTAGAAGAGATTTTTATATGATATCAAGCGTGTATTGATCATCAGATCTATCATTCAGAAAGTGTTTACATTTTATTTCTTCAGGCAGAGTCTGTAATCGGGCCAGGTAGCCTCTGGATTCATCCTTCTTTTGGGAGATGAGATATCTGGTAAAAGCCCATACAGTTAATCTCTGTATGAGAAATACTTTGTTCTCACGAATTCTAGATCGGAAGCGGTTGAGTTTTTCTGCTGGTGGAATTCGAATTTAATTCCAAAGCAAGAGATAAAACTCATAAACATTAAGTTTGAGAATGGAGACAGTGTGCCCCAGTATCTCATGAAGTTCACCCAATGCCGGGATGAGCTAGGAAGTGTGGGGGTGACTGTCGGATGAGGATGGTGAGTCTAGCACTCCTTGACCTTCCTAAGAGTTGGCATAGCTACCAGGACTCGGTGAATGGAAGGGAGAAACTGCCAAATTAGGAATGACCATGGTTGGATTTGATGCAGGAGGAGATCAAATGGTGCACAAGAGACAGTTCTTCATCTATTCATGATGAGGAGAACTGTGCCTTAGCAAGTAAGGCGAAGAAGGGAAAGGGGAAGGTTTCTCTTTCCGAATCCAATTCTTCCAGTGATGGGAAGAAGGTTGACAAGTCAAAGGTGCGATGCTTTCGTTGTCATGAGATTGGTTCACGGGTCAGGAACCTATATGCTCTTGAGGTTCAAGATGCATGCAAAGCCTTGAGCAGTGAGGCAACTGATGGAGACTTGGTGGTTGAGAGGGAGCGTATATTACCTCTCAACATGCAAAGCCAGAAGAAGTCTCAGACGATTGTGGAGGAGCCACGATTGGTGCAGCAGCTTCAGGAGGTTGTGGAGCAGCCACAACAAGGGGAAGTTGAGAGGAGATCAAGTAGAGACATCTACTCATCCAGAGACCTCCAGTAGGGGGAAACTTCGAGCCAGGTGGGCTGAGGAATCGCATTCAGCCATACCTCCAAGTAGGAGGTGGGGTGATGTGGATTGATCGTCCCAAGGAGGAGGGGCAGGATCTTTGAGGTACCCAAGCTCTTGGATGAGACCTTGCTACGGGAGCCCCAATGTGTAGTAGCATGAACTGACTAATTGGGTAGAGACAGATGCAGATGGAGCAGGAGAGAGTGCGATAGTGCAGGGAATCCCAGGACAGAGCATATCTAGCAGGCTGCAGCAATGCGAGAGGCACAAGTGTTTTGCACAGTGCTAGGTGGCACAGAGAGGTGTGCAATGGTGCGAGATGCATGGAGATGTTGCAGTAGCGTAGATGTCAGAGAGGGAGAACTTGTCAACAGCAAGTAGAGCTTCAGCATCAGAGTATGTTTCTAGCCCAACAGGGAGGTCAGTTGGGAGGTGCAGTGCGGATGCAATGCTGGGAGATAGAACCAGCAGCAGCATGGATGCAGTCAGAGATCAAAGTGACAAAGGCTAGAGCAGTCAGATACCAAAGAGCACAGAGATGCAAAGTCTTCAGTCGACAGAGGCAATAGCAGTCAGAGACTTTGATGACAAAGCAAGTGGATCGGCCAGATGTGTTGCATGGAGAACATTCTAGAGTTACGGGATTGGGTTTGAGAGGAAGCCTTTCATGTTGAGAGGGAGTGTTGAAAAGTGTGCAACAAGAAATGTTTGTTGAGAATGCAACAAGATGATGGAGCTTAGTGGAAAGGAGTCACCTTCACTAAGTGGGCCCGCAGGCAAATTATGGCGCAAATTCTATTTTTGGATCCCAGCAGGGATGATCATAGCAGGAGTGACCACAACAGGGATGATCACAGCAGGAGTTACCACAGCAGGATTGATCACAGCAGGAATGATCAAAGTCTATTTTTAGACTGGCTGTCAAAAATAGAAAAGTCAAATATTATTGTCTCATAATAATATTTGGACTATAAACTTGATCTTATTCTCTTGGAGCACTTCAGTTTGAGCTACAGATGTGGCACATGTAGCTGTCAGAAGGAAATACACTTTCTTTGTGGTTCAGTTGAGTTATTGCATGCATGACTTCAGTTAGAACTCAATCAGTTGAGTTTGGTGGAGTTGATTGTAGAGTTGATGGAGTTGTGTTCAGTTTGACTTGGTTAAACTAGTTGTAATTATTCTAACTAAAAATAGACTAATGATGAGTTGTTAAACTAATTATTAACTCATAATGCAACTCTAGAATACATCAGTTAACTCAGTTGCATGTCAGTGCATGTTCAATTCAACAGGGACAGGTGTTAGAGGATCAGATTGCTATCAGTTGTGACTATAGTTGTGCATGAGGATTTGCACAATCAAAGGGATTGAGTATGCCAATGAATTGGCCAATACCAAGTATTATAGCCTCTTCTCACGTCTTTCCCAGTGTGAGTGATTCTTTGCAGGTTAAATACGAGTTTGGTAAACCATTCTCATTCATTCTTGAGCAGGTATTGAGCTGTGGCGGCAGGCAAGCAGTGGAATAGATTTGGAGATTAGATCTGAGCTGTATTGTGTGTAACAAGTGGAGTTGGTACTGGATTGCTTGTGATAAGCATTGTACTTTGTAATGTTACATGATTCAATCAATATATTATACAGATAGTTGGGGTTTTTAGCGAGATGCTTTCCCCGGGATACATACTGTGTTAATGAGTTTGATTGATGCTTCTATGTGCGCATGTGAATGTTTCTACTTCTGTAAATTGATAATCAACGTAGAGGAGGTTATGTATTATGCATGTTCCACTTATAAGTGTATAATTAGGATAATCTCTGTGAATATGTGTCATATTATTCAAAATTTCTACATTAATGACAGCGGTCCCACCACTTAAAGCCTCCGCCATCTTAAGAGAGCTCCCATCGTCCGATTTCAACCCTCGCATCCGACGGCCGAGATCTATATTGTGCCCCCCTCCATCACTGAGAATTAACGCCCAGGAGACTAGCGGTATCGCCACCTATACCGGGACACGCATCACACTCCCGTGCTACTCGCGGCCCCCCGTCCCAAACCACTTTAGCCCATAAGCGGTGCGGGGTAAATCGCTTACCACCCCCCGCTAAACGACAAGATGTCCCATCATGCTGACGTCATCCGCTCAATAAATGCCAAAAATACCCGCCAAATCAATTTTTGTTAAATAAACGATAAAATGTCATTTTCACCCCGATTCTCTGCAAACTGTGCTCCATACAAAATACGTCTCATTGACTCCTCGAGCAGTTAGCCTGTCACTCGGCCAACAAACTCGAACGTCGTGCTCGGCAGTCCGCGATTCGACCTGCAAATACGCAATTTTACCTCCACAATCCAGGTATTTATCCGTTTTTTCCCTGCAAACCTGCAATTTCGCTTTTCCACTGAAAATTCTACTTGAGAAAGCCAAATTTTAGTTGAAATCAGTCTGTTTAGTCCATAAAAGACTCCTAAACTTGTTATTTAGTCCAATTCTCCACAGAAAACTCAAATTCCAGTTTGAATACACAAGAACCAAACATGGAAGCCCCCATAGCCCTGAATGTCGCGCCCATGAACGCACCCCATAAAGACTTGAATTATCTACCCTTGGCCGACAGAGATTTCCAAATAAAAAACTTATCTGGTGACAGGAATCATCTTCAAACCTTCTGCCAAATTAGAGATAGTCATCTAAACAACTCTGACATTTTTAGACTGTAAGGAGTCAAACCTTCCCATGTACTTCCTTCCCTCAGTCCATGTTTTCCCAGACATCATTCACCAATGTTGTGCCAGCTACGACCCTGTCCACAGATCAGTTATGTCACCTTCCCAAACTATCCTATTTTCCATAACTGCTGAATCCATCAATGGGATGATACATTTCCATTCCACTAAGCCCCTTGCTCGTCTTTCCATGGGATTTTTGCTTGAAAAAACTTCTTAATTGCCCAACTCAGAGATAACCCGAATTGCTCAGATGTTCATGAAACCAAACTGCCAGCCCCAAGGCCCACCTCCCTATTTACATACCTGGTTCATTGAAACTGGAAAACTCATTCTTGACATGATATCCTTGATTTTTGGATTTAAGTCCAGTGAATATGTGGATGATATCACCCTGGTTCTATTATCTATCTTTACTCCAAGACAGCCCCCTGTTGTCAAGTATGACTATGCCACTCTTATTGCCAACAAAATCCATGACCAATTCCTGAATTTGGATAGAGAAGGAGTTTTCAAATACACTTCTTTTATATACCATCTGTTGTTATATTATCAGTCAGACAAATTTCCATTTCCCATCAGGAAATTAGACTCAAAAGGAAATCGAAGGTCTATGATCTTTTGGAGCTCAGTCTTCCATAACTGTGACTACCCTTATACCTATAGTGAATTCATTGATTTATTTGTACACCCAGCCTCCACTCTATTGATAGGAGCTCCTCCTCCTAGGATCACTGGTGATATGAAGAAGATTTTGCATCTTTCCAAACAGTACAGGATAGTTGACTGGTACCTCTACCAGAATCACACAGAAATTAGAATGTATGTATGTGAACTTTGCCCTTTCAAGTTGCCTAGATATGTGCCCATGAGGTTATTTGCATTAGAATATTTCAAGAAGATTATCTATGCAGACTTAACCCACTTTTGTAACGTAAAGAAGAAGGCTCATCTGAGAATCAAAAACCAATGAGGCCCTTATGTTATCCATTCTAGAGATGCATGGGAAGATGCTGAAAAGATCTTAGAAGACCACCTTAGATTGAAGAAGAGTTTTCAGTGGGTGCCATATGACCCATGTAGTTTCATAAGTGACAGAAGGGTAAGAAACAGGCTATCAGTGTATGTACATCATAGGATCCCAGAAATTGATCAGTATGCAAATTAGGAAGAATGGGTAGAAGGAACATTAATAGAGGAAATTAATGAATAGGAAAAGATGGAAAAAGCTATGAAAGATCTTGAAAAACCCTTGATCTGGACTCTTTTGGACAGGTATCTTTAAAGCTGTCTCAATAATCAGGAGTTGGAGCATCCTCTGCTGGAACTTCTCAGCAGACTGCACAGAAAAATAGCGCATCAGTCACTGGGACTTCAAACGGTAAAGAGGTAAATACCACAAAGTGTCCTATAATGACAGATCAACCAGCAACGTCAGAAGAACAGAATCAGGGGAAAATTCCTCCAGCCCAAACTAGAGCACCAGAAATTCCAGCGCTACAAACTCCTCTAAATGAGGAAAAAAGCAAGAAGAGAGATAGGTAAGAGGCCACACATATCCGCGGACCTGCTAAACAACCAGGAGCAAAGAGAAAAAGACTAAATTCTTTGTTAAAAGAAGAAATTATTGAAGAAATGACAGTCAGTCTAAGAGGTGAGAGGGTGGTCAGTCAGCAGACTTCCCCAGTGATAGAAACATCAACTAGCTCCCATAGGCAGGAGCTAGAAAGGCAGCACAGTGTAGAGGTGTCATCACCCAGGCCACAAAGCAAACAAGCCTCAGACATTAAGAAAACTTTCACAGAGATAAAGGTCAGGAATGATCCCGTTAGAATTGAGATCTATAATCAATACTTGAAAATGGCCCCCTTAAACCAGCAAAGATTGATGTCTGCCTATGACATTAAAGAAGGAAAAATGTTAATGACTTATTTTAAGCCAAAGGTACAGCAACCCCAGTTGGCAGCAGATTACATCAAAACAAACTTGGAGGTCCTAGCCAAAGACATTCATCCACTAGACCAAATTGAACTTCACAAACAGACTGGGGAAATGGTTTATTCCACACTAAATGGCAAAGAAATGTTAGCCCACCAGTTACAAAGTTCCTTAGACAATACAACAGCTCAGTTGCATTGGGAGAAAGCTTCTTCTCTGGCCAAGGATGACAGAATCAAATCCTTAGAAGAGATCATCATGGAACTGGGACATGACCCCAAAGATGCTATAGGCATAAAGGCACTAATCAAGAAAAAGGAAGAGGACATTGCTGCCCTGAGGAAACAGCTAAAGCTACCTCCTTTAAGGCACCCTCAAACTGCAGAGATCATAAAGCAAAAATTAGAGGAATACATGATGGACCTGCTCATGAAACTCAATGAAAGATTAACTCATACAGAGCAGGCACTCGAAAAAGCATTAACAGAGAAGCCGGGAGAGTCGACCTACCAGCTACCTGTGGTAATCCCTACAGTCACAACTGCAGTCCCCTCAACAATTGGATCAGCATTGGCCCCAAATGTCCTAGCAGCCACAACAAAGGTAATCACAGGTACATCATTAGCAGGAGCAGCACCAAGCAGCAGTACTAATATGAGCACAGAAGAATTGATAAAGGCCATGGAAGAATTGAGACTCCAAGTGTCAAAGCTGAAACAAGTAAAGGAAAAATTGGCAAAAGTAGAAAAGAGTTATGATAAATCCAAAATAAGCGTGGCAGAGAAAATAAGAGAGGTTAAAGCATTAGAGAATAAAGTGAGAACATTAGAGAAGGATCTCACTATGGATAAGCCTCTGGCAGAAATCAAAGGAATTCTTTGGACCAACATCAATCAATCCCTAAGTAATGTTTGGCCATTTATCCAAACTATTTATGTGCAGATTGACTTAGTGAACGCGGGACATGGAGAAATTCAAAAATCAAGAGCTTTATTAGGACAAATGCCTGATCAAGCCAACCGGATCATACATTTTTTGAATAACAGAAATAGAGAACAACTGGAACAAATCGGCATCCCAGATAGGACAGGCACCATTTTGGAAATCAAAAGAGTTCTAACCAAGAGAACTTTAATGTAGAATTTGGAAAGAAGATGCCAGGATATGCAAGTAGAAATTAATTCTTTATTGGAAAGGTTTAAAGTTTTGCAGGATAAAGGGTTACCAAGTCTTTTAGGAAATGATGACCAGCTTATGAAACACATAGATTATGTACATAAGTTGAACAAATATGTTGTTGATCAAGTTAGTTCATCAACATGTGCTTCAGGAGTAAAAGCACTCCCCACAGGCCAAAATATCTATGATAATTTAGAGAACTTATTTTATATTGAGCATGAGGTAAAACATCTATTTCAGCTCCAGCCTAATTTTTTCAGATACACAGAAGTTGATGAAACCCTAAGGAAACTTCAGAAGCATAAATTGTCAGAGCAACAATGGTGGGAAGACATGTTGGGGATTTTGTAAATTTTTCTGAAGTAAAACGTAGATTTCGGGCTATTTTTCCGTGATAAGATAAAAAGAGATGAACAAGGGTCAAGCAGATCAAAGGGTATCGAAACAGGATTGAGGAATGTACGACAAAGACAGAGTAGCCAGCATAGAATATCAGTGGAAGACAACTATAAACCGACTCGTAGAGCCTGCATCCAACACATCCGACAAAGACAGAACAGCCAGCATGGCATCTATTTATCTTTTCTCTGTTTTCGAGATTGTTTGTCTCTATCTTTTTGTAAAAAAGGGATTAGTCGTCACTAGATATTATTTCCATCAGATATTTTGTATAAATACCCCCCCAAACAAAGTATTTGGTGTTGGTGGGTATTCATAGATTTTGACTGTAACACTGAAACTTTTTGGAATAAAAAGTTGTTGGAATCATCTGTTGTCTGGCCTACTAGATGAGGAATTGATGCAAAATACTTGTCACAGAATTCTTGAATTAAACTCCAAATCAATAAGTCCGCTATATCTCATGTTTTACAATTTTCTTGTTTACTATATCATTTGTGTTTCATAATCTGAATGGTCAAGAAAAGGATTAATTCAGAATTTGCTTAAATGCACTCTGTCTTCAGTCTTTATTATTCTCTGTGTTTTCTTCAAAATTAATATAAGCAGTGAATTCTTAGTTGCTCCTGCTTCCTGATTCTTGCATTTTGACTATTTGCTAAGGAATTCTTAATTGCTCCTTACCAGTAATCATCCATTTTCTCTCTTTCAATATGTTGAAGGATTCTTAATTGCCCTTCATCCATTGAGCCCATTCCATTTGATTCTAGCTTATATTCGTTCCAGGTTTGACTACCTTGCTTTGTGATACCATCCTCTGTTAAGAAACCAAATCCAGAAAGCCATCCTTCTTAGACTCCATCATTCCCAATGGATTGAACTATTCAGTTTGCTTCACTATTCTATTGAACCTCACCATCCAAACCCAAAACAAAACCCTTGAACTTCATAACTAGCCTAACATATTTCAAAACAAAGCTAAATCATAAAGAGAGAGCCCTCTCTGGATGAAGATTGGCTAGAATCTGTATCTAAAAGATTGGTCTGTGGTTACCTCGGCCGTATTCCCTTTCTTACAACTTTGGGGAACAACCTGAGTGATAACATCATTGGTGACTCCACTGGGAAGCTGAATAATTTGTTTGTTGCTGCTATCTCTTTTGAACAGTTGTTTCAAATTCTTGATCAGTTCCTTTTTACAAAAGTATCTAGGAAAGTTCAAAGTTCCAATATCTAAAAATTCCTAGAAGATACTGTCAAAGTTGTACTGTTAATCACTCCAAGAAAAAAACCAAAAATACAACCTAGAAACTAGCTCCAAAGAAAATATGTTACAATAGATCAAATCCGGATCCTAATCCCCCACCTGTCTTTGAAAATCCTAATCTGATTCCTAGTATCCTTAGAAGCCAAGAGAGCCAAGAAAGTTCTGCTAATTCACACCTTGACAAACATTTGCAGAACCCTATCCAAACTGAGCTTACCTCTCAAAGAACACTAAATCCTTCTATCATTGCTGCAGCTTCTTCAAGTTCCCCATCAGCACCTCAAACTATCCTTCCCACTCCTCCATCTATAGCATACATTTCCACCGTTATCCTCGCCCTTCCAATTGTCACTCTTATATCTGCAAACATGGCAAACCGATATGCTCCCCTGCAATTACCTGCAAATCTAGGGGCCATGCCTCAAGATTATCAAAGTAAAATCACCTATTTCGATGGTACTGGAACTTACACAACTCAACAACATACCAAGAAAATGACGGATTATTTTGAAAACTATGAGATTGATGATGATGATGTCAGAATGAAAGTATTTGTTCAAAGTTTAATTGGAGATGTCAGAACATGGTTTAGAGCCCTCCCTGCAAACAGTATAAATGACCCTCAAGCTCTTTATCAGACCTTCTTGAATAGATGGGAAAAGAAGAAAGACCCTCTCCACATTTTATCAGAATACGAAGGCTTAAAGAGAGGTACCCAAGAAACTGTCCAAGATTACTTTACCAGATTCAATAATGTCTACAATGTTATTCCTCAAAATCTCAGACCTCCTCCAGATTTGGCCTTGATCAAATTCCCTAACGCATTAGATTCAGATATGGCATACCAACTTAGGGAAAGAGATCCTCGAGACTTAGAAGAGATGCAAAGTATAGCTGTCAGCGTTGAGGCCAACCTGATTTCTAAACGAGCTCGAGCCAAAGCTGAAAGGAGGATACCTATAAAAGAAGAACCTTCTGCCTTTGAACAGAAATTAGATGCTATTATTAAAGGAATGGATAGACTTGGTGGTAGAGTAGAAACAATTGAGAGGAAATCCCCTTGGGATGGTCAACCGAGCAATATTGGGAGGAATCCAAATTTCAGAAAAAAAACCAGAATCCTAATGCTGGAAAGACTGGGCCTGACCAAAACATTAGGCCCCCATTCCAGGAAAATTATGTTGAAGCCTCAACTTCTGATCAACCAACAGAATATACTCAAATTAACTTAATGGGCCTTAATAATGAACAACAAGTTTTCTTGACTCAAGAAGACCAAGAAGCTCACACTCTTAAACAATTCCAAACTCAACCAGGTGAATCATTTGATTTTAGGGAGGGATATGATACAGCCATCTATGAAGTTCACAAGCAATACAATTTGAGGAGCAGAAGAATAGATGTTGCTGAGGCCAATAAACAGAAAGAAACCAAGCAACCTAACAAAGCTAAGATCAACAACACACCTGTACAAACCCTTGTTAGAACAACTCCTAACCCAAATAATCCAGTAGTTGAAGATGTATCAGACAATCAACAACCTGACAAACAACCTTCCCATTCCACTCCTCCCAAAGGAAAAGTGGAAGAACCCCCATAAATTGACTTGGAAGTAACTTCAGCCCATAACACCACTCCTGAAAAGGAAAAAACACTGAAAATATAGCAGAAAAAGACAATCTTACTGTCTGAAATACAAAAACTCAAACCGAAAAACCTTTCAATCTTGAGACTGAAATAGGCAAATTAAAGATAGCCATTCCATTGATAGAATTGGCTAGACATGATGTCTACAGAGGTCAAATTAACATATCACTCCAAATTTCAGAGAACAAAGATTCAGTAAATCTCTTTGATGGCCAACCTGAATTAATTTTTCGACCTAAGGTAAACGGAAAATCAGTAGATAGTGGGGTCCCTCTTTTCTATGTAAGTCTGAACATACATGATAAAATACTTCATAATTCTATGTTTGATTCTGGTGCTTCTCACAATTTAATGCCTAAATCTGTAATGGAGAAGTTGGACCTAGATATTACCAGGCCATACAAAGACTTATTCTCTTTTGACTCAAGCTAGGTCAGATGTCTAGGATTAATCAAAGATTTATGTGTATCACTAGTTCAATATCCCACCAAGACCATTTTAATGGACATAGTGGTAGCTGATATTCCACCAAAATATGGAATGTTGTTGTCTAGATCTTGGGGTGAAAAGCTCCAAGGATCTTTACAATTGGACATGTCCTATGCTACTATTTCAGTATTTGGTCAACCAAAGAGATTGTACCGAGAGACTTTAATCAAATATGTGGTAAGTAGTCAGGAGAAACCCCAAAATTTTCCCATCTACTCCATGCACTCTAACATGGACTCTTTCATTCTCTACAATGCTGAAGTTAATCCTCCAACTGATGTCAAGGAGTTAGCACTTGAACAAGAAGAAAGCATAAACGAAAAGTCTAGTGTTCAAATTCACGAAATTTTTGAGAACAATGATATATCAGACACTCAAGAGAAACCAGATGAAACTAAAAAGCCATATTTCCCTAGTAAACAAATTTCTGAGACTCTTGATACTAACTATGAACATGAGATCCTTTGGTACTTAGAATTTGATGGTTCAGCTAATAAATTAGGGGTAGGAGCAGGGATTTGGGTGCATAATATAGAAAATTATCATGCTGAAGGGCATGCTTACAGATTAAACTTTAGATGCACCAATAATATGGCTGAATATGAAGCCCTGTTGCTAGGACTTAAATTTATCAAAAGTTTAGGGGCAATCAGGGTATCAGTTTTGCAAGACTCTGATTTAGTCATTCAACAGATAAAAGGGAACTTCCTCACAAATGATCCCAGATTAAGATCTTACAGAGGAGCAATGATTGAGATCCTCAATACATTTCTGGAAACACAGCTTGCTAAAATTCCAAGAAAACATAATTTGCATGCTCACAGTTTGGCAACATTTGCCAGCACTTGTAAATTGCCATTTCAACCCAATCAGTAGTTTACAGCTGAGATTAGACACAGGCCAGCCATACCTGACAATGTAAAGAATTGGAAAGTGTTTGACAATGATATTCAGATTAACAATTTCCTAACCCTAAAACAAGAGTTTTCTAGCACTAATATAGACATGGACACTGTTAGTGAGGTTGATCAAATAGATAAAATTGAAACAAACATTTCAGCAGAAAATGCAACTCAAATACTTCACCCAACAAAATTTACCAATAAAAAGTTGCAAGATCTTAAAGAAGTAGACATCGATGAAATTATTGGAGGAGAATCTGAAGTTATTAATTTAAAAAACAATTATTTGCCCACAGGATTAACTCCTTTGGAAGATTTCTTTGATTCTAATGATATCCCAAAGAAACCCAAGATGCAACCTCTAAACGCAGGCATTAAAGACTGTAACATAGGAACTGAAGAAAGTCCGAAAATGATAAAATTATCCAAAACTTTGCCTCCTGATCAAAAACTTAAATATGTTAAACTGATCAAATAATTCTAGGATGTTTTTGCTTAGAGCTATGAAGATCTAAAATCTTATGACACCTATGTAATTCAACATGCCATAGCCCTCAAGGAAAATAAAAAACCATTCAGGAAAAAGCTCAGAAGAGTTAACCCTGTATTACTCCCCTTAATTGAAAAAGAAATCAAAAGAATGTATGAAGCAGGGATAATTGCTCCTATCAGGTTTTCAGAGTGGGTGTTTAACTTAGTGCCCACTAGGAAAAAAACAGGAGAAATCATATTGTGTGTCGATTTAAGGAATGTAAATAAGGTTTCTTTGAAAGACCACTACCCGTTACCTAAGATGGACCACATTTTACAAAGGGTAGTAGGTGCCTCTAGGATTTCACTTTTGGATGGGTTTTCAGGCTTTAACCAGATTCTAGTCCATCCTGATGACTAGGAAAAGACTGCTTTTACAACACCATGGGGAACTTTCAAATATGTTAAAATGCCATTTGGACTTAAGAATGCAGGGGCAACCTTCCAACGAGCAATGGATATAGCTTTTGCAAAAGAAATTCACGATTTTCTGGTCATATATCTAGATGATCTTACTGTGTTTTCTAAATCAGATCAGCAACATTTAGATCATTTGAGACAAGTGTTTTTAAAATGCAGAAAATATGGTATTTCCTTAAATCCTAAGAAGTTGTTGTTCGGTCTAGAGGAAGGCAAACTGTTAGGCCATATAATCTCCCAAGATGGCATCAGAATTGATCCTGATAGAATGGAAGCCATTCTATAAATACCTCACCCCAGAAATGTCAAATAACTTCAGGCTTTCCTAGGAAAAATTAACTTTTTAAGAAGATTCATTCCTAATTTGGTTGAGTTAATTAGATTGCTGAACAATATGTTGAAAAAGGATTCCAAGGTTAAATGGACATTAGAAGCTAAACAAGCATTTGAAGAAATTAAAATGGCATTGACCAGAACACCAGTCCTTACAAGCCCAAAGTTTGATAGAGACTTCATAATATTTTCATTTGCATCAGAACACACCATTGTCGCTGTTTTACTACAAAAAGATGATCAAGGATGTGGAAAAACCATAGCCTTTTTTAGCAAAGCACTTAGAGATGCACCGCTAAAATACCCAATCATCGAAAAACAGGCTTATGCACTTGTGAAAGCTATTAAAGACTTCAGAGTCTATATATTATACTCCCATATAATAGCTTATGTACCAAATGTTGTTGTCAAAGATATCTTGACCCAAGAGGGGATTGAAGGCAAGAGAGGTAAATGGATTGCTAATATATTGGAGTATGATATTGAAATAAGACCTACAAAGCTTATAAAAGGGCAGGGATTTGCTAAACTCATGACTGAAACCAATTTCCAAGCCCTGGATATTAATGAACTGGATAATGAACATGAGATGGCGACTCCACAAATCAGCCAGGCCTTCTTAGAATCACCTTGGTATGCTGATATAAGTTATGTATTATTAAACCTACAGGCTCCTCCAAGGTTATCCAAAACAAAGAAAAGGTTTGTAAAAATGAAAGCTTCAAAATTATGTATTTTAGATGGTACTCTTTTTTGGAAAGATCATGAAGGTATTATATTGAACTGTTTAACAAAAGAAGAAGCTGACAAAATCCTCAAAGAATTTCATGCAGGGGACTGTGGTGGACATCTTTACTGGAAATCAACTGCAGACAAAATCCTCAGGGTTGGATTTTACTGGTCAACTTTGTTTGCTGATGTCATGAAGTTTGTCACTGCTTGCCACAAATGCCAAAATTTTGAAGGCAAGAGGAAACTTTTACCTCTACCCCTTAGACCAATTTCCACTGAAAGATCATTTCAACAATGGGGTTTGGACTTCATTGGGGAAATCCATCCTCCCTCTTCAGGCCAGCATAAATGGATCCTCACTGCCACATATTATTTCACTAAATGGATAGAAGCCATTCCTTCCAGACAAGCCAATGATACAGTGATTATAGAATTCTTACAAACCAACATACTGTCTCGATTTGGCTGTCTTGAAAAGATCATAACTGACAATGTTGCCGCTTTCAAATCCAAGAAAATGATAAATTTCTATTACAAGTACCATATCACCTTAAGCCATTCCACAGCCTATTACCCTCAAGGTAATGGTCTAGCTAAGTCCTCCAATAAAAGCCTGATCAATATTATTAAGAATGTACTGGAAGAAAACAAGAAAAACTGGCACAAGAAACTTACCAATGTACTATGGGTAGACAGATTAACTACCAAGAGATCCATTGGAACTAGCCCCTATGAATTAGTCTATGGTATGGAGGTTGTATTTCCTTCATCATTAGGGGTCCCTGTAATGAAATTACTGCAAGAAGCTCAGGTGCAGCCCAATGACATTCAAAGAAGAATAAATCAGACCATCCATTTGCAGCAGACCAGAGAAGAGGTGTACCAAAGATCCCAAGTGTTACAAGAAAAACTCAAGAAAATATTTGATAAGAGGACCAAGGCAGAAGATTTTTACTTAGGAGACAAAGTTTTAAAATGGGATTCCAGGAGAGAAGACAAAGGAAAACATGGGAAGTTTGACTTCCTATGGAAGGGACCTTTTATTATCCAGGCCTCACAGGGGAACAATACTTACTTTTTGAAGAACCTAGATGGTTCAGAAACAGAAGAAGGGCCAGTTAATGGTCGGATGCTCAAACACTATTTTGATCCCACCTCTTGATGAAGGTGAAGCCTGAAAAAATGGCCCTGTTCCTCATAAGTGTAACTGTCATATATAAAATAAAGCAACCAGTAGAAGGAGATTTCAGAGCACAGTCAAAGTTACGGAGAAGGCCATCTGACCTGTTGTCCTTGACTTTCCACCAGGGAAAGCCATCCCCAAGTGGAGCCAGTGTTATGCTCCTATACCAATAAGTGTCATATTTCATGATTGACTGGATTAGCTCTGCAATATGTTCATACCTCTTCTCGTTGTAAAGGTTTTCCATATTTTCAAAAAATCAAAAAATTTTAAAAATGTAAAGAGGGTATACCCTAAAAGAGAAATCAAAGGGTAAAAAGATAAATAGTCAAAAGAAAAAATGAAAAGAAATGAACCCCAAATAAAAAGGACTAGGAAAGTGTGCAAGTCCAAATGCCTCTACTATTTCATTTTTCTGTAAATAAAGCATCATGTATAGTTTGTTGAACTTTTTACCACAATTGATGAATGGCCAAATAGACTAATCTTGGCCAGGTCATGTTTGAATTTCCTGTTTTAGAGATAGAGAATAGAAATCTGTGCAAACTTTTTAAACTTGGCAGATAAGTAGATAGGTAGAGAAGCAAAGAAGCTTAACTGTTTAATCTGAGCCCTTGGAAGAAATAAGGGCAGACTTAGATAGGTTTATCATTTAAAGAAAAGAAAAGCTAAAAAGGGTTTCCTAGTCCAAGTGCACCCAAAGAAGAAGAAGAAAAAATGTTAGGCACAGTAGGATGGGTAGGCAGATTTGGTGTTGTAGAAGCATACTTGTGATTGATTTTGTCTCTCAAAATGTTCATCTTACTGTTATCACAAGTACCATGGCAGATGTTTGGATACAGCTCAAGCAAAGCATGACTAACTCCCCTTCATCCCTTTCCCAAATCATCTACTAATTTCCCAAAGGTATTAAGGTCTGCTTAATATCCTTAAAGACACTCATTCCCTTTTTTTTCATCATATGCCTAGGTAAAACCCCATTTTTACTTAGGGAAATGGCCTCATTTCTTGTATAAACCCCTGTTTTTCCCTTTTACCTAAGTTTTTAAACATTTTGAGTTGGCACTTTCCAATTCATTTTTCCATATTAACTTTAATTTTATTATTTAAATCCCGCCCCATTACCCTTTCCCGTATTATATTTATAATAAGAATCCCCAATTATTAATATTTCCTGTTCCCAAGTTATATAACCATATTCATTGTTTTAAAAGGGATTTATAGTTCACCAGGAGCTTATTAATAACCTTCGCGTGCATAACGTCGGGATTAATTAACCTTTGGTTAATTAATAACCTGACTTAAACCCTCCGACAACCAATACAATCACTTCCGAAACCATTTAAACCGTGGTTAATGACAACGGTCCCACCACTTAAAGCCTATGCCATCTTAAGAGAGCGCCCATCGTTCGATTTCGGCCCTCGCATCCGACGGCCAAGATCTATATCGCGCCCCCCTCCATCGCTGAGAATTAACGCCCAGGAGACTGGCAGTATCGCCGCCCGTACCAGGAAACGCGTCACACTCCAGCGCTGCTCACGGCCCCCCCGTCCCAAACCACTATAGCCCGTAAGTGGTCTGGGGTAAACCGCTTACCACCCCCCCACTAAACGACAAGATGTCCTGTCATGCTGACGTCATCTGCTTAATAAATGTCAAAAATACCCGCCAAATCAATTTTCGTTAGATAAACGATAAAATGTCATTTTCACCTCGATTCTCTGCAAACTGTGCTCCATGCAAAATACGTCCGGTCGACTGTTTGAGCAGTTAGACTGTCACCCAGCCAAGAAACTCCAGCATCGTGCTCGGCAGTTTGCCATTCGACCTGCAAATACGCAGTTTTACCTCCGCAATCCAGGTATTTATACGTTTTTGCCCTGCAAACCTGCAATTTCACTTTTCCACTGAAAATTCTACCTGAGAAAGCCAAATTTGAGTTGAAATCAATCTGTTTAGTCCATAAAAGACTCCTAAACCTATTTTTTAGTCCAATTCTCCACAGAAAGCCCAAATTCCAGTTTGAGTACACAAGAACCAAACATGGAAGCCCCCATAGTTTTGAATGTCATGCCCATGAACGCACCCCATAAAGACTTGAATTATCTACCCTTGGCTGACAGAGATTTCCAAATAAAAGACTTATCTAGTGACAGGAATCATCTTCGGACCTTCTGCCAAATTAGAGATAGTCATCTAAACAACTCTAACATTTTTGGACTGTGGGAGTCAAACCTTCCCATGTACTTCCTTCCCTCAGTCCATGTTTTCCCAGACATCATTCGCCAATGCTGTGCCAGCTATGACCCTGTCCACAGAGCAGTTATGTCACATTCCCAAACTGTCCTTTTCTCCATAACTGCTGAATCCATCAATGAGATGATACATTTCCATTCCACTGAGCCCCTTGCTCGTCTTTCCATGGGATTTTTGCTTGAAAAAGCTTCTCAATTGCCCAACTCAGAGAAAACCTGAATTGCTCAGATGTTCATGAAACCAAACTGCCAGCCCCAAGGCCCACCTCCATATTTACATACCTAGTTCACTGAAACTGGAAAACTCATTCTTGACATGATATCCTTGATTTTGGGATTTAAGTCCAGTGAATATGTGGATGATATCACCCTGGTTCTATTATCTATCTTTACTCCAGGACAGCCCCCTGCTGTCAAGTATGACTATGCCACTTTTATTGCCAACAAAATCCATGACCAATTCCTGAATTTGGATAGAGAAGGAGTTTTCAAATACACTTCTTTTATATACCATCTGTTGTTATATTATCAGTCAGACAGCTTTCCATTTCCCATCAGGAAATTAGACTCAAAAGGAAATCGGAGGTCTGTGATCTTTTGGAGCTCAGTCTTCCATAACTGTGACTCCCCTTATACCTATAGTGAATTCATTGACTTATTTGTACACCCAGCCTCCACTCCGTTGATAGGAGCTCCTCCTCCTAGGATCACTGGTGATATGAAGAATATTTTGCAGCTTTCCAAACAATACAGGATAGGTGACTGGTACCTATACCAGAATCACACAGAAATCAGAATGTATGGATGTGAACTTTACCCTTTCAAGTTTCTTAGATATGTGCCCATGAGGTTATTTGCATTAGAATATTTCAGGCAGATCATCTATGCAGACTTAACCCACTTTTGTAACGTAAAGAAGAAGGCTCAACTGAGAATCAAAAACCAGTTAGGCCCTTATGTTATCCATTCTAGGGTTGCATGGGAAGATGTTTAAAAGATCTTAGAAGACCACCTTAGATTGAAGAAGAGTTTTCAGTGGGTGCCATATGACCCATGTAGTTTCATAAGTGACAGAAGGGTAAGAAACAGGCTATCAGTGTATGTACATCATAGGATCCTTGAAATTGAACAGTATACAAATCAGGAAGAATAGGTAGAAGGAACATTAATAGAGGAAATTAATGAACATGAAAAGATGGAAAAAGCTATGAAAGATCTCGAAAAAACCCTTGACCTGGACTCTTTTGGACAGGTATCTTTCAAGCTGTCTCAACAATCAAGAGTTGGAACATCCTCTGTTGGAACTTCTCAGCAGCCTGCATAGAAAACCAGCACATCATTCACTGAGACTTCAAAGGGTAAAGAGGTAGATACCACAAAGTGTCCTATAATGACAGATCAACCAGCAACGTCAAAGAACAGAATCAGGGGAAAATTCCTCCAGCCCAAACTAGAGCACCAAAAATTCCTGCACTGCAAACTCCTCTAAATGAGGAAAAAAGCAAGAAGAGAGACAGGGAAGAGGCCACACCTATCAGCGGACCTGCTGAACAACCTGGAGCAAAGAGAAAAAGACTGAATCCTCTTTCAGAAGAAGAAATTATTGAAGAAATGACAGACAGTCTAAGAGGTGAGAGGGTGGTCAGCCAACAGAGTTCCCCAGTGATAGAAACATCAACTAGCTCCCATAGACAAGAGCAAGAAAGGTAGCACAGTGTAGAGGTGTCGTCCACCAGGCCACAAAGAAAACATGCCTCAGACATTAAGAAAACTTTCACAGAGATAAAGGCCAGGAATGATCCCATTAGAATTGAGATCTATAATCAATACTTGAAAATGGCCCCCTCAACCCAGCAAAGATTGATGTCTGCCTATGACATTAAAGAAGGCAAAATGTTAATGAGTTATTTTAAGCCAAAGGTACAACAACCCCAGTCAGCAACAGATTACATCAGAACAAACTTGGAGGTCCTAGCCAAAGACATTCATCCACCGGACCAAATTGAACTTCACAAACAGACTGGGGAAATGGTTTATTCCACACTAACTGGCAAAGCAATGTTAGCCCACCAGTTACAAAGTTCCTTAGACAATACAACAGCTTAGTTGCATTGGGAGAAAGCTTTTTCTCTGGCCAAGGATAATAGAATCAAATCCTTAGAAGAGATCATCATGGAACTGGGACATGACCCCAAAGATGCTAAAGGCATAAAGGCACTAATCAAGAAGAAGGAAGAGGACATTGCTGCCCTGAGGAAACAGCTGAAGCTACCTCCTTTAAGGCACCCTCAGACTGCAGAAATCATAGAGCAGAAATTATAGGAAGACATGATGGACCTGCTCATGAAACTCAATGAAAGATTAACTGATACAGAGCAGGCACTCGAAAAAGCATTAAAAGAGAAGCAGGGAGAGTCGACCTCCCAGCCACCTGAGGTAATCCCTACAGTCACAACTACAGTCCCCTCAACAATTGGATCAACATTGGCCCCAAATGTCCCAGCAGCCACAACAAAGGTAATCACAGGTACATCATCAGCAAGAGCAGCACCAGGCAGCAGTACTAATATGAGCACAGAAGAATTGATAAAGGCCATGGAAGAATTGAGACTCCAAGTGTCAGAGCTTAAACAAGTAAAGGAAAAATTGGAAAAAGTAGAAAAGAGTTATGATAAATCCAAAATAAGTGTGGCAGAGAAAATAAGAGAGGTTAAAGCATTAGAGAATAAAGTGAGAACATTAGAGAAGGATCTCACTATGGATAAGCCTCTGGCAGAAATCAAAGGAATTCTTTGGACCAACATCAATCAATCCCTAAGTAATGTTTGGCCATCTATCCAAACTATTTATGAGCAGATTGACTTAGTGAATGCAGCACATGGAGAAATTCAAAAATCAAGAGCTTTATTAGGACAAATGCCTGATCAAGCCAACCGGCTCATACATTTTTTGAATAACAGAAATAGAGAACAACTGGAACAACTCGGCATCCCAGACAGGATAGGCACCATTTTGGAAATCAAAAGAGTTTTAACCAAGAGAACTTTAATGCAGAATTTGGAAAGAAGATGCCAGGATATGCAAGTAGAAATTAATTCTTTCATGGAAAGGTTTAAAGTTTTGCAGGATAAAGGGTTACCAAGTCTTTTAGGAAATGATGACCGGCTTATGAAACACATAGATTATGTACATAAGTTGAACAAATATGTTGCTGATCAAGTTAGTTCATCAACAAGTGCTTCAGGAGTAAAATCACTCCCCACAGGCCAAAGTCTCTATGATAATTTAGAGAACTTATTTTATATTTAGCATGAGGTAAAACATTTGTTTCAGCTCCAGCCTAATTTTTTCAGATACACAGAAGCTGATGAAACTCTCTGGAAACTTCAGAAGCATAAATTTCCAGAGCAACAATGGTGGGAAGACATGTTGGGGATTTTGTCAATTTCTCTGAAGTAAAACGTAGATTTCGGGCTATTATTCCGTGATAAGATAAAAGGAGATGAACAAGGGTCAAGCGGGTCAAAGTGTATCAAAACAGGATTGAGGAATGTCTGACAAAGACGGAGTAGCCAGCATAGAATATCATTGGAAGACAGCTATAAACCGACTCGTAGAGCCTGCATCCAGCACATCTGACAAAGACAGAACAGCCAGCACGACATCAATTTATCTTTTCTCTGTTTTCGAGACTGTTTGTCTTTATCTTTTTGTAAAAAAGGGATTAGTCATCACTAGATACATCAGATATTTTGTATAAATACCCCCCCAAACAAAGTATTTGGGGTTGGTGGGTATTCATAGATTTTGACTGTAATACTGAAAATTCTTGGAATAAAAAGCTGTTGGAATCATCTGTTGTCTAGCCTACTGGATGAGGAATTGATGTTGAAGACTTGTCACAGAATTCTTGAATTAAACTCCGGATCAATAAGTCCCCTATATCTCATGTTTTACAGTTTTATTGTTTACTATATCATCTGTGTTTCATAATCTGAATGGTAAAGAAAAGGATTAATTCAAAATTTGCTTAAATGCACTCTGTCTTCAGTCTTTATTATTCTCTATGTTTTCTTCAGAATTAATATAAGCAGTGAATTCTTAGTTGCTCCTACTTCCTGATTCTTGCATTTTGACTATTTGCTAAGGAATTCTTAATTGCTCCTTACCAGTAATCATCCATTTTCTCTCTTTCAATATGTTGAAGGATTCTCCCAGATGCGGGTGATTGACAGGTCTCAAGGTACATTGGAGGCGCATCGAATGGGCAGGTGTCAGCCCAAGTGCGCCATGGGTTACAGTTATGGGTTGGCGAGCTGGTCTCGCACAAGTATATTTATGGCCGCATTAACTTCGTCCTACAGTCTCCTGGTTATCTGCGCTATGGCTCTCAATAGGTTTGTCACTCTCGCGGCTTCGTCGCAGACCACTATTGCCTTATGGGTTGCTGCTCTAAGTGTTTCCCTGAGCCACTCTGTTAGTGAGCTTCTGCTCGTCATTCCATTGCTCAGCTCAAGAGCTTTCTCTATTCACTTGGCTCTGGTTCCAGGTACTCACGGACTTGTCGGGGCTTCGTTTTCGCTTCTCTCTAGGCATTGGTTTCTTTGACATTCCTCTCTGTGCATTCACTCCTTGGTCAAGCCTCTGCACGTTATCATGCCGCGTGAAAGGCCCAGAATGGGGAGTAGGTGAGGCGGTTCCCACGGTCGCGCCACCCATCAACGGTTCTCCCCCATCTCAGACCCTTCCTTAGATGCATTGGAATATGGTTGTAGCAATCCTCCGGCCACCAGAAGTGGCAGAGGCAGGGGTCGAGGGCGAGTCAGGAATGCTGAATGTGAGCATAATACTCATCCCACTGTCTGTTACCACATCCCATGTTCTTTAGCAAACTCATCCTTCATAGTTTCGGTTACTATTGAAAAGTGTGAAGATGCCCGGGGTTCGGGAGCAGCCCATCTAGGGGTCCTGGCAGATCATAGGATGGAAAATCCGAATGATAATCAGCGCCAGGTCATGGGAGGCCTTTCTGTGGTGAATTCTGAAGCCAACGCAGGTCCAAGTGCGCCTGCAAGAGGAGAGCCTACAGGCTCAGAGGTCCATCAATCTGACTCTGAGGACTCACCTCAATTTGGGTGTAGGGTCGTCGAGGAGCCATACACCTCAGAGGACGATTGATCCATCCCGTACCTTCGTTCTATGCAGTTTCTGAAGTAGGAGCTCACCTCCTTTTTGAGTCTCGATGTTAATGTATGTTTCAGGTCTCTGTCAGTTAAAGCTTTGTTTATGTTTAGCAATGGATAGCTGTGGGTCATTTTTGAGTTTTATGGGAGTCAAACGCACTACTGTAGGTCTTCTGTGTACTGAGGTCAAGAATCTTTTTGTAAAATTCCAACTTCATGGCAAGACTTTTCAAGGCAGCTAAATTGCTGTAACACTTTTTTTATAAATAATAGGAGTAGACTGATTGAGAAAAAAAAATATGTTGAAGGATTCTTAATTTCCCTTCATCCATTGAGCCCATTCCATCTGATTCTAGCTTATATTCATTCCAGGTTTGACTACCTTGCTCTGTGATACCATCCTTTGTTAAGAAACCAAATCCAGAAAACCATCCTTCTTAGACTCCATCATGCCCAATGGACTGAACTATTCAGTTTGCCTCACTATTCTATTGAACCTCACCATCCAAACCTAAAACAAAACCCTTGAACTTCATAACTAGCCTAACATATTTGAAAACAAAGCTAAATCATAAAGAGAGAGCCCTGTCTGGATGCAGATTAGCTAGAATCTGTATCTAAAAGATTGGTCTGTGGTTACCTCGGCCGTATTCCCTTTCTTACAACTTTGGGGAACAACCTGAGTGATAACAAAGCCTATGGGCCAAATACCATGGGCCAAATTATTATTAATACCATGCAAAAAAACATTATTAACCCTAATATTAGTATTAATAAAAATAAAGATGGCACATGGTATTGACCCATGGTATTCACATGGAATGCCCCCTATTTAAAGGGGGGAATTAAACTAGGATAGATCCATCTTTACTCTGGATCAAATATCGTGATATGCAAACTAACATAGAGTGAAAAAATATGTGATCCCTCTCAGGGCTTGGTAGATCAAGAGTAAAAATGGATCTTGTAATTTAATGTCACTTAAACATTTTAACTTGGTTAAAATAAAATAAAATAAAATCAATTATTAATTTTATTAATTTTTATAAATTACTAATAGTAGTTTTTAAGCTTCAGGTTTATGATAACCCATGGTATTGACCCATGGTAATACAATGGTATTCATGTGAGCATAGACTATTTAAAGGGTAAATTCTATCAGCTTAGATCCATCTTAATTCCGGGTCTACCAAGTGCTAGGAGGGATAAATAGATTTCATCCCTCTAAGAGTGGTAGATGTGGAGTTAAGGTGGATATAGGTTGGTTTTTATGATAATGAAGATATTAAATAGACTTAGGAAACTATATTGTAAAAAAAATCTTAAGGTGAATGGTTAAAGCTAGATTTAGTCACTTCACAAAATTTAGTAAATCTCCATTAATATTGGTTTTTCTGATTTAACAAAAAAATTCAAAACAATGAAATCTTAACTCTTTCCACATCACCCTGGCAGAAGAGAGATAGTCGCTGCCCAGATTTCCCACCATTTTTCAAGCATTCTCAATATGATATCTTCATGAAAAAGTTAACGTCCTGGTCTTGAATTAGTTGTTTGAAAAATATGTTGGTTTGTACAACCTTTCATCTTCTCAGCTATTCTTAGTTTTTGGTAGTGATCTGTAGGGGTTTGGTCACTACACCATATTGTCCTAAAAGGTAGAGATTGTGCACCAAAAAGGAAATTAATCCACATGTTACAACGCTATTAAAAATGGTATGAAGGTAGTGAATTATGCTAATAAGAAATTTAGATTGGGAGAGACGTAATTAAATTTTATTATTTAATTGAAGATTTCCAATTAAAAGAATAATAAATTTACATTTATGTATTTATATATTGATTGGAAGGCTTTTGACAACGGTCACTTCTTTCCATTAGATCCCCTTCAGGCCTTTGGGATACCTACTACTTCATTATATTATATAGTTGGGGCTTGCTACTTGTTGGCGTGTTGGGGTAAACAAACTTGATGTGTTTTTTTTTTATCTCTCAGTTGGAGTCTATGGAATAAGAAAGAAATTTGATAGCTTGGCAAATGTGGTAGCTTGACAAAAGTGGTAGAGAAAACATTAATCTCTCTTACCATGATAAACATGGCCACTAAACCTTGCAACATTGTTTGTAGGAAGTGAAAATTATGTTTCTTTTTTCCAAACATGTATGTTAGTATATAACAGTTTAATGAATATGTTTTATTATTATCATATATGGTTTCATACTTTAACAAAACATTTTCCCAAGACTTTACAATGTTTTATTATTTAGTGAAAGATTTTCCAAGATCTTACAAGATTTTATAATTCAGTGAAAGATTCGTCATGACTTTACAAGATAATATAATCTGGTGAGAGATTAGCCAAATATATATATATATATATATATATATATATATATACATATTATATTAGTGATAAAATCGCCTCCCATTTTTCCTATGTATCATGGGGATTCGAACATTTATTATACATATAAATCTAGGGTGGTTCTTAAAATTTTCCCTGGTCGCATGCATGAAACTGTTTTGCACGAAGGGTCATCGATTCGGTGACTCGCTTCACCCACATGCATGTTGTTCCATTTTATGAATCTTTCATTCACTGTTTGCATGCATGACCATTTTCTTCTGCTTACACTCAGTATCGCCATGCATTCACTTTCAGATTTTCTTTCAGTTGCCCGTCAATGGGTCTGGGCAACCTTGGCCCGGACTCTGCCTCACCAAGATAGCATTGTGCAATCTTGAGAGGAAAGGCTCTGTATTCTCCTCAGAAAATGTGCATAGCAACTATTCCCCAGGCCTGCTTTGCACAATTCTGAGGGATAGTGACTGTTGGCCCAGAAAATTGCGCAATGCAATCACTAAGCCTGCAACCATTGCCAGCTGAAATTGTGCATTGCGAAATTCCAGAAATCAACAATCAGCCTGGATTTCACATTGCACAATTCTAGCAGCCATTCATGCCTCCTAGACAACCTAGACTACTTTTGCGCAAGTCTGGCAGCTATTATCCCAGCCTCCAAGAAGAAATTGCGCAATCCTTGCCAGTCTTTCCCTAAGTTTGTGTTATGTCGCTCCTCCAATTTGCTTTGGTTTTCACTGACAATATTCTTGCCATGCATGTCACTTTGTCTCCAGTTCTAGCAGGTGTTCATCCACCTCTTAACAATTCATGATCAATGGCCTCTAAGAGAGTAGGATCAAAGGACACTGACGGAAGTGCAACTGGAGCAACAGTTGAGCGAGTGTCAACAAGTCTACCGATCTATGAAGACACCAAGCTGATTCTAGACAAGGACATCAAGCTGAAATGGCAAGAGTTCAATGATCCATTTGCAGGCACATTTGGGGAAGACCTCGAAGACTTCTAGGTATACATGAACATTCACAAGTCTGGCTTGTACTGGATTGCTTGCAGATACCTCGTGTTCCCATGCGCAGACATGATACATTGGATCGTCTTGCACACTGATCCTGAGGCGATGACCTTGAGCAATGTCAACGGGACAAAGATTGCAACCTTAAGGGCACATGATTATGATGAGATTATTAGATGTCGGAGCCCATGACTATCATGGAGACTCCCTTTAGCTTACCCAACATCAATGCCAACTCCAAAGATATTCTAAAGAACTGGGTAAAGGAGTCGGTTAGATTCAAGATGACACCCAAACAGATCTACAAGATGAAGATACTACGGAAGGCATATCAATACTTGGTCATCTTTGCATGTCAACTGTATGGCCAAGAAAGCTCAGAAGCCTTCTGATAGATTTGGGTGATCGCAATAGACTACCTGGCCAGAGAAGGGAAACCATGCAAATGGTCCGGCATGTTGGCTCATCAGCTGAAGGAACAGGTAACGAGGGCTCGACAGCTACCCAAAGGTATGCAAGCAGAAATCTACGTGTTCACCTACATCTTGGATGCAGTCTATTCTTGACAAGAGTTTCCGAGCTTGAAGTGGGCATGATCACCAGTGGAGATGGCTGTGAACACTTATTGTAATATGTTGTCTGAATGCAGCTTCAGAGGAGTTATCACATGGCTTCCTGATCATTTTGTCACCCCGGTTTACAAGATAATATTCGAACAGGATCCACCCTACATGTCGATGGCAGCAATGGAGGCACTGATAGACATAACTGATTGATATGCCTCACTGTTCAGCACCTTCATACAGGATATACAACGTGGAGAAGCCTACGCATATGCTACCTAAGTTTGCCTTGGACATACTCATCATGCATGAAGTAGCATATCACATCTTGGTAGGATTGACAGCTAGGCTGCACCAGAAGAAGAAGGCACCTTGGCCCGCTCTTCCGCTGCACATCGGGTTATATGAGATCCGAAGTTTCAAGCATCCACATGTCGAAGTAGAGAAGATGAAGAAGTATCCATTCGACCTTCGAAGTTACAATCCGTATGACCCGCACTATCTTGTGAAAGATCACCGCACGAGAGTACAGTTCCACTGGATCCACGAAGCGTGTCATTAGGAGGAGGAGGACCCATGAAGATGTTGTTACAACTCCTCCAAACTCAATGAACCGGATGGATTCATTGTGGAATGGTTAGCAAAGAAACGTGAAGTAGAATCCCGAAGAGCACCATAAGCAGCAAGAGCATTAGAGGTGAACATACCAGCGCGTGATAAAGGAAAGAGGAAGATTGTCGATCACATGGAGGAAAAGCAAAGCTGCAAGTTCCGAGCAGATCCACTTGTGGAGAAAGAATTTATGCCTATAGAGGCAAAGAGGAAATAGCACAATAAGAGAAATGCGCAAAGGTATAGAGAGAAGCGGAGAATGGAGGAAACAGAGAAGGAGTTTCGTGACTTGAAGGAGCAACTCTGGAAGGAACAGGAGCTGCGCAAATAGAAGAGGGAAGCGTAGCAAAAACAGGTACAGCAAGGGGCAGAACAAGTGTAGACAGATGGAAACAGCACCCGTACAAGTAGTGGACTCATTAGAATAGCTCGCATCAGGAAAACAAGGTGTTACCATCGCAGGAGCAGGAATTTTCTCAGGAGATAGAGCGAGTGCTTGAACAGATGGATACAAACATGGAGGAATAGGACATCGACCTCATGCCTCACCACCAAGAGGTCGACCCACCATATTAATCACATCCAGAATATGAGAAAGTCCCAAGTGACTAAGGAGACAATGAGATCCCTGGAGTTTAGCTAGAAGGAGAGATGCACAACATCTCATTCAACAAGTCTCAACATAGAGTTGTGAAATCTCGCAGAGTGTCAACTCCGGAAGATCATACATCTCCTGTGTAGTATGAGGAACGAGTGATCATGTCTAACATGCGCAAACATCCAGCAGCCTTGGCTGATGCCACTAGAGCATATGTTGAAGCCACTAGCTCAAGTGTTCTCTCTCTGATAGCTGAGAATGAGAAAATGGCTAAGGAGCTACAGACAACTAGGTAAGGAGGAGAGTTGGTGACAGCATCTGCCTCAACAGAACTAAAGAAGGAAATACTAGATAAATTATTTTCCCTTGACACAGTTATGCGGGTGTTGTATTCCAAGTTTGGTACCATGCATAAGTTAGTTTTCCATCTCAATGAATGGCAACAATGATGTGCTACAAGAACATGTATCTTGTCGAATGTGCATGTTTTTATTGATTACATGCAAACTTGGATGATGTGATACAAGGGATCCCCAATTCACTTGCCTAAGATGATGAAGCCCAGAGCGGTCGAGCTAAAGGCACACATTCGAAGTCAGATCCAGAACTATGAAGAGCTCCCGCAGCTCATCACTAGTCTACAGGCTTCCCATGCATGTGTATTCAAGAGTGTGGATGTTGTGGTGCGCGCACATGCAATCCCATCTATTGGGACTCTCACCTAGGTGAAGACAAAGGCACAAGTCCGACTAGAACTTGACTCATACTTTGATGACTTGATGCACATAGCCACCAGCCCAGACTTGTCGATCAGTGTAGACACCATGCACAAGTATGTTGTTGGTCCAGCCGCATTGAAGACAATGATGCACATGCTTTCAGACGAGTTGGACAGAGGAGCCCGAGCAGTGTACCCGAATTTTATGGAGGTAAGAGTCAGGTTCGAGAAAGATGTCACCTTGGAGTACACAGACACCATCACGGACTACCGATCTTGGCATTAGTATGCTATTGTTGATAATCACAAGGATGTTGAAGATTTGGACTTCCCATGGTTGTCCACATAGTGATGTCTTGCATGGCTTGCTCAAGCCATTTTGTCTCACATGGGTACATGCGCATTGTAATGTAACATTTTTTCAAGTTGTTGACGGTGCTGGACCCGCCAACATGTTAAGGGGATCTCCCCGGTAAGAAGTCCCAATTAGACCTCAGACCGTTTGGTGTAGGAGTCCCAGCAATGGGTCGTAAGGTATTGCCTTGACTGTGATGTCGCATAAAGGCAAGTAAGATAACTCTGTCAGGAGCAAGCGTGTGATTGATGTAGTGAGTCAAGGAATTAGTATGAGATGTTCCAACAATTCAAAGGGAGAGGAAGGTGAAGGTGAGTACCAAGTTGAAAGGGATCAGTCCCAACTCAACTAGGAACACACAACACAAAGGACATGCATAGCTTCAGGCAGAGAAGTCGACACGGATGCGGCAGTCCAACATACAAGGTAAGATAACACGAACAACACTCATGGATCAGTCCGAGACAAGTGTGATGGTTGATATAGGAAGGTTCATGAGAAAGGTCTGTCTGGTGTCCGACAGGGCAGTCGACACAGACGGTGACAACATTAACAGTATATGCAACACATTAACAACAAGATTCATATAATTGCATGTGAATTAGTTCATACACAAAAACACACTGTTAATTTTTGCAGAGCAAAAACACAGAAATGACGATGGAACAGCAAGCTATTCATATTGGGAAATATCAATACGTTAAACTTGCTATTCCCGAGTTCTAATGGAGTCATAGTACCTCCAAATAAGGAGTTGACACGTATGCCAGTGTATTATGGAGGTCACCCGTGCCCCCCTGAAATGTGATAGGCTGTCCTCAGCCGGCAAATAAAGGAGCAGCATGTTGGATTGCAGTCGTACAGTAAAATAAAGGAACGACGTATATATCCATGACATGATTACAAAAAGCAGCAGATTACTGAAATCGAGGCTTATGATGGAAATCGCGAATAGATATGGAAATGCTGTGAAATGATGCGAAAAATAGAGGAGAGGACAGCTGACGTAAGTAAAAATTCTTATGCGGTCATTATCCATTTTAACCATTATGATTGATTTATAAATGATTTTCATGTGTAAGAGGTTTGAAAGAGTTATATAACATAATCTCATTTGAAATCAAAATAGAGATATAAGAAAAGGGTTTATAATGACTATTGGTGTATGAAAAGTATGACTTCAATACCATCAGTAGAGCTCTGTTGCCCAAATGTGTCCATAACCTTGACAGAGTTGCTTGTTTCACCCTTGGAACAATAATCCTTCATGTATGCCTAGGAAAGTGCTGTGTGATGTCAGAGTGGAGGCCATTGTGTTGGCTTGGTAACCAAATGAATTACAATGCCATTCACCAAGAAGGAGTGAAAGGTGGGCAGGTCGGCTCGTGATGAAACCTCCTGTTCCAAGGACTTTTTTATTTTTCTGATATGCCTCTTGGATCATATCCCTGGTGTGGTGGCCATAGTGGGAATTCCACTTCACTGCTTCCTTATGATCATGGTAGGCTGGCTCTTGATGAGACTCCCTATCCTTCATCTCACAAATCATGTTAGTAATCATATATATATATATATATAAAGAGAGAGAAAATATATATATATATATATATATATATATATATATATATATAGCACTTTCCTATTTATATACAGAGGATGGCTCAACACTCCTTAAGAGTAGGGATGGTGGAAGAAGTCTGAACATCTCAATAGAGGAAAATATGCCCTTATTCTTATTCAATAATAATGATCAAAGAGAATTATGAAGTTTTTTTTAAAAAAGAACCAACATGATAAAAATAATCAAACAAATTGGTTTTAGTGAAAATAAAGACAACAAAGTGATATAAATAGTTGTGTCCTTTCCTCTTTTTTCTTATCGATACAAAGCAATTTCTCTAAAGATAACGATTTTTCTTTGGTTTTCCGATTTCAGTATCCTCTAGTTTTTGTATTCTTGCATAAATGTATACCTGTGCCTTTAAAGGGATCATAAATAGTGAACCATTATTCGCAAAAATCCTCCAAATGATGTTCTTTAAGAAACACACACACAAAGAAAAAATGTACTCAAAAAGTGTTGTTCCTTAGATGGAACAACTATTGTTCCTTAAGATGGATAGAAAAAAGAACATCTATACGCAAAGCCGTGGTTCCTTTAAGAGGAAAAACAAACAAAAGAAAGAAAAAAATACAAACTGCTGTTCCTTCAGAGGAATAGCAACTGTTCCTTAAACGGAACAGCAAATAAAGAAAGTGTGAAATAAAATACCACTCCTTTGGTGGAACAACCTAAGATCATCCGAAATCGAAACTGTTGTTCCTTCAGAAAGAACAGCAGAAAGAAAATGTTATGAAACCAGCGCACAAAAAGATAGAAAGATAGTTGAACGCAATTCAGCCTCTTCAAGGGGGAAACCTCCTTTACATTACACAAATGAACAATTCTTGGATGATTCAAATGACAAAACCTCCTTTCTATATATAGGAGTCTAAGGAGTCACAATATAACCCAACCGACCTAACAATAATAATATAAAGCCACAAAAATAACAATAGAGGGATTCTATGGGGCATAGTAATAACAATATGGGGGCAATAGGGGCACAACAATATTAATAAGGGATACAACTACAATAGTAATGGGGTAATCACTAGTATCATAGGGACCTAACATGCCCCTCTCCTTCAAAAAAGTGTTTTCCTCAACGCTTGAGTAGTTCTGGATGCTTCTGTATAAAATTCTCATCCTCCCATGTGGAATCTTCAATGGATAAGTTCTTCCACTTGATGAGATACTCCGAAATTGATCGATTTCGTAGCTATTGAGTTCTTGTTTCTGTGACTGCTTCCGGTTCCAATATAATTTTTCCTTCCTTGTCAAGTTTTGGCAATATTGTTTGAACTGGGAGCTTGTCGCCTATAACTTTCTTTAAACATGAAACATGGAAAACTGGGTGCACTCGAGAAGCTGCAGGAAGCTCCAATTTGTATGCCATCGTACCAATCTTTTGCAACACCTTGTACGGACCATAATACTTTGGTGATAATTTATTATCCTTTTTAGCTTGCTTGAGGGACATTTGTTTATATGGTTGTAGCCGTAGGAATACCCAATCACCTACATCAAAACTTCTTTCGCTGCGATGTTGATCTGCCTGTTGTTTCATTCTATTCTGTGCCAACACGAGGTTATCCTTTAAGAGTTGGAGGACTTCTTGTTGATGTTCGATGTGATGTTCCACTGCTTGAACCTTAGAATTTTCTCTTAAATATGATGTGATGGATGGTGGCTGATATCCATAAAGTGCCATAAATGGGGTCATTTTTGTTGTTGTATGGAAGGAAGTGTTATAGCACCATTTAGCCAGAGTCAACCATTTGATCCATTGTGTCTGTTTATCAGTCACAAAGCAACGAAGATATCCTTCCAAACATTTGTTTACTATCTCAGTTTTCCCATCAGATTGAGGATGATAAGATGAGCCATGAGCTAACTGAGTACCAAGACAAGAAAATAATTCTATCCAAAAATTTCCAGTGAAAATGGTATCTCTGTCACTTACAATAATCTTTGGATTTCCATGTAGCTTTTGAATTGTTTCCATAAATGCAGTAGAAACTGTACTGGCTTTAAATGGATGTGATAATGCACAAAAGTGTGCATACTTGGTAAGTCTGTCAACTACCACCATGATGACACTCTTTCCCTTAGAATTGGGTAAACCTATAATAAAATCCATTGAAACCTCCTCCCAACGTTGGCTTGGAATGGATAAAGGTTGTAATAGACCCGGGGTCTTAATTGTTTCCACTTTATTTTGTTGGCAAACCAAACATTCTGCCACAAACTCTTGAATATCCGATTTAAGGCCATCCCCAAAAAATTCCTTCTTAACCCTGTGGTAAGTTTTTAAAAATCCTGAGTGCCCTTCTAAGGGAGAAGTGTGCAATTCCATAAGAATATTTTGTTTGAGTTGGGAATTCTTATAGAGGTATAAGTGATCTTTGTACCATAACGAATCATTTTGCTAGCTAAATGTATCAAATGCACTGGAATCTTGTTGTAACTTTCGAATAAGTGCCCACACTTCTTCATCATTCTTCCATTCCTCCCTTGCTTCGTTTATCCAATCTGGTTGGATAATAGAAATGGCGCACAACAATGCTTCCACATCCTCATCCTTCTTGAGAGTGTATCTGCCACCACATTTTGCTTCCCCTTTTTGTAGATGATTTCAAAGTCATAACCCAACATCTTTGTGACCCACTTTTGTTTCTCTTCAGAGGATAATATTTGTTCTAAAAAGTATTTAAGGCTATCATGATCCATTTTTACCTTGAAGTGTCTTCCCATTAGGTAGGGTCGCAATTTCTTAAGTGCATGTAGTATTGCCAACATTTCCTTCTCATAAATAGCTTTGCGTAAAAACTTTCCCTTGATTGGACGACTTTCAAAAGAAATGGGTCTTTCATCTTGCATTAAAACAGTACCAATTCCATTCTTGAAGCATCACATTCCACAATAAAGGTTTTTTTGAAGTCTGGTGTAGCTAAGACCGGTGCTTGGCACATTGCCTCTTTAAGATGTTCAAAGGCCTTTGTTGCTTCTGGAGTCCATGAAAATGCATCTTTCTTCAATAATGTTGTTAGAGGTGTTGCTATTCTCCCATAATTCTTAACAAACTTTGCGATAATACCCTGTCAACCCAAGAAATCCTCGCAGATGCTTTATGGATATGGGGATTTTCCATTCCTTAATGGCTTTAATTTTGCTAGGGTCTACCTTAACTCCTTCATGAGATACAATATGACCCAGATATTCCACCTCTTGTACTCCAAAGAAACATTTGGATCTTTTTGCATATAATTGTTTCTCCTCCAATAGTTGTAGCACCCTGCCAACATGTTCAACATGATCCTTTCAAGACTTGCTGTAGATTGGTATATCATCAGAAAATACTAACACAAATTTTCTAAGGAATGGTTTGAAAATGGAATTCATCAAACATTGAAATGTAGAAGGTGCATTGGTATGGCCAAAAGGCATGACCAAAAATTCATAATGACCCTCATGAGTTCTAAATGCTATTTTCAGAATTTCTTCAGTCTTCATTCTGATTTGATGATATCCTGAACGAAGATCTAACTTGGTGAAGTAAATTGATCCATGCAATTCATCCAGTAATTCATCAATGACAGGAATGGGAAACTTATCTTTAATAGTGAGCTTGTTGAGCTCCCTATAATCTGGACACATGCACCATGATCCATCCTTCTTGTGCACCAATACTACTAGAGCAGAGAAAGAACTTTGACTAGGTTGAATTATACCATCCTCTAGCATTTCTGCAACCATACGTTCAATTTCACTCTTTTGGGCATAGGGATATCTGTACGGCCTGATGTTTGGAGGAACACTTCCTGAAATCAGATGAATAGCATGATCATGATCACGAATAGGTGGGAGACCTTTGGGTGTCTCAAATACCTTGGAATGATTATCCAAGACCTTTTGGAGATCTAGAGAAATAGATGATTCCGATGTGGAAACATCTAGCGAACATAATTGTGCAATTACACCTCTTTGTTGCTTTTTTAGAAGCTTTGTCATATCATTAGAGTTGATTATCTTTCCTAGTTTCCCTGCAATACCCCTTAATTCAACTTACTTTTCTTCCGCAGAAAATTTCATGAAAAGTTCTTGAAAATTAAAAGCTATTGTACCCAAGGATTGTAGCCATTGGACTCCTAGTACAACATCAGCACCTCCCATTGGAATGGAAAGCATTGGGCTAGTCAATACATATTCTCCCATGGATAGCTTGATATTATGGCACTTTCCAGAGAAATTTATCGTTCCTCCATTTGCAATCATCACTTGAAACTCTGGTGCTGGATATAGGAAGCAATTCAATTCTTTTGCTATCTTACAATGAATAAAATTGTGGGTACTTCCTGAATCAATCAACACTATTACCTTTTTCTTCTTGATTTGTCCTTCTATCTTGATGGTTTGAGGAGTGGTAATTCTAGCCAATGCATTACAAGATATGGTCGGATTCATTTCTTTATCTAGGCTTTGTTCCTGGAGTATATCCTCTTCTTTTGACCTTTCTTGCTCCTTTTCTTCTTCCTCTTCACAATCTATGTAGAATAATTTCTTCTCTACACACTTATGACCTTTAGTGTATTTGCTATCACAACTGTAACAAAGCCCTTTTGCTCTTTTTTCTTCCAATTTTTGTGGTGTCGACCTTATAGGTTGTGGAAGACTAGGGGCAACTACACTTCCATCTTTATAGTTGTGAGTGGTATGCTTCCTGGTTGCCATAATTTTGCTTTCCACTTTTCTTGCTAACCTGAATGCCTTCTCTAATGAATCAAGTTCCCAAAGGTGAACATCATGTTGGATATTATCTTTTAAAGTTCCTATGAACACATCAATCCTATGCTCCTCTGGAATATTTTTTACCCTTATGTTCAATTTTTGGAACTCCTCAATGTGCTCCATTATTGAACCCTTTTGTTTGAGACTTATCAATTGGCTAAAAAAAGTGTTGCTTTTTGTATCCTCATAATGTGCTGTCAATTCTTCCGTAAAAATTGCCCAAGTGATAATTTTTTTATGAGAGCAAAGCCATTGATACCATACAAACTGATTTGGTTGCAAATATAAAGTTGCGATACGTACCTTTTGTGTGTTTTTCACATTATTGAGATCGAAAAATTGCTCCATCTGTAATATCCATGTTGCGGGATCCTTGCCATCAAACTTCCTCATATCGATTTTTGGAATATGGTAGGTCTTTGATCCAACATTAGAGTCTATGAAATCATGATTTACATTTCTTTTGTTCTCATCATGAGTTTCCTTTACTACCCTTTCACCATTAGTAAGCATTTCTTGTTGAAACTTTGTTAAATCTGTCCTCAAATCTTCCATGCCTGTCTTCAAATCTTCCATGTCTGTCTTCAAATCGTCCATCTTAGCTTCCACGTCATTCATCTTAGCTTCTACGCCTTTATTTAAACCATCCATCTTAGCTTCTACATCTTTCTTTAAACCATCCATCTTAGATTCTTTTCCTTTTTGTGCAAGTGACACTTGTTGCCCTTGGTCTCGTAATTTTGATATATCATGTTGCATGTCTTCCTCTTCTTCATGAGTCATGCTAGAGATTTTAGGTTGCTTACTAGGTGTTTGCATTTTCTTTCCTTGAGGCATCAATTATTTATAATAATGCTTTACTATGCCCTTTGAATTCCTTCAAACTAATTTTTCAAACCAAGCTCATGCAAAAATTAAAAAAACTACACACATTTTTTCACTTTGTAGGAGCTTGATATTGAATCTAATGTATCTTTGTAATTTTACATCATCCAATTCTGAAATTGTGACCTACGGTAGCCCTCTGCATCCTCTTTCCAATGCCACCAATCTGATCCAAATTGGATTCTCCAGGGAAGAGTTATGCCAAATCTCCCACAGTGACCTGATTATAGACTAGTTCAGTAGAGTGAACTTGTACGATGTGCCAAGAGTCATTGTTTCAACCTTTGGCTCTGAAAAATATATACAAGAAACTACAGTCCATCCTCTTTCTGTACCTTCTTACGAAATTTCAATCCGATGCTCTGAGAGAAAGTTATGATGATTTTCCCTAGGTCACCTGTTTGGAATGTAATTCCGGAGTCTGCAAAAAGACCAACTTCCTCAGATCATATCTCCGCAAATATAGTGCGAAAAGCTTTGAAATTTGGACCCGAGGTTCAGTGCAATTTCGTCTCAAATGGTTTTATTTTTTAGCTTCTGAAACGTCTCAGAAAAAAAATTATAGCGAAAATTCCACGATGACCTATTTGGAGAAGCGAAACCCTAGAATCCAATGCTCTGATACCAAATGTTATGAAACCAGCTCACAAAAAAATAGAAAAGATAGTTGAACGCCTTAGAATTCAGCCTCTTCGAGGGGGCAACTTCCTTTACATTACACAAATGAACAATTCTTGGATGATTCAAATGAAAAAATCTCCTTTCTATATATAGGAGTCTAAGGAGTCACAATATAACCCAACCGACCTAACAATAATAATATAAAGCCACAAAAATAATAATAGAGGGATTCTATGGGGCACAGTAATAACAATATGGGGGAAATAGGGGCACAACAATATTAATAAGGGATACAACTACAATAGTAATGGGGTAATCACTAGTATCATAGGGACCTAACAGAAAAAATGCGAAGGAGGGTTGTTCCTTTAAAAGGAACGACAAAACAATCTGGCAGAAGTGTTGTTCCTTTGGAAAGGAATGGCAAAAATGCGGAAATGTTATTCCTTCGGAAAGGAACAACAAAAATGCGGCAATGCTGTTCCTTCAGAAAGGAACAACAAAATGCGAAACTGTTGTTCCTTCGGAAAGGAACGGCAAAAAAATGAAAGTGTTGTTCCTTCGGAAAGGAACAGTAAAAATGTAGAAATGTTGATCCTTCGGAAAGGAACAGCGAAATGCGAAAATGTTGTTCCTTTGGAAAGAAACAACAAAAAACAAAAGTGTTATTCCTTTGGAAAGGAACAACAAAAATGCAGAAATGTTGTTCGTTTTCGAAGGAACAACAAAATGTGAAAGTGTTGTTCATTCGGAAAGGGACAGCAAAAGGGCGGAAATGTTGTTCCTTTCGAAGGAACAACAAAATGCAAAAGTGTTGTTCCTTCGGAAAGGAATAGAAAAAAGGCAAAAATGATATTCCTTCAAAAAGGAACAACAAAATGCAAAAGTGCTATTCCTTTCTGAAAGGAACAACAAAATGCAAAAGTGTTGTTCCTTTGAAATGGAACAACAAAAAGGCGGAAATGTTGTTCCTTCGGAAAGGAACGGTAAAAGTGTAGGAATGTTGTTCCTTTAGAAAGGAACAAAAAAATGCGAAAGTGTTGTTCCTTCGGAAAGGAATAGAAAAAATGCAGAAATGTTGTTCCTTCGGAAAGGAATAGCAAAATGCGAAAGTGTTGTTCCTTCGGAAAGGAACAACAAAAAGGAGGAAATGATGTTCCTTCGGAAAGGAACAACAAAATGCAAAAGTGTTGTTCCTTCGGAAAGGAACATCGAAAAGACAGAAATGTTGTTCCTTCAGAAAGTAACAGCAAAATGCAAAAGTGTTGTTCCTTCGGAAAGGAACAACAACAAGGCGGAAATGTTGTTCCTTCGGAAAGGAACAGCAAAATGAAAAAGTGATTTTCCTTTGAAAAGGAACAACAAAATGCAAAAGTGTTGTTCCTTCGGAAACGAACAGCAAAAAGACGGAAATGTTATTCCTTCGGAAAGGAATAGAAAAATGCAAAAATGTTGTTCCTTCAGAAAGGAACAGCAAAAGGGCGGAAATGTTGTTCCTTCAGAAAGGAACAGCAAAATGCAAAAGTACTATTCCTTCAGAAAGGAACAACAAAAAGGCAAAAATGTTGTTTCTTCGGAAAGGAACAACAAAAAATGTATAAATGCAAAAATATGTACAGAAAGTAATTTATACAAGCAAAAAAACAAAAACTTATGTACAAAATGTAAGAACAATGGAATTATTTAGTGAACCCATGTCGAGGAAGGATTATTTTCCTCAGCAAGAATCTGCATATCAGAATCTTCCTGGAGCTGCTGGTAAAAGGATTCTCAAGTAAGCGGTTTATGGTACATTCGCACTCGGTGACCATTTGCTTTAAAGGTATGTTCAGATCCGTCAATAGTAGTCAAAGTAATGGTGCCATTGTCATGCACTTTCTGTATTTCATACGGTCCAAGCCATCGAGTCTGAAGTTTTCCCGGAAAATCCTGAAACCTGGAATTGTATAAGAGTGTCAAATCTCCTTTGTGGAAGATTTTCTTTTTGATCAGGGCGTCGTGCCATTTTTCTCTTTGTTGTTAAATTAATGCAATGTGTTGAAGAGCTGAGAGCTTAATTTCATCTAGCTCGTTAATTTGCTATAGTCTGTTAGTCTGGGCCTCATTTAAATTCAGACCGATCTCCTGTGCTATTCTTAATGTTTGTATTTCAAACTCTATTGGAAAGATGGGTTCTTTTCCAAATACTAGCTGATATGGTGAATAACCGGTGGTGTTTCTCCACGTTGTTCGGTATGCCCACAAGGCTTCAGGCAATCTTGAAGCCCAATCACGCCTGTGTGATGCAACGGTTTTTGTCAATATTGCCTCTATCACTTTATTCGTGCTCTCTACTTGGCCATTTGCCTGTGGGTGATACAGAGTGGTAATTTTATGTTGAATGTGATAATTTTTTGATGTTGCAGTGATTTTATTACCTACAAACTGCGGTCCTTCGTCTGTGATTATGTCCCTCAGGAGGCCATATCACACAAATATTTGGAACAGGAAATGAATCACAGAGGCCTCTGTAGCTCTTGGAAGTGCCTCTGCTTCAACCCATTTGGTAACATACTCTGTTGCTATTAGAATATATGTTTCTTGATTTGATGATGGGTTGATCGGATTAACAAAAGCGAGCGCCCAACGCTTAAATGGTTCGATTACTAACTATGGGTTTAAAGGCATTTCGTCAGACTGTCTAGGGCGTCCTGCTCTTTGGAAACTGTCACAAGCTTGAACAAATTTCTTAGCGTCTTTAAAGATTGTGGGCCAGTAATAACCTGTTTGAAAAACCTTGTGACCAGTCCTACGATCTACGAAATGTCCGCCACACGGTCTGTCATGACAAGCTTTCAGAATGTCAAATATTTCGTCTTTGTGGACACATCTTCTGATGTGCATATCTGCCCCTGTATGAAATAGGTAGCCCCCAATCCAAGAAAATCAGGTACTACGTTGCACAATATGTTTTCGTTCATTGGGGGTTAGATGCTTTGGTAATTTTCCTACTGCTAAATAATTTGCAACATCAGCATACCAGGGTGTCTTGACAGTAACAACAAACAAATGTTCATCTGGGAATTGATCTTCCACTGCTGCTGCGTCCGCTGGCTTCGGCATTTGTGAGAGAAAATTAGCTACAGGATTCTCTTTCCCAGGTCGATCTTTTATTGTGATGTCAAATTCCTACAATAAAATCAACCATCTTGTTACTCTACCATTTGTAACAAGTTTATTTGCTAAGTATTTTATGGCAGAGTGATTTGTATATAAAACAACAAGATATCTAGTGATATAATGCCTAAATTTATTTACAGCATGTATTACAGCTAAAAACTCTTTTTCAGTTACGGTATAGTTTAGCTCAGCAGGAGACAAATTCTTGCTAATACAATAGATTGCATATGGTTTTTTGTCGTCTTCCTGCCCAAGGACTGCTCCAATAGCTGTCTGAAGCATCTGATGAAATTTGAAATGGAAGGTCCCAATTTGGGCCTCTGAGCACTGGGGTTGTTGACATAAGATTTTTTAGATCCTCAAAAGCACGGTCACATTTATCTATCCAAACAAAATCAACATTCCCTGTCAGTGGGTATAGAGGTGCAGCTATTTGAGAAAAATGCTCTATGAATCTCCTATAATAGCCAGAAAATCCTAAAAACCTGTGTACCTCTCTCTGTGTGGTAGGAGTAGGTATTAACAAAATTATTTGAATTTTGGCCGGATCTACCTGTATTCTAGTCGCTGAGATATAATGACCTAGGATGAGCGCTTCGGTCATCATCGTATAGCACTTTTCATGGCTCAAGCAGAACCTAGTGGCAATACATCGTTGCAGCACCTTTTCCAATGTGTCTAGTGTTGGCTCAAAATCATCTCCATATGGTGTGAAATCATCCATATATACTTCGAGGCCTTCATTTATTAAATCTGAAAAGATGTTGAGGATGGCCCTCTGACATGTAGCAGGGGCATTGCATAAGCCAAAGGGTAGGACTTTGTAAGCGAATGTTCCCCAAGGACATGTAAAAGTAGTTTTATCCTAGTCTTCAGGGGCAATCTGAATCTGATTGTATCCACTGAAGCCATCCAAGAAAGAAAAGAATTTCTTTCCTGCTAACGTGTCTAATACCTGATCAATGAATGGAAGGGGAAAGTAGTCTTTCTGGGTTGCTTTGTTTAATTCTCTGTAATCTACGCAAATCCGCCACTTTCCATTCTTCTTTGGCACCACTACTAGTGGAGAGACCCATTTGCTATTAGAGATTGGATAAATAAAGTTTACATCCAAAAGTTTTTATAATTCAGCTTTCACAATATCTTTTAGGTGAAGGTTGAGTCTCTGTTGGGGTTAGCGAATGGGTCTAATATCATTTTCTGTATAAATGTGGTGCGTACACAGTTGGGGATCATTTCCCTTCATGTCCGGATAATCCCATGCAAAAGCTTCCTTGTATTTTCTCAGTAGTTGGACCAGCTTTTCTTCTTGTTCAGGAGTCAGGTTTTTGTTAATGTTCAAGGTTTTTCCTGGCTCAATCTCTATAGTTTTGTTGTTTGAAATAGAGGTAGTGGGTATTGATTGATCATGAGTGTCTTTGAGGGGATCTTCTTCTAGTTCATTGTCAAATGTTGTCTCTATCATGTGACATATTGCATGGGATCTGGATTCGGATTGGTTAATGAAGTTGTTAATAACGTCATCCTCTGTTTGGTCTTTAAAATTGAGGGCATCTTCTATGGTTAATGGGGACCTAATGTTTTCTGTGAGGTATGACACAAGTTGTTTGTTAGTTTTTATTATTATTACACTTGGCTGGGCTGGAGGGTATAGAGCTAGATTCTTGATATTACTCCCTCTAGTTATAGTCATATTGCCTTGTCGGCAGCCAATGTAAACATCAGCAGTCGCAATCCAAGGTCTACCTAAGATTAAAGGGTGTCCATCGAGTCGGTTTGTGGGGTTGATTATCAGAAAGTCGGCATGATATTCCCAGGAATCTACTGATACCATTACATCATGTAGTGTACCTTTTGGCCTAACCACTGATCGGTCAGCCAGTTCCAACAAGGTGGAGGTTGGTTTTATTGATGTAATGCCAAATTTTTGACAAGTGGTGGTTGTTAAAATATTAATTGCAACCCCTAAATCAACTAGGGCATTTGAAAAAGTTTTTCCATTGATTTGCACCGTCACTATAAGATTCCCTTGGTCTTCATATTTGACAGGTGCTTCTCTTCCTGATAACAGATCAGATAGGGTGCCAACTACTTGGACTGTTGGGTTAGTTGTTATTCTCCTCTTTGGCTTTCTTATACATAACTCTTTGATGGTTTTTGCATATATTGGAATATCTTGGATAGCCTGGAGGAGTGGGATTTTTATACAAAAATTTCTTAGTTCTCCCAGAATATCAAAGTCAGGATGTTCTATAGGGCGTGGTATGATTAATCGTTCTGGGAATGGGGGAGAAGACGTGGTTGCTTGGTCATGAGTTTGTTGTCTGACCACATCCTCTTCTTGTAGTGGTTGTTCTACGGGTAACTGATTTTCAACTTGAGCATTTTTATCTCCCTCGGTTTCTATTATGCGCCCAGACGGTCGTTGGACTCCCTTACATTGGTTTCTAGTTTTGGTGTTTTGATTGTTTGAGCAGATTGAACCGGTCTATTATTTGGGTTCGGGTTGGGTTGGGCTGGGATTTGCAGTCTTAAGTTGGACTGGGGATTTTGTTGTAGTGTATATGGTGCTGGCAGTGTGGGTTGAGGGCGTGGAATCGTTACAGCTGGTTGATTCATCGGTCTCTGCCAGTTTGACTGCCAGGATTGACTCTGTGAAGTGGGAGGGGACCATTGTGTTGGATGTGCATTGTTTTTCCAATATGGTGGAGAGTAGGGAACATTTGGCCAATTAGTTTGGCTTGCTTGATTTGGCCATGGTGATGAAGGAAATGGTTGTTGTGACCAGTCTGAAAAGGGTGTCTAATTTTTCCACATTGTATTATATCGCTGAGCATGATATTGCGGAGATTGGAAAAAAGAAGATGGATCAGAGGGCATACCTGGTTGTCGTGGTTTCCATTGACGGCGTTGATTGAGTAGGTACAATTGGTTCTGATTTTTCTTCCGCTTCTTTGTATACTTCTTTCAAACCCGGAAGTGAGGGGTAGTTCTCTGTGCAGTGATCTTTTGTATAAATAGCGCAGACTTGAACTGCATCCAGTGGGCACTCTTTATGGCTGTGTTTCTTTCTGCATATAGGGTAGAATATTACCAGGTTTTGCTCTGATTTTGCTTGTCTCTGTTTAGCTTGCATAATATCGAGATGCGTTGTCAGAGTCCCCAAAATATCAGTTTTGAAATTCTCCAGTAAATTCCTGATTTCTGTGCGGGTTACTCCTCCACTGGAGATCTTGCTATCCCTTGCGAGCATGTCACATTCCGCTGGTTTTAGCCTTGTACTGCCTCTGGAACTCCTGATACATAAATCAATAATGTCAGCAAAATTTTCTTGATAAATGTCACCTTTTCCCATAATATTTAGTGTTTCAACCCATTGTTTCTTCATCCCTTTAATTAATGTCATTTTTAATACATTGTCAGGTAAGAGTAATGATGCATAAGGAGATCTCTGAATATTATACTGAAAATGTTCAACGTACTCTTCTAGTGTCTCATTAGGTCTGACTACCATCTGAAATATTTCATCCTTTAATTCTCTAGACCCACAATAATCTTGATATTTCTTTAGAAAAGCACCTTTCATCTGATCCCGGTCATTTATAACACCTCCACCTAACCCCATAAACCATCGTAAAGCTACTCCTTTTAATGTGGAAGGAAATAATTTTAGCTTTTAGGGATCGGTGGTATGGTCATACCCTCGGCATAGTACATCGAATTCAAACAAGAATGCGTCTGGATCTTCCGATGTTAGGCCATGGAATGTAGGAATATGTTGGAGAGGAATGGCCTTCATAGGTGCATTAACTGCAGTATCTACAACGGGATATTGCAGTGTGGAGGTTTGAGGTGTTTGTTGGTTCTGGGCCATTTGGTCAAATATGTGCCAATATCCTTCTGGGATTTCTAGGGGTGTATTCCTAGGTTGGTTAGAAGGAGCAGGAATGGCCTTAACAACACTTCCTTTGTCTGGGATGATGAGAGTTCCTTGCTGAAATAACGTTTGGGGGGATCTTATCTCTTCAGGTTCTTCAACTTTATTCTGGATGATTTTGACAGCACTTCCTTTATCTGGGCTGCTCGGTGGCTGAACTATTCCAAGAGGACATTTTGGTTCTTCGATTTCCCCTGTTTCTCCTCCTCCTTCGCAAATATTAGTAAGGTTCCCTTCTTGTAACGATTTTGGGCTAGAATTCTCAATTTCTTGAAAATCTTGCTCCTCTGTTTGGCTGTGCACCTCAGCAAAGGCTACAGATGGTGATTTTGTGGCCCGAAGGGAGCTAGTAGGTTGTCTAGAAGTAGCTTTTCTAGGGCCTACTGATGGCTGAGATTCTACTTTTTTAATGATATCGTCTATAAAGGTCGATTAGCCAAGGGTCATCGGTCCCTTAGCTTTATCAGGTTTGGGTAGTGGTTTTGGATTCTTTTCAGGCTTTTTCTGCTTAGTCATGCACACAAATCAAATACTTATTTCTACCCAAAATAATCAACAAATCTGCAGGAAAGTGGGCGGGGGAGCAGGGCTGTTACATGCTCCGTACGCAAGTTCTTACCTTCCGTTTTTAAAACCCAACTCTCTCCTAGTAGGTACTTACACTACTCTCTTTTCAAAAGAAACAAATGGCTACACTCTCCCCGGCAACGGCGCCAAAATGTTGAGTGATAAAAAGGTGTCTTTTAACCCCTATTTACCCTACATTAATTATCAATCCAGGCACAATTTTTTATCTCAAGAGTGTACTCAATCTAAGGCGGTCACTTGTTCAAGAGTAATGTTTGCAGTATAGTGCTTACAAAAGTAACTGAATGCTGGAAACGAAATCTAATTGTAATGGCAAGAAACTTAAATTCTTTGTACCTAAATCATTCACTCAAGAAACTACAACAATCATCAGTCAAGGATGCAGTAATGATACCTCTTTCCCCTATAAACTGATGTAAATGAAGAATCAATCACAAACAAGACCTCCAATCTGAGAACGTAGACAATAGTAGTCAGTGTTCGTTACAGTTGTGGATCTTTCTATTCACACCCAAGCAAATGCTGGAAATAACAATTCGATTAGCAGAAAAGGAACAACAACTGAATCTATTGAAAAGATCAAACAACAAAGATTAATCTACAGAAATGAATTGAACAACAAAGTTTAAATGAATTGAACAACAATCTTTAACTAATAAAGGATTTGAACAACAATCTAAGAAAGGAATTGAACAACAATCTAAGAAAGGAACAACAAACCGAATTAAGTGTAACCACATAGCGAATATAGAGTAATTGAGTCAGTAATCTTATTCTAGAATAATGGACATTAACCACAGGTATAAAGGAACGACAATTGCAGTTATATTGGCGCAATAGTCAAATGAACAACAATCACAACTATAATTGAACCGTAGTTAAATGAACAACAATTATAACTGTAAATGAACAGTAGAATCTAAATTAGACAATGCAATATTGTTTCAGAAAGAACAGCATGACATTTTAGGTTGTGAATAATAATCTCGCTATCCAATTACAATTTCAATACAACAGACCAATTCAGGGAAACGTTCCGAAATATAATATTACTGAATAAAACGAATTAAATAAATGCGAAGGAAATCAAACCACACATGACTGTAATTGCAAAATAATGATACAAGAAGCAAGTGGATCCACTAGGGCTGTAGGGTTGTTAATATGCCATGATTATTGTCACTTGTGAACGTTTATTCCACCCATTTCCACCATTCTTCATCATGACATCTATTATAATTTATCATTTAAATCCATTTTATAAATGATTTATGCTCTCATGGATGAATATTATTTATTCTCCCTTATTTCTAATAAATTGATTACTATGCATTATTTTATCAATGATAGTTCTAATAAGTTGGTTGTAACCTTATTTACCATTTTTAGCCTCCAAAGTAACTTCCAGATTGAAGATTTGATTTTTAAATCAGCCAACTCAGAAATTCGCTGGTTTAAGGAGTGATAGTTTTGCGGTTAAGATTCTGAGCAAATTAAGACGAATTTGGAAAATATGGAACATGGGTTTTGTCCAGAACAGGCCCAATTATCTTCAAAAATAACAGTTTTCCAAAATTCGGCTTGTACAGGGAGAAACGCAGAGTTCTTTGAACACGATTTTCTGGGATTTGCTATTGCGGCCGCCCTCCAAATCTTAGCTGCAAACCCAAATCCGCCTTGTTCTTGTTGATCAATTGGTTAGAATCCATCCAATTTTGTAAATCAAATCATGTTGTACTTATCTATGCTCTGATCTTCTCTATTTAAATGAAACCCAAGATCAGAGACGGGGGCAGATTGGAGAGAGACGTGAGGATGGAAGAATGATAGAGAAATGATGGACAACGGTGGTGGATTATTCATGCTGTAGCTTTTATTGTTGTAATGATTCCAATTGGCTGATTAATAAATGAATTGGGAATTGCTGTTCATTCTTCTTATTCTGAAGTGATCCCGCAGCATCCGCTGGCGGCTAAGGGCCCAGCCTATGGCGGAATACGTTGCTGCTGCTGTATATTATCTTTTTGATTTATGCGTGGTTTGTATTATCAGTTTGAATTGGTAATCTGGTGTGATTTATTATCTTATATTGCAGTTCTGTTATATTTCATATATCGCTCTCTGCAACAAGAAAGTCGTTAATGTAACATTGATGTTCTCTACAGAATGATTTAATTGCGGAGTAATCAAGCTGCAACCTTCTTAAGCTGGTATTATTATGTTTGTCCATGGTTTATACTTCATACGATTGTTGTTCAATTGACATCGTGGTTCCATTATGAATTGCAATCGCTACCCTTTCTAACCAGGATTAATATTTGCGTATCGGACTCAGATTACCATTTCTTAATATCGCTGTACGCTGTGTGCATTATTTATTTTAGCACCGTAGGCTGCTCCTTATTTCATTTCCAATTAGTTGCCATTTTATTTCCTTTTGTTTTCTAATTTATTTGATTTGGCTTGGTTGTTGTTTGCTTCCATTAAATTAGAGTTTGTCGTTCAGTTCTTTTAATTCCAGTTGCTATTCCATTTACGGCCGTTCCATTTTAGACTTGCTATTTCATTTTCTGAATTGCCATTCCATTCTGCTTTCTTGCTGTTCCATTTCCTTTTTCTTGCATTTATTGCTTTGGTGTGAGAGGAGGATCAAGGCTATCGTGAGACACAGCAGACGCTATTATGCTCCCAGATCCATGATCCATACTCTAATTCCTTTTCCTTCATCAATTTCTAGAGGACTGAGTTATTGCTACCATATCCTCGATTGATGGTTGTTTGAATGAATGATTTAGTTTCTTGCTGTTTCAATTAGATTTTGTTTCAAGCATTCATTTACTTGTGGGTTTTAAGCACTATACTGCACAACATTATTCTTAAGTAAGTAGCCGCCTCAGACAGAGTACACTCTTGAAATAAAAAGTCGTCCCTGGGTTGATAATTAATGTGAGGTAATTAGGAGTTCACAAGACACCTTTTTATCGCTTCACATTTTGGCGCCGTTGCCGGGGAAGAGTGTAGCCATTTCTAAAGAGTAGTGTGAATCTGATAGGGAAGAGTTGGATCTTAAAAACGGAAGGTAAGAACCTACGTACGGAGCATGTAAAAGCCCTGCTCCACTGTCCGCTTTCCTAACAGATTCGTTGTTTCTTTGTTGGGTAGAAATAGATGTTTGAATTTTTGAATGATTAGGCAAAAGATAGAAATTTTTTGAATCACATGATCTCACGCAAGTGGTGATGTAAGCACCACCCATTTCACTAACCGATTGACAGGAACATTTGAAGATGGAGCCTCGAAGAAACACATGAAGAACATCTTCTATTATGGTAAGAAATGGCTCACGTTTCTACTTTTGAATTTCCTATCAAAGATCTAGGAGTGACACAAATGCACATACATTTATGTTTGAGTTTGAAATACTTTGTAGAGGATATGATTATTGTACTAATGATCAAAGATTGAAAGTGTTTCCTCTTACTCTAAAAGGAGCAGCTCTCCGATGGTTCATGAGCCTAGGTGGGAAATGCATCCAATCATGGGAGGACATGAAGAACATATTCTTGAAGAAGTACCAAGACTATTGTAAATCCAATGAAGATATTTTCGATATGATACAAGGGGAAGACGAAAGTTTGGAGGACTATGTAGATCGATTTCATTACAACCTTCAAAAATCAAAATATAAGCATTTGGAAAAAGAGATCTTAAAAACACTCCTTCTTAAAGGAATCAAAGATGAATTTTTAGAACTTTTAAATCTCATAGGAAAAGGTGATGTTTTTCATTTATCATATGATGATGTTTGTGAGTTGTGCATAAGGTATTCAAGAGGAATCTCCAAGGCTGGTAAGAATCCTAGAGATGTTTTTTCTTTGTTTTCCAAATCTGCTACAAGAACAGGAGACATAAGAGCTGAAATCAATGATTTACTTGAACATTTTAAAGTTGATTTTATTAGCTCTCTAAATGAAAAATTGGATGTTTTGCAAGTTCATAAAAATGAAGAATTTGATGAAGTGTTTTGTTCTCATGACCGAAAGGAGCATCTCATAGATACTCACTCTTCCTTATCTACGATGGAAGTAGCGTATCAAAGAGGTAAGGAAGCTGCAACAAGGTCAAAACCACGGAAATCATGGCCTAGAGGTATGGTTCAAAACACTCCCTCTCCACTTTCTTACTTGCATAATCCATTATGGAATGCTAATGTGTTAGGGCAGCCATGTCAATTTCAATATAACCACCAATCTTGTTTACAAGTTGGGCATGGTTCATCTTATGATGGCATGACTACTCTCCCTCATCTTGTAGCACAAACATATTCTCCATATTTTTCACCAGCTCTTTCACAACATCCTGCTTGCATACCAAATTCATTCACTCAACCCAACCTACCACATCATCACAATGCTCCATTATTTACACATTTTCCTGTTCAACTAATTCCACACCCTCACCATAATAAACCAGTACAACATGCTTACAATGTTGAGCTGGCAAATTTACCCACCCTTCCCACCCATTCTATCTCACATGCGCCATTAAAGAAAACCTACAATGAGATTCAGAATGTTTCAAATGCAAAAATTGTAGAAGCTATGGAAGAAAATGAGGTTTCTTTTACTATGCATCAACAAGCTATTTTAAAAACCCAAGAACTTCATGATATGATGGCTATGCAAGATCAAAAAAGTAAAGGATACATTGAAGATTGGTTCCACTCCATCATTTGTTTGCAACATCACTCTATGCTTCAACAATTTTTGATATCATTTTTTCAAGGGAAGCCACCTTCTCATACCCTAATTTTCATTAATATCCATTTTTCAAATTTGGGTATGCGTATACATGAAGCCTTATTTCGAAAATGGCTTCACTGGAAGTAATCATACACGTAGTCATATTCATCATTCAATCAAAGTAGGTTAGTGAATAAAATAAAACAAAATAAGGACATAAATAAGTGCATTTTGTTCTTTTGTAAAACTAGGGCTTTTTTTTGCAACATGCTATGCAAATCAACATCGGTGATAATTTTTTTATAATTTGTGTATGTAGATGAATCATAATGGAAATAATAAGTTCTACAAACACTCATTTTCATTTTTATCACCAATTTAAAAAAATGCTTGAATTTCATTTTTTTTGGCTTGCGGGCTTGATGAACTTTCTGGAAAAATAGTCGGGACAGTCATGTTTTGAGGGACCAAAAGTGAATATTTTTAAAACCTGTTTCTACCCTAGGTAGACCTTGATGTCTACTTTCTAACCCAATTTGAATCACTCAATTCGGATTTGAAACGAAAAAGTTAGAACCAAAACATTGACCGGTTATCTAGCGGGCAGCTCAGGAACAGAGTTGGGACAGTCAGTTTTTGGAGGCCTAAATGACCATATTTTTAAAACCTGTTTCTATCCTAAGTATCCCTTGATGTCTACTTTCCAATCCAATTTGAATCACTCAATTTGGATTTGAAACGAAAAAGTTAGAGCCAAAACATTGACCGGATGTCTAGCGGGCAGCTCAGGAACAGAGTTGGTAAAGTCAGTTTTTGGAGACCTAAATGAATGAATTTTTAAAACCTGTTTCTATGGTAGATTCCCCTATGAATCTAGTTTACAATGCAATTGGAATCACTCATTTTTGATATCGTATGGGGAAGTTATGATCAAAATACTGACTGTCTATCGTAAATCAGCACTCTTAAAACTATGTCTTTCCAGTTGTTCCTTAAAGTATTTGATCTATCAATTCTTCTTGTCTTCAAAACATGTTTCTATTGGAGATCAATAAATGAATCTATTTTCATTTCCAATTTGAATCATTCGAATCCGACATCAAATGAAAAAGTTATTCTTGAAATATCAACTGTTGGTCTAAGCCGGGTAATCGAAAATGACTCTATTATGCAGGTTATTCTAACTAAAATTGACATATCATATCATGGAATATTTAAAACCTGTTTCTAACGGAGATAAACCTTTGAATTAGCTCTCATTTGGCTTTGGAATCACTCAATTTCGACGAAAAATAAAGAAGTTGTGATTAAAACACTGCAGGTTAGTATGATTGGCCATTGCTCTCCCGCAGGTAACAAATAAATTTTACTTTGTTATTTTCTCTATGGATTTGTTATACAGAATAACTACTTGTTGTTTTTTGCATAATTCTTGGATTAAGGGAGCCCGTACACCTCTCTTTATTCATGATTTAATGCTTTATTGTAGGTAGATACTCGTTTTTTGCAGGTCCTGGGAAAATAAAGAAGGTCAACTTATGGACGAGTGATTTTTCAAAGAAATTTTTATAAAACAAAGGAATTTTATCCAAATCATTACCCAACGGATTCATAATAGAACAAATGAAGAATTGATTTCAATTTCAAGATTCATGTCTTGTTACTACTGCCAAAACATTTTTTCAAAAAGATCATTTTTTCAATAATATCATAGCTGTTGTAACTTAATTTACATATTGTTTTTTAAATAAAATGTTGTTTCTTTTCTAATTTCTTTTATATTTTGTGTTTCAGGTGTTGCTTCATTCAAACTATGACCCATCCTCAGCTTCAATACAGTGAACAGCTAATTCATTCTTTGCGTGCTTGCATTTTATGGTTGTATATTTTCCTGTTCTTTTTCTGAAGGAACAACATTTGTGTGCATTTTTGTCGTTCCTGCTGTTCCTTTTTCAAAGGGACATCATTTTCAATTTTGTTATTTATTTTCTAAAGGAATAGCACTTTTTGGTTCAGCCATACATTTTGTTGTTCCTTTTTCACAGTTCATTTTGCTGTTCCTTTTCGAAATGGAACAACACTTTTTGCACTTTCACATTTTGTTGTTCCTTTTCGAAATGGAACAGCACTTTTTGCACTTTCACATTTTGTTGTTCCTTTTTGAAATGGAACAGCACTTTTTGCACTTTCACATTTTGTTGTTCCTTTTCAAAATGGAACAACACTTTTTGCACTTTTCCATTTTGCTGTTCCTTTTCGAAATGGAACAACTGCTGTTCGTTTGAGTTTTTTGCTGTTCCTTTTTCAAAAGGAACAGCAGTGCGTGTTTTTGCTGTTCCTTTTTCAAAAGGAACAGCAGTTTGAGTTTTTTTGCTGTTTCTTTTTCAAAAGGAACAACAGTTTGAATTTTTACTGTTCCTTTTTCAAAAGGAACAGCAGTTTGAGTTTTTGTTGTTCCTTTTTCAAAAGGAACAGCAGTTTGAGTTTTTGTTGTTCCTTTTTCAAAAGGAACAGCAGTTTGAGTTTTTTGCTGTTCCTTTTTCAAAAGGAACAGCAGTTTGAGTTTTTTGCTGTTCCTTTTTCAAAAGGAACAGCAGTTTGAATTTTTTGTTGTTCCTTTTTCAAAAGGAACAGCAGTTTAGTTTGAGTTTTTGCTGTTCCTTTTTCAAAAGGAACAGCAGTTTGAGTTTTTGTTGTTCCTTTTTCAAAAGGAACAGCAGTTTGAGCTTTTGCTGTTCCTTTTTCAAAAGGAACAGCAGTTTGAGCTTTTGTTGTTCCTTTTTCAAAAGGAACAGCAGTTCGTGTTTTTGCTGTTCCTTTTTCAAAAGGAACAGCAGTTCGAGTTTTTGCTTGCATGGATTCTTCTCTTTCAAAAGGAACAACATTTGCATTTTCGCATTTTCTGTGTGTATTTTTGTTTTTGGTGTGCATTTTCTTTGATGTTCCCTACACGGAACACCACTTTTTGAGTGTTTTTGCTGTTCATTCAAAAGAGCAACACTTTGGGAATATTTTTGAGGGCAACCCTTTCCTTTCTCTTGTGGGATTATTCATAGTTCAGCTCAACCACATTCTCCTGATTCTCTTTCACGGCATGAAGTACACTACTTTTATGAGGACAGGAATTATGGATTCTTTTTGAAGCAAAGTTAATATTATTCACGTTATGATCTTTAAAAGGACAGCTCCTTAATGATAGATTCTTTTTAAAAGGGACACAAGTATTTATATATTCCTTTACTGCATTGTTTTCTGTTGTACATGATATTGATTGATCATCTTAATACCATGTTGGTTCCACCCTTCCTGGTTATAATCTTCTCTGTCTGTAATAAATGAGATTATGGGTATATTTTTTATATTGACATGTTCAACTTCTTCCGCCATCCCTGCTCTTAAGGAGTACTGAGTCTCCCTCTTTTTATCATAAAAATATGTAATAACAACAAAATTTTGTTCACAGATGGAGGATAGGGGGTCTCATTACGAGCCAGCCTACCATGTTCATAAGGCTGTAACAAAGTGACATTCCCATTATGGCCACCACACCAGGGTTATGATCCATGGGATAGCCAAATTATCCTTGGAACAGGAGGTCTCATCACGAGCCGGCCTGATCACTCTTGCTACATCCTAGTGAATGGCAGTGTGGTTATCTGGTTACCATGCCAGCACATTGATCTCTTCTGTAGAACAACACTAAAACTCTCTAGTTATAAATTGAGGATTCTGGCTCATATGGGTTAAAAAGCAACCCTGCCGGGGCTATGGACGCCTGCTGGCAGCAGCGGCTCTGCTTATGGTATTGAAGTTGTATCTTTTCGTCAATTATTATTATAATACCCTTTTGTTATTTTCTTTTTATCAGAGAAGTTATTTCCTTAATTTTTTCCCTGTTTGAACCTTTATGCATGAGAAATTGTTCTATGATCAATCACATCATTTTCAGCTAGAATACCGTCAGCAAAGCATCTTTTTAGCATATTGTTGTCCTTTTTCGTTTTGTATAAACTATCATCAATCCAAAGCGTCCTATCTCTTATTCATAACTATCTTTACACACTTTGCTCTCAATATAACCATACTTTTCACCGTCCTATCATTGATAAGTGTACTCTGCTTCACTTACTGATATATTGTTCATTCCATTGCGTTGCCGTCCGCACCACCCCTCTCATATGCTTTATGGTTATGGAACCCATTTTCCAATTGGAGGGGGGGAATGTATGCATTATGGGGTTACATGCGATATGATTACTACACTTTGCCATACCTTGTTGATTTGACAACATAGTAGTATTGCATGTATACATAAGTTTTTCTAATTGCAATTTTGCATGCATTTTATCTGTTGCTATTCAAAGCTAACACTATGGATTCAAGAACATTGTATGCAAAATAGTACTTTGTTTACAGGAGAACAACAAGTATGGGCAGAATTCTATTCGTAGCATGACCACACTATTGCACTTCACAATGGAGGCTCGTGAAGGTGAACAATTCTTCAGACATGATGTGCTTCCCTGGATTCCACCTTTTGCATCACTTTTAGCACCAACTCCGCCTACATCAGCTTCAACAACTGCCAGTATTTATATGTCATTCCACATTTTTGGAGGTAAAACTTGAGGTAAAATTGCATAGTTTTCTAATTTATTATAAATTTAGGAGAATCTAATGAAAATCCAGCTTGAGCATTATTTGTCATCCTTCATTCCACATCTTTACCACGTCCCCTTTTTCAGTAGCATGTCATTTTCGAGTGTGGGGGAGTGTTCCTTTCATTCATTTTTTTATGACCATGTCATTCATATTCTTTATCATCTATTGCTCTTCTTATTCATTCTCAACACCTCCCTTATTTCATCTTGTGTTACACCAAGCGTACAATTCAACAGCTGGTAGCAACCACCTCTATTTGTTTTCTAGCATCGCATGAGGACATGCTAATTTTTCAGAGAGGGGGAGGAATTGCTATGCATGATGGATGTTTTCTATTTTCTTTCTCCTTTAAGGCATACAATTTCATTTTTACACAGTGCGGAAATTGATTTCCCATATTTTCAAAAACTATGAACTCAATTCTTGTGATCTCTAGGAAACACAAACATACTATTAAAATACACATACCTAGATAATTTCAAGAAATATTGGTTCATAAAATTTCGGAAATCATGCACTCTCACCTACAACCATTTTGTTTATATCTCATGATCCGTGCATCAAAACGATTTGATTTTTGGATCATAGAGACATTCATGTATTGTAAATTTACTTGCAACATTTCAACAAAATCTGGTTTGTAGTTTTGAGAAAATGCTTAATGAAGTTTGCTGTTATCTATATCATATTTTGCTGCAACTTCATACATATAGTTGAATGTCAATGTAAAAATTGTTATGCCTTCATCAAGATTGTTAAGATTGAATATTTATTAATTAAGGAAGCATTCAGTTATTCTCAAATTTTTATTGCTTGGTTAACACATGGTTTTTTTCTTTAGGTTGCATGAGAACATGCAATATATTCAGTTTTCGTTGCATGAGGACATGCAACATATTGAGTGTGGGGGTGTGTAGGGTCGTTAATATGCCATGATTATTGTCACTTGTGAACGTTTATTCCACCCATTTCCACCATTCTTCATCATGACATCTATTATAATTTATCATTTAAATCCATTTTATAAATGATTTATGCTCTCATGGATGAATATTATTTATTCTCCCTTATTTCTAATAAATTGATTATTATGCATTATTTTATCAATGATAGTTCTAATAAGTTGGTTGTAACCGTATTTACCATTTTTAGCCTCCAAAGTAACTTCCAGATTGAAGATTTGATTTTTAAATCAGCCAACTCAGAAATTCGCTGGTTTAAGGAGTGACAGTTTTGCGGTTAAGATTCTGAGCAAATGAAGACGAATTTGGAAAATCTGGAACATGGGTTTTGTCCAGAACGGGCCCAATTATCTTCAAAAATAACAGTTTTCCAAAATTCGGCTTGTACAGGGAGAAACGCAGGGTTCTTTGAACACGATTTTCTGGGATTTGCTATTGTGGCCGCCCTCCAAATCTTAGCTGCAAACCCAAATCCGCCTTGTTCTTGTTGATCAATTGGTTAGAATCCATCCAATTTTGTAAATCAAATCATGTTGTACTTATCTATGCTCTGATCTTCTCTATTTAAATGAAACCCAAGATCAGAGACGGGGGCAGATTGGAGAGAGACGTGAGGATGGAAGAATGATAGAGAAATGATGGACAACGGTGGTGGATTATTCATGGTGTAGCTTTTATTGTTGTAATGATTCCAATTGGCTGATTAATAAATGAATTGGGAATTGCTGTTCATTCTTCTTATTCTGAAGTGATCCTGCAACATCCGCTGGCGGCTAAGGGCCCAGCCTATGGCGGAATACGCTGCTGCTGCTGTATATTATCTTTTTTATTTATGCGTGGTTTGTATTATCAGTTTGAATTGGTAATCTGGTGTGATTTATTATCTTATATTGCAGTTCTGTTATATTTCATATATCGCTCTCTGCAACAAGAAAGTCGTTAATGTAACATTGATGTTCTCTACAGAATGATTTAATTGCGGAGTAATCAAGCTGCAACCTTCTTAAGCTGGTATTATTATGTTTGTCCATGGTTTATACTTCATACGATTGTTGTTCAATTGACATCGTGGTTCCATTATGAATTGCAATCGCTACCCTTTCTAACCAAGATTAATATTTGCGTATCGGACTCAGATTACCATTTCTTAATATCGCTGTACGCTGTGTGCATTATTTATTTTAGCACCGTAGGCTGCTCCTTATTTCATTTCCAATTAGTTGCCATTTTATTTCCTTTTGTTTTCTAATTTATTTGATTTGGCTTGGTTGTTGTTTGCTTCCATTAAATTAGAGTTTGCCGTTCAGTTCTTTTAATTCCAGTTGCTATTCCATTTACGGCCGTTCCATTTTAGACTTGCTATTTCATTTTCTGAATTGCCATTCCATTCTGCTTTCTTGTTGTTCCATTTCCTTTTTCTTGCATTTATTGCTTTGGTGTGAGAGGAGGATCAAGGCTGTCGTGAGACACAGCAGACGCTATTATGCTCCCAGATCCATGATCCATACTCTAATTCCTTTTCCTTCATCAATTTCTAGAGGACTGAGTTATTGCTACCATATCCTCGATTGATGGTTGTTTGAATGAATGATTTAGTTTCTTGCTGTTTCAATTAGATTTTGTTTCAAGCATTCATTTACTTGTGGGTTTTAAGCACTATACTGCACAACATTACTCTTAAGTAAGTAGCCGCCTCAGACAGAGTACACTCTTGAAATAAAAAGTCGTCCCTGGGTTGATAATTAATGTGAGGTAATTAGGAGTTCACAAGACACCTTTTTATCGCTTCACAAGGGCTAGGCCCTTAGCCACTAGGGAAGCACTGCTACGTTTACTCCAGGATCAGATAATGGAACAGCAACTGAGTTATATATTAATCATAAATGGCAGAGTTACAGCTATCTCTCTTCAAAGAGAGTCGATGATCAAAGTTAAGATTACAACAGTAAGTTCTACAAATTGACAATAATATCTGACCCCTTGCTACCAGCACTGTCCCTTTTTATAATGGCCAGGCAGAAGTATCAAGAGTTCAGATAAGTCTTGAAGTAGTGATTCCTTAGGATCAAAGGATCCTGAGGGATTCGCTATATCTTTGATCTCCAGTTATCATTTTGTCTTCTTGCGTTGATGCCGTGTTTTCTCTTCCCTTTCTTGGACCATGCGCTCCGATCTTGATTTCCTCGTCTGGATACGACTTCCTGGACAACGGTTGCTTCTGCTTTGTCTTTTCCTCTTGAATAATGATTTTCCATTTTCTTCACTTTCTGTATAGAAAAAGACAATAATTAGTTACTTTGTATGAATCACAAATCTCCTTAATTCTATCATAATTCTTTAACATATTACCATCTTAGAATGTAAAGGAGTTACGATTCAAAGGAAAAGATAAAGAAATAAATGGTAAATACATACCTTTTCCAATGCTCAACAACAGGTCTATTAGCAACAGGAGATACGGTTTCGACAACTTTCCAGACAAATTCGAAGAGCGAAGAAATAGGGGGGTGTCGACTACTTTTCCAAGTACAACACCAAGAGAGGGGGAAAGGGAGCGCGCATCGACCTGATCAACAAGGAGAAAATTACATTCGCTTTTTACATCATTGTAGGGAAGTTGATGTGAAATTTAAAAAATAATGAGTGCACTTTAGACACAATATTAGTTGCAGAACATTATATAGAGGGCACCCAACTAAACCAGTGTGCTTTTCTCCTTAACAAGTTGTTTGAAGCCTGTGAAGATGTTTACAAGCGAACCACCAACTTCATCTATGGTTATCTGGTAGTTGCTTTATAAATGTGGAAGTGGTGCCCATTGGAGGGAAGGGACTTAGCACCAATCTCATAGAACCAACATGTTGATGGTGTTGGACCCACCAACATGTCAGGGGATCTCCCCAGTAAGAAATCCCAATTAGACCTCAGACCGTTTGGTGTAGGAGTCCCAGCAGTGGGTCGTACGATAATGCCTTGGCCGCGATTTCCCACATAGGAAAGTAAGATAACTCTATTGGTAGCAAAGGTGTGACATATGCAGTGAGCCAAGGAAGGTGCATGAGAGGTTCTAACACACGAGGGTTGAGATGAGTGCACCCCTTGGAAACCTATGATAGCACGGAGTTAATAAGGGAACACACGAGCAATGATGCATGAAAACATGGAAGGAAAGTTAGCTAGCAATCCAAAGTGATGTTTAAACAAACAACATATTTCATAAAGATTTATACATACATACATAGAAATAGCTATACATGCATGCGTAAGCAAACAAATACATATATCATTTAGAGTAAATAGATGACTGAAATACAATACAACATATGCATGAAATTTTTTGCCTCTTTTTATATTAAGAAGTGTAATTTCCAGTCATACATTACATCCATGTCCAACAACTAGTTCTGACAATAAAACATTACAGCCACAACCACCTACTCCTCCAAAGAGATGTACTAGATCTGCGTAGTCGAGAAGACAAGGCTTGTTACAATACTATCCAAGCTCTCTCTAAGATAGTCCTGTCGAAAGCTTGGTTGACCAAAAGCTTTTACAATGAGTTATGAGGGACTATTTATAACAAAGGGTGGGGTGACCCTTGACATTCCCCTTTGTGACAGTTCATCTACCCTCACGATTCTTCATCTACTCTATGACTGTTGCATCCAACTATCGACACTTGAACCTACACTTGTGTTGTAGCGGCTACAACCACCCTCCAAAATTTTTCCTTAGCCTATTTTGGAGCCTCCCTACCAACCTTCACGACAACTTGCCTTGCTTTGTCAAGTCCTCAATCTTCAGTGTCTTTCTTGCTCAAAGGCAACCTGTTGATCACAATTTGATCTTTTCCCTTCATAGGCTACTCATCCGGACTTGATCCAGATTCAGGCTGGGCAACCTCCCAGTGAAATTTGTGCATTTGTTGAGGGAAACTAGCCATTCCCTCTATGAATTGCGCAATTCCCTCTGACAGCTTGTTGGGCTCCAGGATTGCATAATCCTACCAGCCAACCCTCCCAGCAGGATTTGTGAATTTTTTTCCCATCAACCGGCAGTTCAGCCCAGGATTTGCGCAAATCTGGGCAGCAGTCAGCTGCTAGGCCCAGAAATTATGCAATCTCCTCAGGTAGTCAGCCCATCTTACAGTCATAAATGCACATTTTTCTCCGACAGTTGAGCAGTCACTTGCATGTGCAGCTGAGTTGACTAGTTCCCTCCTGAACTGAGAAAAATAGACTTGCATGTATGGGATGTTTTTTGCAAGGCAACATGCAAAGGCATCCCTTGTTTTAGGGATCTATTTTTAGCATTTGGAGGTTACATGCAAGCAGAAATTCAGAAACCTCCCACCAAGTGTCGCTTCCCCTAGATTTGTGGCATGTGCATCACAACCTCGATGTTATCAAAACTCATCAACCGGACACTGCAGAGCTCATTCCTCACATCAAACTTACAGCTCTGACATCATACATCACATCTAGGAGCAGTCGGTACATTCAACTCAACTATTTTGGGGAAAGCCTGCTTCCCATGTCTTGTGCTACATTTCTATCGCTTTTTTGTGTTTTCACTTGTGGGAGTACTGCTTTCTTGATTTCTTTGAGGGTTTTCTGTCACTTGCATGTATACTAGCTTGTCTTAGCTCTGTTTCAATTTTTGTTGCTATCTCATTCCTGTCGCATGCATGAAACTGTTTTGCACGGATGTTCGCCCAACCGGTGGACTGCCTCACCCACATGCATGTTGATCTTCTTGTTGAATCTTTCATTCATGTTTTGCATGTACTATTAATCACTTCTGCTATCATTTAGTGTCGCCATGCATTCATTGACTTACTTGCTTTCAGTTGTTCGTCGGCGAGTCGGGCCAACCTTGGCCCAGGCTCTGCTCCCACCAAGACTACATTGCACAATCTAGGAAAGGAAGGCTCACCTTCCTCTCCATATTTGGGAATTCTTGCCCAACACTGACCTCCTGGATTGAATTGCGCATTTATGGAGGTTAGTGGCTACTTGACCCAAAAATTTGCGCAAATCTATCCCTCGGCTAGCAGTCTTTCCGAATTGGGATTGCGAATTGTGCAATCCGAGTAGCCAACTGCCCAACTAGACTGTGCATTGCATAGTTCCAGCAGTCAATCAGTCTCTCAGCAGCCCAGACTACGCCTTGTGTAGCCTTGGTAGTCAGTCTCCCGATCTCTGGGCCGAAATTGCGCAACCTTCATGATCATTCACCCAGGTATGTTGCAAGTCAGTTCTCATGTTCATTTTGGTTTTCCACTGACAGATTACTTGCTATTAGTGTTGCCATGTCTCCAGGTATCACAGTTGTTCATCTACCTCTCATAAGTACAGGTACAATAGCTTCCAGGAGAGCAGAGATGGAGACACCATTCAGAGCACACTTGGGGATGCAGTCGATCAAGTGTCTATGAGCTTGCCTGCTCATGAAGACATCAAGTTGTTCATGGACAAGGACCTCAAGAAACAACATCACAACAAGAAACATCATGATCAGTAGCTGAAGCCAGCATACTGAATGCATTGAATGCAAGAGGAAGGTTGTTGACAACATAGAGGCGGAAAAAAGTTACAAGATCAAGTAGATCCACTGATAATGAAAGCAACTTTGGAGACACAGGCTATGAAGTGACGGCACGACATGAAGATTGCGCGAAGCCAGAAGATGGAACAAAGAAGGAATTGCATGTGCTGAAGCAAAAACTTAGCAAGAACATGAAGCTACACAGACACTCCATTGAGTGGCAGCGGGAACAGGAACAACAGTGGGTGCAACATACACTCACGGATGAAACTACTCCAGTACAAGTTAAGGATCCATCCTAGCAGTTGACATAGAGCAGACATGGTGAGCAGTGTTGTTGACCACATGCAAGGGATACATTAGCATGCACGTTGTTGAACACACGCATGCAAACCAACCCATTCAACACACTCACCAAGGCGAAGACAAGAAGCAAGTCCAACTGGGGCTGAACATGTGCTTCGGAAAGTTGATGCGCATGATCACCAACACACACTTGAAGATCAGCACAGAAACAATGCATTAGTGTGTTTCTGGTTCAACCATACCTAAGAAGACCATGCGCATGTTAGCAAACAAGTTGGATGAAGGGGAAGAAACAATGCACTGGTTGCAACAGAGACAAGAGTTCGCTTCAGCAAGATGTCACCATGAAGCGCATGCACACCATCATGGATGACCAAGCTTGACATCAGCTCACCACCTTCACCATCACAAGCATGTCAAAGAGTTGGTCTCATCACAATGGACCGAATGTCAGTAACGTCTTGCAAGGCTTACTCAAGCCATGTTGTCTCACATGAGTACATGTGCATTGTAATGTTGAGTCATGTCAAGTGTAAGTCAAGTGTCAATGGTTGGATGTAACAATCATAGAGTAGGTGAAGAGTCATGAGGGTAGTTGAACTATCACAAAGGGGAATGTCAATGGTCACCCCACCCTTTGCTATAAATAGTCCCTCATAACTCATTTTAAGGGATTTTGGTCAGTTAAGCTTCTACTAAGACTATATTGAAGAAGACTTGGACAACATTGTAACACGCCTTGGCTTCTCCACTACACGGAGCTAGTACATCTCTTTGGAGGAGAAGGCAAATGTGGCTGTAACATTCTACTGATAGAGCTAGCAGGTTTACATGGTGTATTATATGGTTGTGACTTACACTTCTTTATATAATAAATCCAACACATTTTCATGCATATGTTGTTATTGTAGTTGGACTGCTCCGATTGCTTTAATGATATATGTTGTTTAAATTACATACCCATTGTCATTTCTGTGTTTTTGCTCTGTAAAAATTAACAGTGTGCTAAGCTTGAACAAAATGGGAGGCAGATCAATACGCATCGAACTGCAAGTGTTAATGATCTCCGATGTTGCACATGAAATTTTATTAAAAGCAGGATGGATTGCCTACCTTAACCGACTACAGCAGTCTCATGAAACGGTGGCCATTGAATTTCTGCAGAATTTGCAGGAAGATCATTCCATGGTGAGGGGGAGGCAAATAACAGTAACAGATGCGATAATTGCTGAAGTATCGGGACTGCCAGCTGTTGGACCAGTATGGACCCAGAAAAAAGTGAGACTTCAAGATGCCATAACCATCTTCCGGGATGAAGGACAGAGCCTTATTGTCAAAGGAAAAGGAGTCTTGCCTGCAACCCTGGGAGAACCTTGGGTAGAATTAGCTAGAATTGTGCAAAGCTACATCACATGTGATGGGAGAAAAGACGTGGTAAGACCACGCCATCTCAAATTATTAGCAGTATTAAAACAAAAATGTGCTGTAAATTTGCCTGCATATTTAAATTTTTTATTGCATGATGCTGCTCGAAGCATAAGAAAATATTGTCATGTAGAAACGGTAGTAAGTCATCACGGCTTAATTCGGCTAATAGTCAGTTATAGTCTCGCTCAACAGTAGATTAGTTGGGAAGAATTGGTATTCTCAATAGATGGGGGATTGGCCTTACCATCCCCAAAACGAAAAAGAATTTCTAGCACATCAATCAGACCGTAGAAACGTAAACAGTCCGCCAGATTGGGGAGAAGCAGGGGAATGTTGGGAAGTCCCCAAGATAATAGTGGCCAACCCCTAGAGATATATGACTCAGAGGATGCGCAACCCCCACAACTTGAAGGAGGGGAATATGAAGAAGAAGAATTAGAAGAAAATACAGAAGAGGAAAAGGAAGAGGAAATTGAGCACTCCGACGAGGAAGAAGAGGAGGAAGCAGAGTCACCCAGTGGAAGCCCATTACAAAACCCCCTGCAAGAAGACGAATTCGCCCAAATTTTGGCCAATATGGGTGAGTACATCCAGCCTCACAGCCCACTCAACCTCAATATTGAGGAAAGGCAATCACGGGAACACTCTGCTGATGGTAAGAGTGCATCCAAGGAGATGGATGAGGAGGAAAAAGGAGAAAAGCAATCACAGGAACACTCTTCTCACAGCAACAGTGCATCTAATGAGATGAATGAAGAAGAAGAAGTAGAAGCAGAAATCACCCAGGAAATAGCAGATCAAACCAGGGTTTCCTCCCATGAGAAACTTAATCAGGAGGATGAGAACACTGAAGGAGTGTTCCAAGCAGAAAATATGGAAATAAGCCAAGGCGAGGGCGCAATCCCTGAAGAACAAAGCCCAGGCCCAAGCAAAGAAACAATTGTTCCTTTGAAGAAAATGAATGAGATCAAAAGGCTGCGAAAGGAAGAACAAAGGCTACTAAATGTAGTAAAATAGCTCAGAAAACAAATAAGGGTCCTAAAAATGGGGAGAATCTCAAAAATAACCCCTAGAACAAGGGATGTAGCAACCCAAACGAAACCCCATAAAATGAAGACCAAAAGAACTCAAAACTAAACCCGTTATCATTTAGGACCACAAGGAACAGCAGGTGGCTGTTACAAACACAGAGCCCCAAACAGAAGACACACCAGTCTGTAATAAGGATGTCCAGACAAAGTCATTGTCCTCTAGCATCACGACCGACTGGACAATTCATGAGAAGGAAACGCAGACTACAGGAACCAAATGTCACAATAAGGAGATCCACGTAGATCTCCAGCCCAAAAATGTTTTGATGGACAATGATCCGAGGATAGTGAGACTTCAAAAGGATCTGGCACAGGCCCAGCAGACGATAGAAAAGCTCACAGAGGAAACTATTCCTCAAGAGAAATATCAGAAGTTACAGCAGCAAGTAAAGAACATCAATGCATCGGAGAGCGAGGCCTTCGATAGATGTCGGAGGGCAAAGGAAAAAGTTAAAAAGGTAACCAATAGATTAGACACAGTTATGAGTCAAATGGATACTCTTTGCTCTCTATATACTGATGTTCTAGCATGAAGGGAACCTGCCAAAAATTATGCTTTGTTTTTTATGGAAAGGTACTTACAATTAAAAATTAAGGCTATCAAGGCAGGGGTGCCTATAGAGTTAAAAACTATTGATGATTTTATAAATTGTTGTAAACATTATGGGTGAAAGTCCAGTGATTTCTATGTGAGTTTTATTTGCATAATCTTGTGTTGTACAGTGAAACAGAGGAGAACCCTAGTCCTTTTGTGGGTTATATCCAACTTCAGGCATTCATCTCTTTTGCTGTTAACTAGATAAAGTGGCTTAAAGCCCATAATACCTTTCAGAGACAGGAGAACAGGTTAGATCTGTGGTAAGGGGTGAACCAAGAAACCCATTACAACTATGGGATAAGCAGAGAAGCTTAATGAGAAAGAAGGGTGTGATCCAGACATTGGGACCCATTCACACAGCAGTTGTCCAGCAAGGGGTAGAATACTTCCTATCCATCAAAGACCTTGCCATAGCAGCAACTAAACTCCAATGGAAGACTTCCAATCAGAATGTTCAGGACAGAGAACCATTCAATTATGAAAATTTTAAGTTCGCTTTTGGTTGCCTGGTTACCTATAGTAACCTCATCTTGAGAGAAGGGCCGTATTGGCTAGGTTGTAGGTTTCGAAGTCCAATTATCTGGTATCCTGCAGTAGGATATAAGGCCCTATATGAATTGCCTGAAGGCCATACATGGCATATTTTTAAAGTTTTAGCTACGCATCATGGTTTTAGACCATTGCATGAAAACCCTTCTCTGGCCTATTCCCTAACTGCCTTGCATGTAAATTACAATATTTTCATGAGGGCATGAAAAAGGGTAAGCAGGGGGGTGTTTTGAGCACTAGAAAAGGTATGTATTTACCATTTATTTCTTTATATTTTCCTTTGAATCATAACTCCTTTACATTCTAAGATGGTAATATGTTAAAGAATTATGATAGAATTAAGGAGATTTGTGATTGATACAAAGTATGTGATTCGTTCTCCACATTTCACTAGTTTCAATCCCACTTCTTCACCCCTGTGAGCATCACCCGATGCAATGAGTGCTAAGTGAACTATTCAAAAAATCATGAGAAATTAGTCAGTTACGACTACCTCTCATGGAAATGGTCATACGTTTGAATGACTTACTTAACGCAGTTGAATCCCAAAAATGATATCTAACTAATTATTGTTTTTTTCTATACAGAGAGTGAAGAAAATGGAAAATCACTATTCAGGAGGAAAAGAAAAAGCAGAAGCAACCGATGTCCCTTTGACAGGAAGCTGTATCCAGACGAAGAAATCAAGATCGGATTGCATGGTCCAGGAAAGGGAGAGATAACGTGGCATCAGCGCAAGAAGACAAAACGATAACTGGAGATCAAAGATATAGAAAATCCCTTAGGATCCTTTGATCCTAAGGGATCACTGCTTCAAGACTTATCGGAACTCTTGATACTTCCGCCTGGCCATTATAAAAAGGGACAACGCTAGTAGCCTAGGGGGCGGATATTATTGTCAATTTGTAGAACTTACTGTTGTAACCTTAACTTTGATCATCAACTCTCTTTGAAGAGCGATCACTGTAACTCTGCCATTTATGATTAATATATAACTCAGTTGCTGATCCATTATCTGATCCTGGAGTAAACGTAGCAATGCTTCCCTAGTGGCTAAGGGCCCGGCCCTAGTGGATCCACTTGCTTCTTGTATCATTATTTTGTGATTATAGTCGTGTGTGGTTTGATTTCCTTCGCATTTCTTTAATTCGCTTTATTCAGTAATCTTCTGTTTCGGAACGTTTCCCTAAATTGCTATGTTGTATTGAAATCATAATTGGATAGCGAGATTATTATTCACAACTTAAAATGTCATGTTGTTCTTTCTGAAACAATATTGCATTGTCTAATTCAGATTCTGCTGTTCATTTACAATTACGATTGCTGTTCATTTAACTACAGTTCACTTATAGTCGTGATTGTTGTTCATTTGACTACTGCTCCAATATAACTACAATTGCCGTTCCTTTATACCTGCAGTTAATTTCCATTATGCTAGAATAAGATTACTGACTCAATTACTCTATATTCGCTGTGTGGTTACACTTAATTTGGTTTGTTGTTCCTTTCTTAGATTGCTGTTCAATTCCTTTCTTAGGTTGTTGTTCAAATCTTTTATTAGTTAAAGATTGATGTTCAATTCATTTAAGCTTTGCTGTTCAATTCATTTATGTAGATTAAGCTTTGTTGTTCGATCTTTTCAATAGATTCAGTTGTTGTTCCTTTTCTGCTAATCGAATTTTTATTTCCAGCATTTGCTTGAGTGTAAATAGAAAGATCCACAATTGTAACAAACATTGACTACTACTGTCTACGTTCTCAGATTGGAGGTCTTCTCTGTGATTGATTCTTCATTTACATCAGTTTACAGGGGAAAGAGTTATCATTACTGCATCCTTGACTGATGATTGCTGTAGTTTCTTGAGTGAATGATTTAGTTACAAAGCATTTAATTTTCTTGCCATTACAATTAGATTTCGTTTCCAGCATTCAGTTACTTTTGTAAGCACTATACTGCAAACATTACTCTTGAACAAGTGACTGCCTCAGGTTGAGTACACTCTTGAGATAAAAAATCGCGCTTGGATTGATAATTAATGTAGGGTAAATAGGGGTTAAAAGACACCTTTTTATCTCTCAACACCTGTAAGTCTCTGAATGTCGACTGCATGAATTTGATACTACTTGTCCAGCCAGAGTGACCAGCCATGCATCCTGCTAATCAACAATTTAGTGCATTGCATTGTTGTTTGTCAATTTAATTGTCTTAAATTGTTACATGAATTATCAACCGAAGTTGGTAAGATTGTGAAGTGCAAGTTCACTATATATGCTAGAATTCCTTTTTTTTAAATCAAATTGTTAATGTGCATGATCAAGTTATTGCGATTTAATTCTAAGGATGCAATTTATGTTGGGTTGTGTTATATTCTTTCCACAACTAGCCCACGTAGTTAACCGGGGGTTAGAGGGGGGCAGAGGGGGGCAGAGGGGGGAAAAGCCCCCCCTTTGTTGCGTCGATTGCGTAGCGGGGGGGTCATAGGGAGTTTGAGGAGTGCAGGTAACCCCACTCTATGGGGTCCGTTGCAACGCCCTGGAAAATTTTAGTTTTGGAACCTATGTTAGGTTGGGCAGACCCACCTATGGTTTTGTGCATGATTTTCGCACATGTTTTTGGATGCGATGGTTTTCGGTCCATGGTTTTGGACGCAATGGTTTTTCGGTCCATTGTATTGGATGCTTCAGCATGTATAAATATGTATTATAACATTGAAAGGAATATAATGAAAAATCAAGTTGGTAGTCCCAGTTTTGGGATCCAGGGGAAAATCTCTGTGTATATGTGTTTTATGTGTTATGCTCTCGCATTGTTTATATTCTGTGTTTTAGAATTCGTATGCAGGTAATTTCTGTACGGGGTTAAAACCTACATTTGGTATCAAATCTGTTTTGGCTTCAAGGGGATGCCTTTGTTGCTGAGGGGTTTTGCTCGGGCCTGTGGTAGACCCTTTTCAGTGGGAGATCTACAAAATTGATTCTGGTGGTGAAAGAAGATGGTGAGCAGTGGAAAGATAGAGATTAAGAAATTTAATGTTCAGAGTTTTGAGTTGTGGAAACTCAAGATGGAGTATCTGTTGGTGGATAAAGATCAGTGGATTGTGGTAGATCCAGGTATTAAACCAATGGGAGTGTCCGATGAATAATGGAAGAAGTTGGATCGGAAGGCAAAGATCACAATATGATTGTGTGTCTCAGATTCAGTATTTCTGAATGTACCAAGGGAAGCTACGGCGAAGGCTTTGTGGGACAAGTTAAGGACTTTGTACCAATCTAAATCTCTGGTGAATAAACTGTTCCTGCAAAAAAAGCTGTATAACCTGAGGATGAAAGATGGAGACTCGGTGACAGAGCATCTGAACGCATTTAACACTGTGGTAAGTTAGTTAGCATCTGTTGATATTAAAATTTCAGCTGAAGATAAGTGCATCAGTTTGTTGTGTTCTCTACCATATTCGTGGGATAGTCTGGTTATTGCAATAGGTAGCAATGCAACTGCCTTGCAGTTTGATGAAATACTCTCATCCTTGCTGACGGAGGAGATGAGACGGAAAAATATGGAGAGCCAGAATGGTGATGCCTTGTCTGTACGAGGATAGTCCTAGAACAGAAACAAAAATAAGTCATCGAGTGGGAGATCTAAATCTAGAGGGAGATATAAATCTCCAGGAAAACCTTTAAAGATGGTGTGCTGGAAATGCGGAAAGGAAGGGCACTACAAAAGGGACTGTAAATCTAAAGCTCCTGATAAAGGAAAGGGATCTGATGATGCTCCTTCTGCAAAGGTGAAAACCACCTTAGATGAAGGTGGGGATGTGTACTTGGCTTCTTCAAGTACACATGTAGATCATGAGGCATGGTTGATTGACTCAGGTGCATCCTTTCACTTCACTCCCCATAGAGAGTGGTTCTGCAAGTATGAGAAATACGATGGTGGTGATGTCTTCTTAGGGGATGATAGGAAGGCTAGAATCGTTGGTCACGGAAAAGTAAAGTTGAAGTTGCAAGTTGGAAGGGTTAGAACACTTCCAAGTGTTCTGCATATTCCTGCATTGGCTAGAAATCTGATTTCTATAAGCAAATTGGATGATGCAGGTGTAAAAACAGTGTTCAAGAAGGATACCTGCAAGATGGTTCGGGGAGCACTGGTATTGATGCAGGAAGTTCAGATTGGAACTTTGTACAAGCTGCAAGGTAGCACGATTGTTGATGGGTGCAACAGTTCTGTGGTTCCTAAAAGTGGAGCAGAAAATCTAGTGGTCTCTGGAGAGAAGACCATGTTGTGGCATCAAAGGCTTGGACATATTAGAGAGAAGGGCCTTCGAATACTTCATGGTAAAGGTATGGTAGAAGGTATGAGTAATAGCTCTCTGGATTTTGATTTCTATGAAAATTGTGTATATGGGAAGTAGAATCGGGTGAGTTTCCCCTTTGGTGGTAAGAAGGTGAAACATATATTAGAGCTTGTGCATAGTGATTTGTTTGGACCTATGAAGGTTCCATCACTGGGTAAGTCTATGTACTATGTATGATTTATAGATGACTTCTCAAGGAATACATGGATATATTTCCTTAAGAAGAAATCTGAAGTCTTTGACAGGTTTAAAGAATTCAAGGCTTTGGTGGAAAACCAGACAGAGAAGAAGAGAAAGGTGTTGAGGACAGATAATGGTGGAGAGTTTTGTAGTAAGGAATTTGAAGAATTTTGTAAGAAGTGTGGTATAGCACAACAGAAGACTACTCCATATACACCTCAACAAAATGGAGTTGCAGAAAGAATGAACAAGACGTCGATGGAAAGGGCAAGAAGTATGCTCAGTGGTGTCGGGCTAGGACAGGAATTCTGGGCAGAGGCGGCGGAGATAGCATGTTACCTGGTCAACAGATCACCTTCATCAGCATTGGAGGATAAAACTCCACAAGAGGTATGGACTGGTAAGAAACCCTCTCTTTCACATCTAAGGGTATTTTGGATGTGATGCATATGTACATGTTCCAAAGGAGAAATGAACCAAGTTGGATAGTAAATCTGAAAAGTGTATCTTTATTGGGTAAAAGGATGGTTTAAAGGGTTATAAGCTTTGGAACCTAGTAACAAGGAAGGTTGTGTATAGCCGAGATGTGGTGTTCAGAGAGGTGAAAGATGTTATTAAACATGAAGTCCAACCAAAGGAACTGAGAAGATAGAGTTTGAGTTAAAGGAGGAAGAATCAGACTCTATAGCAGAGGAGGAATCAGAAGATGAAGAGCCACAAACTCCGAGTGTGAGAAGATCAGTTCGAGAAAGAAGGCAGCCAGAAAGGTATAGTCCATCCGCTTTCTGTTCAAATTTTGCTTTATCTATAACTGATGATGATCCCAGAACTGTGAAGGAAGCAGTAGATTCAGAGGATGGAAAACTCTGGAAAGAGGCCATGGTTGATGAAATGGCATCTTTGCACAAAAACGAGGCTTGGGATCTGGTGGAGTTGCCAGCTGGAAGGAAACCCATTGGCAGCAAATGGGTGTTCAATAAGAAGACAAATGCAGAAGGAAAGGTGGAGAAATACAAAGCTTGGTTGGTAGAAAAAGATTATCCCCAGGTGTCGGGAATTGATTTTGGTGATATTTTTTCTCCTATTGCCAAGGTAACTTCTATTATATTACTTTTATCTGTTGTTGTTGCTTTCGATTTTAAGGTAGAACAAATGGGTGTGAAGACAACATTTCTTCATAGGGATCTGGAAGAGGAAATCTACATGAAGCAACTTGAAGGATTTGCGGTGAAGGGTAAGAAAGAACTAGTATGCAAGTTAAAGAAGTCTCTGTATGGGTTAAAACAGTCACCAAGGATGTGGTATCAGAAATTTGATACATTTATACAGGGATTTGGCTTCACCAAAAGCAAAGTAGATCACTATATGTATTTTAAATTAATTGGTGACCATGTTATTTATTTGGTCCTTTATGTGGATGATATGTTGCTAGTTGGAAATGACAAAGAAATTATCCAGGATTTGAAGACCCAATTGTCCTCCAAATTAGACATGAAAGATCTTGGTGCTGCAAACTATATTTTGGGCATGGAAATTAAAAGAGATTGGGAAAAGAGGAAGCTCTGGTTAAACTAGAGGAAGTATGTCAAGACAATATTGCAAAGATTTAATATGAAGGATAGTAAACCGGTGAAGGTTCCTATTCCTGTAGGTGTAAAGTTAACTGTTGAACAGTGTCCCAAGACACAAGAAGAGGAAGATGACATGTCCCGTGTTCCATTTGCAAGTGCAGTCAGTAGCCTGATGTATGCAATGGTATGTACTAGACCAGACATTTCACATGCAGTGGGAGTATTGAGCAGGTTTATGTCAAAACTGGGAAAGGAGCATTGGAACAGTGAAGTAGGTTTTTAGGTATTTGCGTGGCACTAGTGATTATGGTTTGTGCTACCAAGGAAGACCAGGATTGGACAAAGTGTTGGATATTCATGGCTTTGTTGATGCAGACTGGGCTAGAGATCTAGATCAGAGAAGATCTAGAAGTGGGTGTGTGTTTAACCTATTTGGAGGTACAGTTAGTTGGATGAGTAAGAAACAATATATAGTGGCACTATCAACTACAGAGGCAGAATACATGGCAGCCACTCATGCAAGCAAGGAAGCAATTTGGTTGCAGAGATTGTGTTCAAGTATGGGGTTAGTACAGGGAGCTATAAGGATAGACTCTGACAGCCAAAGTGCAATTTTCTTAGCAAAGAACCTTGCATATCATTCAAAGACAAAGCACATTGATGCTCAGTATCACTTTGTGAGGGATATGATAGAAGACAAAAAGGTGTTACTGGTAAAGGTGGACACTTTGAAGAATATTACAGATGCCTTGAGAAGTTTTGAGAAGTTCTCTTTGTGTAGAGAAACAATGGGAGTTGCAGGGTTGGATAAATGACTAAGCTCTCTTGTGCCCCCCTATGGAAAGAAAACAAAAAGTGGGAGAATGTTGGGTTGTGTTATATTCTTTCCATGACTAACCCACATAGTTAACTGGGGGGTTAGAGGGGGGGGGGGGGGGGGGTGTGGAGCCTCCCCTTTTTTGCATCAATTGCATAGCGGGCGGGGGGGGGGGTCATAGGGAGTTTGACGAGTGTAGGTAACCCCACTCTATGGGGTCCAAGGTAGCGCCTCAAAAAATTTTGGTTTTGGAACCTATGTTAGGTTGGGTGGACCCACCTAAGGTTTTGTGCATGATTTTCGCACATGTTTTTGGATGTGATGGTTTTCAGTCCATGGTTTTGGATGCGATGGTTTTTTGGTCCATGGTATTGGATGCTTCAGCATGTATAAATATGTATTATAACATTGAAAGGAATTTAATGAAAAATCAAGCTGGTAGTCCCGGTTTTGGGATCCAGGGGAAAATCTCTATGTATATGTGTTTTATGTGTTTTATGTGTTATTCTCTCGCATTGTTTATTTTCTGTGTTTTAGAATTCATATGCAGGTAATTTCTGTACGGGATTAAAACCTACAGTTTATTCCTATCTTACTCTTCAAAGAAAATAGATTTTAACACATTAAATATTCCTACTCTTTTCTAATGAAATAAAAAATTCTTTTCACACTTGCTAAAATGAACTTTAAAGCAAACTCACACTATCTTATTAAGAAAAATTTTAATTGATCTATTGCAACAAAAATTTAATCTCTAAAGCATAATTGATCATCTAACATTCTAGCAATCCTTTGCATAAAAACCAAAATGAAATTAACTTTTTATTCAAAATGAAAAACCACACATCTATCATTATCAATCAATCATATTTGAAAAGGTTTTGAAATGAAGCTATAATAAAATCACTCATACTTTGAAATTGAATGCTTTGAAATTAAAATCATAAAGAAATCACACATACTTTAAAATTAAATACTATAAAATGGAACTCTAAAGAAATTTATTAACTCTTGAAAGGAAACACTCTGCAATCATAAAGAAATATATGAAAAGGAATTACATTATCATAAACATCATTATACATAAATTTAAAAAAGGAACAATTAAAGAAATTTTATTATTTCTATCTGAATGAAATCAAGACTGCAAACCAATTCTAAAAACGTATGAATAAAAGAAAAAGATATGTGAATGAAAAACCTTCTTTTTTTGCATGGGCCCTCCACAAAAAGGAAGCCATAAAACTTCAATCGAACAGTAAGCTATGCATTGGAAATTCAAATGATTTTCCTCATTAACAAAGTAAAAACAAAGTTTTGAAATATCATTGTCGCATACATAAAATCAACCTCATGTTCATTTTTGTTGCATGGTATTTATAAAATCCTGTGTCAATAATTGTTTGAGGATTTTACGCCTACCTTAGCTAACAAAATTCTAAAATAATCTTCTAACAACTACTAAGATATCATTGCTCAAGATTTCCTATTTGACAAAGCAAATCATGAAGCATAGGATTTTCAGACTCTCGCTCGCCTGTTTAGCAACCACATTGACTTTATCCTTTGACCATGCAATCGGACAATCCTTTTCATGATCTGGTTCGGATGAATAGGAGGAAAATGTTAAGGGGATCAATCTCCACATGTCCATATCTTTCTCCTCTTAGTTGACACCTTCGATCCTTGTAAACCATGGAATTGGCTACAAAACAGACATTAGTTGCAGAATCGTGCGAATTTGGTAGCCAATACAAATATTAACTCAAAAATAAGGAACATTATGAAATATGAAAGATAAGACAATTAAATACCTTACCATGTCAAAAACCTTGTAGTTTGATGCCTATTGAGTTGATGATGATGGTCAAGGAAAGGAAAAATAAGTAAGGGAGAGTGTCAAAATGAAGCAATCACGAGGCTCAATAGTCCCCCACACGGAGGCCATTGCATGTCCTCATGCAAAAATTCAAAACTAGAAATATTTCTTTGTCACTTCTCTCTCGCAAAAACTTGGGCCAGAACATCCAAGTTTGTCCTTCTTATCTTCTTTCTTGCAACTGTCATTCTGAGCTTCTTCATAAAGATCCTAAATTTTAGACTCATGACCTTCTTTCTTAGTGATTCATTCTTTTTCTTTAAATTTTTGTTCTTTTCATACCATAAGCCCATATGTAGAAGAATATAATCATTCTCAGTCCTTTGTATCTCATTCTACATCTTTAATGTCTCATGTTCTTTCTTAATATGTCTATTCAATGTCCCCAACTCAAATAATTCTTATTTTAGATTTTTTACGATTGGAGGTTCTTGTGGACTATTAGACTGGATTTTTTTCATGGATTGTAGAACAAGGCGCCTTTTCTACAGCTCTCCTCTCTATAAACTCAATGCAATCATAGATTTCTTGTTGTACTGGATCTATTTTTGGTGTTTTTCGGCCTGGGCTATGAACAAGTGAGATGACAGTAGGTGATAGAGTTTCTATTTTTTCTTCTTCCTCCAAATTAACCACATCTGTAGATTGTTGAGATGGTTTTTGATTAATCCTAGCGCTTCTTCTTACATATGATGGAAAAGTGTTTTTAGTTTTAACTCTTTTCTTCTCTATTTTAGTTTCCTTTGTTTTCTTGGATGTGCTTTTTTCCCTTTTACTGGCTTTCTTTCTTCTAACAAATTGCCTTTTAAGGGTTCCTAAAATTTCTGCAATAGGAGTCTCATCTTCTAAATATTCTTGTGGTTGTTGTTGAGGTAAGTTTTTAATAGGATTCTCATATATTCTCTTCCTTCCTCTTTTTGTTTTGTTGCTGTTAGGTGACTCCTGATCCTCCTCCTTAAAAAGATTTCTAACTAGGAAGTTATCCCAATTATCTCCTAGTTTTTCAAGGTGAAATTCAATGAGTATTTTTATAGGTTTGTGGTGATACATAGTTTTTTCTATGAATTGAATCATTTTCTGAACATTTCCAGACATTTTCCTTAAGTTATTTAACAGAAAATAAGGAATATTGATTTCATTCTCATCAAGAAAATGCATCATCAAACGAATGTAGTAAAAGAACATACAAACTAATCTTCCTTCTCTGGTGATAAATTTCTGAATGACTAGCAACAAATTTCTCCATTTACCCTTAAGTGTTGTACTGGGAATTCCTTTCTTAACAACAGTGATATCCATACCTGGGTTTTTCAAGAAGGTCTTCCATTCTTCTCCTTCAATGCCGCTATACTTAAACCATTTCTCTCCAACTCTTCACAGTCTGGTAGCTTCAGCAATAAGAGATTCTATCACTACAAATTTGATGTCCCCAATTTCAACCTCTACACCATCAAAAGCTCTGACAAATGATTTAGTCACTTCCTTGTTAAAACCATCAAACTTTTCCACGAAATCTGGCCACTGTGCTTTTTGCAGCATTTCCTTCACCTACGAATACCCTTGCATGAATTTTCTTCTATTTGGTTTTGTTCTCACTATGATGCCCATGGTTGAGAAGTTTTACCTCAGAATTTGCTTCTTGGCAGGGTACGAGTTAGGGTTTCGTGATAATAGCTTCGGTGAGAGTATAAACGAGAGAGAAAATAAGTGAAGTGAATGTTAGGGTATGAATGGATGTGCATTGGGTTATTTCAATAATGAATTCAGAGTTTGAGACGAGTGGTGTGTAATGATGAGGGATGAATGAGTGATTTACTACTTTTTTATTTGAAATGACAAGATATTTTCATTTCACTTTGGACAATGATGTTTTTTTAACTGGCGGTATATCGTCATTATAATTCATACACTAATGTTTTGACCCTTATTATTAAACTAAATATTTGCATACCTTTTGAATTGATGATTCTAACATTTGATTTCTCCTTTTTGTATTGCCTTCAAGTGCTTCTGAGGATGGATTTGATCATTTCTTCATTTGCTCCAATTAGTAGTTGCTATCAAACATTAACTACAGAATTATGTCAAAGTTGCAGAATCTTAGCAATTCTATAGCTATTTTATTCTAGAAAGAAAAAGAAGGAAAAAAATAAAATGGGAAAGGGAAAGAAAATTTAGAATGCCAAAATTACTTGGTTTTCACCCTAAATTTTCTATATAAACATGTTAACAGTGTTGGTTTTCATGCTTATACAAATTTTATTATATTTTTTTCGTATATATATATATATATATATATATATATATATATATATATATATATATATATATATATATATATATATATATATATATATATATATAGATAGATATATATATATATGTATATGTATATGTATATGTATATGTATATGTATATGTATATGTATATGTATGTATGTATGTATGTATAGAAAATAAAAATATTTGTAAGTCAAGTTGGAGGAGAAGGAAAATCCTTCTTAACAAATTGGAAATCAGTGTTGTCTTGCAAATGTTTCATAAACTCATCTTTTGTCAATGGATTATAATAGATTCTTAATTGATGACCATTCATAAGAAAAGTGGTTCTTTCTTCATCAATAGTTCTGATCCTAATTGCACCATTATGAAAGATTGTTTCAATTTCATAGGGCCCAAGCTAATGAGTTTGAAATTTCCCTTGGAAATCTTTGAACTTTGAATCAAAAAGTAATGCCCAATCTCCTAGCTGGAACTTTCTTTCTTTGATATATTTGTCATGCCATCTAGATCTCTGTTGTTGAACTAGATTGCTTCTTTGGATTGCATCTTTTCTTATCTCATCAAGTTCATTTAGTTGCTCCATTCTTTGTTTTTGTGCCTCTGAAAGATCAAGACCCAATTTAACTGTTGTCTTGAAAGTTTTTACTTGAAACTCAATAGGAAAAAGGACTTGCTTCCCATAAACAAGTTGATAGGGAGTATGCCCTGTAGTGTTTCTGAATGTGGTACGGTATGCCCATAAAGCTTCTGGAAGATTTTCTTCCCAGTCTCTTCTTTGAAGCTACACATTTTTGGTGAGAATTGCTTCAATTACTTTGTTGGTGGACTCCACTTTTCCAATTTTCTTGTGGATGGTATGGAGTGGACTTCCGATGTTTGATTTTTTACTCCTCCATTATCTTTTGTACCAACTTAGATGTGAATTGCGTACCTTGATCTGTTACAATTTCCCTTGGGATACCAAAACGAGTAAAAATATCCTCGAAAATAAATTAAACTACATCATTTTCAGTAGCAAAAGGAAGTGCTTTAGCTTCTACCCATTTTGTAACAGAATCAGTGAAAACAAGAATGTACATTTTCTATCACGATGGTGGATTGATTGGACCAAAAAAATCCATAGCCCATTTTTCAAAAGGCTCAATAAGTACCTGAGGCTGTAGAGGCATTTCATCAAAGGGAACATGTTTCCCCATCATTTGAAAACTATCACATCTCTTGACATATTCCTTGGCATCCTTAAAAAGGGAAGGCCAATAGTATCCTAAGAGAAGGACTTTGTAGGAAGTTCTTTTGTCAGTGAAGTGTCCTCCACATGGCTCATCATGACAAGATTTCAATATCTTTGGTACTTCATCTTCTCTAACACACCTTCGGATGATCATATCTGACCATGTTTTATACAATTCTTCATTTATCCATGAATAGGATGCACTAATTTGAATTACCTTCCTTTTTTCTCGAGGAGATAAATATGATGGTAACTTTCCTATAGCCAAATAATTAGAAATATCTACAAACCAAGGTGATTTAGTAGATACTGCAAAAATATATTCATCAGGGAAATTGTCTTCTACAGGTACATCATTATTATCATTTTGAATTCTAGACAAAAATTCAGCAACTATATTTTGTTTCCTAGGTCGATCCAAAATAGTGATGTTAAATTCTTGCAACAAAAAAAACCATCTTGTAATTTTTCCATTAGTGATAGGTTTATTCATTAGGTACCTAATTGCAGAATGCTCTATATGTACAAAAGTTTCGTAGCCAGTAATGTAATGTCTGAATTTATTGATATCATAGACAACAACTAAAAACTCCTTTTCTGTTACAATATAATTTGACTCTACATGAGTCAAATTTTTACTGGTGTAATAAATGGCATAAGGAGTTAAATACTGTTGTCCTAGTACAAATCCTAAATCTTGTCTAAAGCATCAGTTGAAATGTGAAAATGTAATTTCCAGTTTGGTCCTCTAAGAATAGGTGCTTCAGAGATTTTCTCGTTTAATGTTTCAAAGGCATTTTGGCAATCAAAATTCCAATTGAATTCATAGTCTTTTGTGAGCAGTTTAAAAAGTGGAGATGAATTTTTTGTAAATTTTTCTATGAATCTTCGATAATAACCAGGGAAACCAGGAAAACTTCTAACATCTCATTGACAGGTTGGAATTGATAATTTAGAAATAACTTCTACTTTAAATGTGTCCACTCTAATTCCATTTCCTAAAATATGGTGTCCTAAAACAATTCCCTTAGTAAACCTCATAAAACATTTCCAAGGCTTAATGAGGGATTTTCATCTTTACATCTAATAAGAACTATTTCCAAAATTTTAAGAGATTCTTCAATAGAATTTCCATAAACTATAAAATCGTCCATATACATTTCCACTCAATCATGAATTAGATCAGAAAAAATGCCTAATACTTCTCTTTCGAATGTTTCAGGTGCATTACATAATCCAAAAGGAAGTACTGATAAGCATAAATTCCCCATGGGCAAGTAAATATAGTTTTATCTTGGTCTTCTGAGGCCACTTGGATTTGATTATACCCACTAAAACCATCTAAGAATGAAAAATATTTCTTTCCTTCCAATGTATCTAAAACCTGATCTATGAAAGGAAGTGGGAAGTGATATTTTAAAGTGGCTTTATTCAATTCCCTATAGTCAATACACACTCTCCATTTTCCATTCATTTTAGGAAAAATTACTAAGGGTGAAACCCACTGACTGTCTGATATTAGATAGATGAAATTGACATTCAATAGTTTTTGTAGTTCCTCCTTAACAATTTCCCTTAGATTTGGATTCATTCTTTATTGAGGTTGTCGAATTGGTTTGACATTTTCTTCAATGTAGATATGATGTATACAAGTATTAGGATCAATTCCCTTCATGTCAGTATATTCCCATGCATAGGTAGAGGAATGTTCTAGTAACATCTTTATTAATTCTTTCTTTTGAAATTCTCCCAAATTATTGTTGATATTCAATATTGTATTGTTCTTGAAAACTCTAACTAGATTCACAATATGATGAAGATTCATTATTTTCTATTAAATTCAAAAATTGATCTTCCTCATTTATTTGTGAAGTAGCAAAGATTGGTCTTATACCAATGTCATCATCTATCCATACTTCATTTTCAACCTCTATTGTTTTTTTTGCAGGTGGATACAGCGTGAATTTCTTTGTTGAGCTCCCATCGGAAATGAACATATCACTAGATCTACAACTTATAAAAGCATCGACTGTAGCTAGCCATGGTCTTCCTAGAATTAATGGATGTCCTCCTAAGTTATTCTTGGGTGTTAAAATCATAAAATCAATAGGGTATACATATCCTCTAATACACCATCGGGTTTGATTACAGATCTATCTTCCAACTGTAACAACGTAGGTGTATATTGAAGATTAGAAAGTTTTAATTGATTCATGGTTTGTTTACTCACGATGTTTATAGATGCTCCTAGATCAATCAATATATTTGGGATCTCTACACCATTGATGTGTGTTTTCACAATGGGACTTATTGGATCAACATATTTCTAAATTGTTGTCTTACCCATCATGATATCTGCAAATTTTCCAACTAGTTGGATTATTTTGATTTCTTTACTTTTTCTTCCTGGGCTTTTTATGCCCAATTCCCTAATTGTCTTTGTGAAAATTGGTATTTCCTTAATGGCTTGTAGTAAAGGAATTTTTATGCAAACATTCTTCAGTTCATATAACATGTCATAATCAGGAAATAAAATTTGTTTTTCTACCCCTTCATCAATATTTAATCTCTCAGGAAAAGGTGGTTTTGAAACATATATTGAAGGTTATTCCATAATAGGAGTTGAGTTATTTGAATGTGTTGGGGTAACTTATTTTTGAGTTTTTTCTTTTTCATTAAGAGACTTATCTTCTTCAGAGATCTTTTCTTTTTCACTTTCCTGAATAACAACTGATGGGGACTTTTTCTCTAATATTCTACCAAATCTAAGTTGAACATTGTTTAGATCTAGTGGAGTTATCATGTAAGTTTGGAAATTTTGTCCTTCCATATTGTAAACAGGTTGAGTTTTTATTATTGTTTGGATTTGGGAGTGGTTGGGTAGACAATTGGTTTGGTCTTTAAGGAAATGGTAATGAAAGTTGTCGATTCAAATTGTGAGGTTGAGTTTGTTGAACGGGTTGAGGATAATATTATGGAGGAAAAGTAGGATATGACTATTGAAATTGTGGAAATTGAGGATATTGAGGATATTGAGGGTATTTTCCATAAGCATTTTTCCATCCTTGTGACCAAGGTTGTGGCCAAGATTGCTAAGGCATTGGGGAAGTCCAATTAATTTGTGATGATTGTGCAAATGGTTGAGTGTTAAAGCCTTGATCTATATTTGGTTGTGGATTCTGCCAAGGTCTTTTAGCAATAAAACAAAGAGGATCTACTTGATTTGGTACTCCTTCTTCTTGATAGACAACTTTAATACCTGGTATTGAGGTACATTCTTTTGTATCATGATTTTCCACACATATAACACAAGTTTCTACACTCTTTAAATCAAGATGACATTCTCTCAAGGCATGTTTCTTTCTGCACTTAGGGAAAAAAATGGACAATGTAGCATTTTCATCTTTTTGCTAGTTTTGTATTTTAAGGGTGTCAATTTGTTCACTAAGACTCCATAAAATATTTCTTTTAAAATTTTCAAGCAAATTTCCTAATTCTTCTCTACTTACTATCCCAACTGCAGACTTATTAATCCATGATAAAAGAGGATCTCTTGGATTTTCCCCAGTTCTTTCTTTGCCTCTTGAAATGTGTATTCATAACTCACAAATTTCTTCTAGTGACAACTGAGAAATGTATCCCTTACCCATTAGATTGAGAAGATCAATCCACTCATCTCTAATGCATTTCAATATGAGAGATTTCAAATTTTCCTCATCTAGATTATTCATTTTTCCTATTTTAACATTATAAGCAAATCTTTCAACTAAGTCTTCAAGATTTTCATCTTCTTTCTGTACCATTTTGAAGACTTCATCCTTAATATTATGGGGCATAAAGTAGTCCTTATATTTCTCTAAGAATGTAGTTTTCATTTGTTCCCATGTTCTTATGGAGTTTATTCCTAAGGTCATAAAGCATTTTAATGTTGCATTAAGGGTTGCAGGGAATAATTTCAACTTTGAGCATCATGCAGATAATCATATCATCTACACAACATTTGAAATTCAAAGAGAAATGTTTTAGGATCTTCACTCCTTAGTCCATGAAAGTTTGGAAGGATAGAGGGTGACATATTTTTCATTGCCACATTTGTATCTTCATTGAGGATAGGAAATCCAAAGGGCTTTGGATTTATATATTCTCCTCTTCCTCTTCCTCTTCCTCTTCCTACACCTCTTCCACCTCCCCTATTTCCTCCTCTTCCTCCTCCAATCCTAGGTTGTTCACGATTCAAATTATGTACCTCTCCTTCCCCTTCTCCAACCATTGTAGATTCTTCGGAACTAATATAGGGTTATGGTTCCAAGATTGGATTTTCAACTTCCTCTAGTTCCTCTGGTTCTTATATCAATGATTTGTTAAAATAGGCTTCTTCTTCCTCTTCTTCAGTAGGAACTTCCAGCTCTTGAGCTAGAAGTTGTTCTCCAGTTGAAGAAAGGAAAATTAGTGTTGTTGTTGGGGATATGGGATCTTATTCTTCTATTATCGCTTATTTTGATGAAGTTGATGAATCTCTAGGTTGGATTTCAGATCTTAATACCTCAAGGAGTTTTTTTTTGCATGTTATGGATGGAATTCGAGTTTGTGTGGGTGGTGTGGCACTACGAGGTCGTGGTGGGGTGAGTGATGTTGTTGTAATTAAACTCTTTCCTCTACCTACAAATCTACCCCTAGAGTATATTTCCCTATGCATATCATGTTTTTGTTTTTGTTTTTTTTTTTTTAATTTATCAAAATCAAAAAGACTAAGACTTCTATTTACACTTCCCTGGCAACGACGCCAAAATGTTTTTCAATTTAATTGTCTTAAATTGTTACATGAATTATCGATTGGATTTGGTAGGCTTGTGAAGTGCAAGTGAACTATATATGGTAGAAATCCTTTTATTAAATCAGAGTGTTAATGTGCATGATTAAGTTATTGAGATTTACTTCTAAGGATGCATTTTTTTCCTATTTTACTCCTTAAAGAAAATGGATTTTAACACATTAAATATTCCTACTCTTTTCTAATGAAATAAAAAATGCTCTTCACACTTGCTAAAATGAACTTTAAATCAAACTCACACTATCTTATTAAGAAAACTTTTAACTGATCTATTGCAACACAAATTTAATCTCTAAAGCAGAATTGATCATCTAACATTTTAACAATCCTTTGCATAAAAGCCAAAATGAAATTAACTTTTATTCAAAATGAAAAACCACACATCTATCATTATCAATCACTCATATTTGAAAAGGTTCTGAAATGAAGCTATAAAAAATCACTCATACTCTGAAATTGAATTCTTTGAAATGAGAATCATAAAGTAATCACACATACTTTAAAACGAAATATTGTAAAATGAAACTCTAAAGAAATCTATTAACTCTTGAAATGAAACACTATATAATCATAAATAAATCTATGAAAAGGAACTAGATTATCATAAACATCATTATACATTAATTTGAAAAGGAACGATTAATGAAATATTGTTATTGCTATCTGAATGAAATTAAGACTGCAAACCAGTTCTAAAAACGTATGAATAAAAGAAAAAAAGACATGTGAATGCAAAACCTTTTCTATTTGGAGGGGCCCTCCACAAACAGTCGGTCATAAAACTTCAATCGAACAGTCAGATACACATTGGAACTTCAAAGGATTTTCTTCATTAACAGATTAAAAACAGAGTTTCAAAATATCACTGTCACATACATAAAATCAACCTCTTGTTCATGTTTGTTGCATGGTATTTATAAAAGCCCATGTCAATAATTGTTTGAGGCTTTTATGCCTACCTTAGCTAAAAAAATTCTAAACTAATCTTCTAACAACTACCGAGATATCGTTGCTCACAATTTTCTATTTGACAAAGAAAATCGTGAAGCGTAGGATTTTTGGACTCTTTGTCGCTTGTTCAACAACCACGTTGACTTTATCCTTTGACCACACAATCGAACAATATTTTTGATGATCTAGTTCAGACGAATATGAGGAAAATTTTAAGTGGATAAATCTCCACCTACCCATATATTTCTCCTCTTAGATGGCACCTACGATCCTAGTAAACCATGGAATTGGCTACAGAAACAGAGATTAGCTACAGAATCATGCGAATTCGGTAGCCAATACAAATATTAACTCAATAATAAGGAATGTTAGGAAATATGAAAGATAATACAATTAAATACCTTACCATGTCAAAAAGCTTGTAGTTTGATGCCTATTGATTTGATGATGATGGTCAAGGAAATGAAAAATAAGTAAGGGAGAGTGTCAAAATGAAGCAATCATGAGGCTCAACAATTGCTTCAAGAGTTGTGCCAAACATAGGAAAACTCATCAAATGTAACAATGTGGACCACTAGATTCCCCTATAGTCATTATTGACCTTTATTGTTGATGTCTCATACTCCTTTGTGACTAATTCTGTATATACTTCACGCTTTAAGGTCGAGAATTGAAAGGAATCCGATAAATCCGACAAGTTGGCTACAACAATGGCTTCCAGATTTCTTCTGGTGTTTGTCACAATGACCCTTTCTCTGATGAATACAAGAGATTTGAGTTTGTCTGGAAAATGTTTGTTTCTCACTTATACAATCTTTTTCTAAAGTTCATCGTAAGTTAAATTGTATGTATCCATGACCATACCATCATCGACAGGAAAAATTTCCTCTTCTTCGCTTCGAGTTTTCTCCGCCATTGGAGGAGGGGGAGACTGAATGGTGACTGGTTGAGTGCTAGACATAAGGTGAACATGTTAATTCAGCGGCTCTGGTTCCACCTCCATGTCTTGAATTACAATCAGTTCTTCAATTTCTTGAGCAAGTTTCTTCTGCAACTATATGCTCTCCTCTTCTAGCAGTCGGTTCTGCTATTGTTCTTCAGCCTATTTCTGTGTTGATTCTTATTCTTCCATATTCCTCCTCTCTTCTTCTTATCATTTATGTCTTTCTTCTTCTTTTTGTTTCTACCTTTCTTCTTCTAATATTTTCTGCTCATGTTCCTCCTTCTAAATCTGTTCTTCTTCCTGCTTCCTCCATTTCCTCCTCTCTTATGCTACTATGGCCTCTTTCAGGATGATTGGGTCTGCTTTCATCTTGCAAATTTTCTCTTAGGTTGGGCTCTGTGCAACCTTCCTCTTTCCCTTCTCGCGTGATGGGTGGCAATTCCTTGTTGGGTCTGTGATCAGGTGTTCAAATTTTAGCTCAAAAATTAAAGTTCCCCAAAAGTCTTGAAAATGGTGTCAAAACGAAGTGCTCATCCTTCTGAATCCAATGACATTTATTTCACCTCAATCCAACACCTTATGCTCAATTTATTGCGTGCTAACACTTTGGCCCAACAACTAAAATTCTAGCAAGTTTGTTGACTATGCAATTCACTAGGTGACTGTACAATGACTCAACAGGTTGGTTGTGCACCCTCAGGGAAATGACAGACTGAAAAGTGGCCTCATTTTATTGGTGCATGTTGGCGAAATCTGATTGGTTGATGGATTGTTTTGGTGGACCAATGATTGGGTGCCATGTGGCCCAATCATGGATTTCCACGTGGCACCCAAGGAGTGATTTTGTTTTGTTAAGGCTGGTCTAGCCCCAACCGGGTTTGAACCAGTGACCTCATGGGAAACAATGTAGCACCCTACCATCACGATGATGGTGTTTCTTATTAACCATAAAGGTGAATTTCTATTTAATCTTTCCGAAATTCAAGTTTGGGGGTTGGGGTCGGGGCTAAGCCCATGGGCCCCGGTCATCACAGGATCACAACCCATGACGGATCAACCAAGGGCTTGGGGCTTAACCCAAGCCCGAGGTCACATAAGATAGCATAGAACCATAGGGCTAGGCGCTACGAGAATTGACAGGTGAGGGGACTAAGGTTTAGCCCTAGTCCAAGGCACATGGTAATATATAGGACCATGGTGTGAGAAAAGGGAACTAAAGAGATGAGTGTGAGCATTCGGGAGCCAACCCCAAGGCTTATGCAGTAGTTGGGACTGTGGCTGGATGGTTTAGGGGCTAGGTTGGCAGGGGTAGGCGTTAAGTCCCAATTCATAGCCTTATGGGCCCGTGTGGCCCGATTTTCATCCTTAAGGGTTATTGGGCAATTTAATCATCCAAAAAAATGCATCGACAGATGTAACAACCTCTGGGGTAAATGTGCAAAAAAAAAAAACATAATAGGAACAGAAATACAATAAACATATCAGCCATCAAAATCCATATATACATCAATACATTTTCACATGAAAATCAAGGGAATGATTTTTTTTTCATTAATAAATGAAATGAACCAATTGGGGATGGGACTACCACGTTCCACTCGACCATAGATTGGCTGAGCCAACTCTCTCTTCAGCCAATCACCCCCGTGCCATATTCCAAGCATGAATGTGGTATCTCATAAAACACATCAATCAAAACTCATCCACGACTTCCAGAGGCCACCCACCTCAACCCATCAAACAGTGATTCCACCTCACAATCAGACATCACCAAAAACCATCATCAGATTGGTATCCATCCAAGCCTTCTAGGGCTTCCATAGCATTTGTCCAACCAAGGCTTCCATAACTAGTAACTCAACCCACAGCTTATTCAGGGCTTCTAAAGCGTTTTTCCAACCAAGGCTTCTAGGACTAGTGACTCAACCCTCCAAGGGTTTCCGAAGCGTTTTTCCAACCAGGGCTTCCAGGACTAGTAACTCAACCCAAGCTATTACAGGGCTTCCAGATCGTTTGTTCAACCAGGGCTTCCAGGACTTGTAACTCAACCCAAGCTATGGAAAAATGAGAACCAACCAAACCAAAGAAATGAAAGTAAACCCATAATCACCATGGGTATCCAGGAAATGGCAAGGCTAGGCAATCCACTATCAATCCCGGCCATCCTCCATGCCAATGACAGATCATAACTAAGAAACCACATGCATGTGTCATGCATGCCAAAAATAGTGAAGAAATCATACATGCAACTCGGTACCTGCAAGAAAATCTGATGTACCTACTGATGCCAATGCCTTCTTGCACTTTCCTACTCTTCCTTTGCCTTCTTGCTCCAAGAATCCAAGTATGCCACACCCTCCAAGAGTGCTCCAAGAAAACTCTAAGTAACCAAGCGTATGAAAGAGAGAGAGAGAGAATAATGAGAGAGCGCCAAAACTGAACTGACCAAGTCTTTCCAATTGATACTTAGAAGTCTTTTTATGAATGAGGCCTTTATTCTTCATTTTCCATTATTTTCCTTCAATTTCCTCCTCACATGTAACATGTGACCTTTCACCTTCCTTTTCTCCTAATTTCCATTATTTTCATAAATAATGTCCCAAAAATGCCATTTTTCCTCCTTAATGCCTTAGCCATTGCCTTTGCCAATCCTTAGCCATAAACAACCAAATGAACACCCCCTAGGATGTCTTTCCCACCATTCAGGTTGGAATACGTGTCCCATAATCCATGGTATTTATATATTTTTACATGGAATTTTCACCAGGGCTGTTACAAAACCCTCCCCCTTGTGGGAACACCATCCTCGGTGTTCAATGACACCTCTAGCCACTTGACTGTTGAAAACAAAACATACTGCCCATGGAGCTTTATAACAAAACTCGTTGCAATATTTACAATGAAAGGCCTACTCAGAAGAAAAACATCATGACAACATGAAAACATACCACATATTGGAGCTTTATAACACAGCTCATTACGGTATCTACAATCATATACACATATACGCATTTTCTTAACCAGCAAATAAAGGATGTGATGCTATATCAATCAACAAGGGAATCCAGAGGCTCACACCTCCACCCTCGAAGTAATACTAGGATTCACCTCCTTCCTAGGAAATCCAGAATCGACTAGAAAGTCAAATCTACATCCAATGTCCAATGTTATAATCTTGCGCCACTTGTCCTCTCAACGAACAGCTACCAGCTCATTATTCCAGGGCACACTACCAATGTGCATCTGATTCCATCAGGTAATGCTAATAACCAGAACAAATCCATCTATGACCTTCCCTTCTCTGCTACACAGTTCCTTTCGAAATTTGGTCACCCTTTCTGTGCAGTCACTCACCTTCCAAGTTCCACTAGCACTACCATCCCGGGTATTCCATCCCTTGGAAAGGTTTCCTCACATCAGAAGATACAAAAACCAAGGCATATACCTACCTCAACACATCATACCAATCATAACATGCTCATGGAAATCAATGGACACTATTGGGTACCAGTGTCCCACAATCGCCCTGCTCCTGAAGTGCTTTACCAGCATGTTGTTGCATGTTTCAATTCCTTTGTTGCTGCTACTAATTCTTGCAATCAATTTCAACCACCCAACCGAGAATTTCATGCATTCCTGTATCAAGCACATAACTTCCATTAGATTTAAAATAAATTGAAATAAATTCACATCATAACTCATTGGTAGCTCGTCAATAAGGTACATTTGCAATCTTGTTCGCTTCTTGTCACAACAAGTCAAACTAGCATATTTGACCAAATCAACATATATAAAGATATCACATCAGGTTAGCTCAAACACAACCATCATAGATCAAAATCATAAATAAACCAAAATCATAGATCAAATATAATCATCATATACCATAGTCATAAATCACAAGCATAATAAAACTGAAATAAAATGTTGATACTTATCCTTTCATCAATCCTTAGCTTCTACCTTCGTCTTTATTCCATATGCACTCCGGCTCCGTTTCTACACCTGAAAAACACCTAGTGCCTTCTCCTCAACCATGTGCATAGACACATAGTGTGCCTCACACACATATAGCCACACTTGATGCACAACACCATGCAATACATGCACCTACACCTGACGTACAACTCATACACCTACAACCAGTGTACAACACAGTGCATCCATCTATACCCGATGTGCAATACCATCCAATACGTGTACCTATATAGAGTACAACACAACAAGTACACACGCTACAATACCACAGCTACATGATGCACATACATAATACCACATGCCCTCAACACAACATGTATGACATGCACACAATACCAAACATGCACTAGTATGATATGTACAACATGTACACAGTACCACCGATAAACTGCACCACCTTCATAATGTGTGCACAACATCACATGTACATGGCGCCACCTGCACAACATGTATACAATGCCACATGTACACTACACCACTGTAAAACGTGTACACAAAACCACATGTACATAGTACCACATGCACGATGTGTACACGGCACCATATGTACATAGTAGCACATGCACGACATGTACATAGAACCGCATGCTCATAGCATCCTATGTACAACATGTACATGGCACCACATGCTCACAACACCACTTGTATAATCATACACACAACACCATATGTACATAGCACCATATGTACAACATGCACGCAACACCACATGTACATAGCACTACATATCCAACATGTACATAGCATCATCTGTACATAGCACTACATATCCAACATGCACAGAGCACCATATGCACACAACACCACATATCCATCATTCACACAGTACAATATGTACACAATACCACATATCCAACATGTACATAGCACCATTTATACCGAGTATTGAATATGTAACATTCATACAACACTATATGTACCATCTTGTACATAACACTGCATAAACAACATGTACACACACTATATATACACAACACTGCATGTGCACACATCATATATGAAACATGTACAACATATACAATATATGCACAATAGTAGTACCACACATCCAAAACCATATTGTCCTTACCAAGAAACCTTGCTTCCTGTGTCTTATCCATGCTTACCTTAGCATGTTGCAAACCACACTACTTTCACTTTGTTGATGTATCCTTCAACATTACCTATCATAACATAAACATAGGCATAACACAAGTATGCAATACCAAATCATATCCACATGATATTGACCTCATATATTTGTGGTGACTACTCTTCCCAATTGATTTCTCATGAACCAGGAATCTCTTCATGCCATTCACCTGCATAAGAAATCATTCCGCCACAAGAATGATCCTGACAACCCTGTCAAACAATGACATATATATATATACACACACACACGTGTGTGTGTGTGTGTGTGTGTGTGTGTGTGTGTGTGTGTGTGTGTGTGTGTGTGTGTATGTCGTTGTTTGACAGGGTTGTCAGGATCATTCTTGTGGCGGAATGATTTCTTATATATAATCATTAGCTTAAAAAAAATCATCATCCTATCAAACAACGACATATATACATACATACATGTATACATATATAAACATCAACATAATCATGATCATAACAAAATTTCCAGATAACATAAGGTCTAGGTTAAGAGAAATTCCTTTATTCATGCAACACATATGCAACATTGAGAATAACAGGTTCCAACATAGCCAAGGCATATGACGCCTCAGATCCATTTACTTTACCTTTTCATGTTACCTTCCTCATGACTATACTTCTACTGTCCATTTACCACAATGGACCCAGCCAGTTCAACCGACAGTCATAGTCTTACCTTCTGTTGCACTTACTTATGGAGAAAGCTTCATCTGAGTCATACATCACCTATCGAGTACCACATAGCTCTCCTCGAGCTACATTAACTCTTCCTCTTTCCCAACCAATTCCCAAGACTCAAAACAAAAAAGGCAAGATAAGAAACAAACAAGAAGAAGACCATAAAAACCAATAACAACATGACTCTGCAAACAAAGTGGCATAGCTATGCACCAAACATAATCAAAATTTCAAATCAAGCGCAACAAGACTAACAACAAACACCCTAACTCAATCCCCATGGTTCTCAAGGAAAACTCAACCTGAGTCTTATTCAAGGTTTCATGGAAATTTCCTTTGCCATGCAATCCCCTGCATCATATTGCCATAAACACATAATTGTAAGTGCATATATCACATAACAATACACTAGTTACTTTATCTTGTTGTGCCAAGCATATTGCTTGCAACTGAACACATCCACACCATCTCTCAAGGGACTCCAATCCTTTAACAGATCCACCTGTAGCTAAAGACTAGCTAATATACCTGTCAAGTACATGTTCATGAATATAGCACATATCCACATAATGTCAGACAAAATCAAGGTTAAGAATACTTCATGTGTGCAAGAACTCATTCGTTTGGAATTATGGTTTCCAACATAGTCAAAGGAATTCTTTCCCCATTCCTTTCTTATACCTTTTTTTTTTTACCTTGATGCAATTAAGTCTTATTATGCGTTATCACATCATCCAACTGTTAGTTATGTCATCACATCAACTATTACCTTGTCATGCTAATACCAAGCATGTTTCCTGCAACTTCTCACACATGTCAACCACATGTTCCAAATATAAAGACACTCATATTTGAAATCAACATTTAGCAAGATTGAAAATCATGTCATAATCCATAGTCAACCCATAGTCATCAGATATAATGCTACAACTATCACCTACTACACTTAAGTACATATCAACTATCTCGACACCCATGTGTTAGTACAATCATCTTAAAACAAGATCATTGAAACACACACTTATATTATGCAATTCATAAAACATTCAAACAACTTAAAAGCATACCATGTTAAATAAATCAACTAGATGACATAATAGGCACCAAACACTCAAACACCAAATGGATGTCATAATCAAACAATCAAGCACAAGGTAGATGCCATACACAAGTTCATACCTTAATGTATCTCAGAGGGGGAAATCTTTTCTACACAATCAATCCATATTAGCATGATATATCTTCACAATATATTAACCCGAACATAAATAAGATCATGATATCCAAAAATTCATTAACTAATATGTTTACATCATAACTCATACACAATTATCAGTTATGCATAGCAATCACCTATGTACGATCAGTCTAGATTAGTACAACACAATGTAACATGATAAATCGACTCATACCTGAATGTCGTAACCCTAACCATCTGCATAGGTCAAACCAGGTTAACACAATACATATAACATCAAGATCTTCAATGAAATGAGCATAACCATCATGCATATGACCAATCCAAATTACCACATCAAGATTTCAATAAAATAACCTTAATAATCAAGTTAATAGCATATAAAAACAATAAGCTATATATCATGCTCATCAACAATATATAACATAATCATCAAGTTATCTAACATGAACAACAAAAGCAATGCATACAACCATAGGTTACTATCATTCATTACTATTTGACACATGTGCATATAAATACACTAACCATCTAACATATATCATGAATGTAACCATAACATTAAATACATGTTCATAAACCTAATGTATATAACCCTAATGCATATAATAATCCTTAACTTACGTACCTGCATGCCAAACATACCATACCTGTATGACGATCTTCTCTTATCCCAAAGTCTAATGCCGCAATATCATTATAATGATCTGCATCTCTTGCATTATCTCAGCCAACACATTATCATCATAACAACCAACAACATCATGATGGCCTAAATTGCATACAATGACTTCACAAGGCATGTTTGACCTACTATACATGCATAATCATAGCCACAACCATACATGCATAACAACCATTAATCCATTGTACACATTGCCACATGCAACCAACAATATGCATAAGTAATGCCAAATCAACTACACCTACGTATAAATGCATGTAGTCAAACGTAAGCGGTCAATTCTTGTAATCAACCTATAAGACTGATACATGTAATCAAAATTTTTTAAAATGTAACCTAACATACAGTTAGTCACATGTTCCAAAAATCAAGACATCGTGTCTATTAATTTGAAATCAACATTCACTGATACTAACAACCTATAAGCATACCCCCTTACTATCCATGGTCCACACTAAGGTAGAAGGAGGAAGCTACTATAATGACCCGATCTCCAATGTCCAATTATGGAAATGGGATCTCCAAAGCTCTACTAAATTTAACCACACTTGAAAACAAATTGATTCTTATTTCTCATACATTTGTATGAGACTAAGTCAAAAACATTTCCCTTATTCCACTTGTAACAACGTAACTAAAAACATGCCACTTTTCCATTTCCTTACATGCAACTTTTCAAATTCCTTGCATGCAACCTTTCAAATTCCCTACATGAAACTCTTCAAATTATTTGCACGCAAATAGACATAGATCAGCTACATCCATATTATCATGCTACAATACTATCCCAACCAAAATAAATTAACAGTTTCTTCAAACAATTACCATACTTTTACATTTTTCTTCAAACAACTACTATACTATTACATGTAAGCATTTATTCAAAAACTTTACATGCAAACTAATATAGCAAACTAATTGCATAAAAGTAAGCATATATCAACTACAATAATACTATTACGCATCAATACTATCCCCAACCATAAACAACATACTCATTGGGGAATTTTATCAAACAGTGTGTATGCAATTAATCATTGAACCATTTAAGTGTTTCATTAAACACTTTGCATGCAAACGAATATAGCGAATGATTCAATGCATATATCCTAAATTGTAGTAGTACAAGTTATGGAAACTGAACCATATGATCAGTGGAATTATTCCTGACTATGGTTCAAGTTTCAGCTTCTGAGATTTCATAGATGAAAAGTTATAGCAAAAATACCAACACAATCATATTTGGTGCATAATTCTAGGAGTATCCAGAAAGTTCGACTTCCACTCGTCATATCTCCTAACATATAGCGAATAAATGTCTGAAATTTTTATCACAATATCAATGGTATTTCCCCTCATTGTGGAAAATAATTAAGCTCCTGAGAGTTCCCAGAAGAAAAGTTATAACGACAATGTCCGCATGACTTGTTTGAGGCCTGATTTTAGGAGCATTCAAAAGGCTCGACTCCCTCTACTAATATCTCCTAAAATATTGCGATCCAATATCTGAAATTTCTACCATAGAATAAGTGGTATGTCCCCTCAATGTCGATAAATTTTTAGCTTCGGAAAGCCTAGAAAAGATGATTTATTACAGAAAGTCCAACATGACCTGTTTAAAGGTGCATTCAAGAAGGTCATCTTCCTTAGATCATAATTCCTAAAGTATTGTGAACCAATATCTGAAAGTTTTACCACATTATCAGAGGGATTTACCTTCAATATGGAAAAAATTTCAACTTCTAATATGCCACAGACGAACATTTATAACATATATGACAAAAGGGTCTAAAATTTAACCTTTGTTCTTCATTTCACCTATGATAGAGCCCATCCAGTCCAAGTGTTTGAACCATGCTCTGATACCACTCTATAACAACCTCCGAGTAAATGTGCAAAAAAAAAAAAAAAACCTAATAGGAACAAAAATACAATAAACATATCAGCCATCAAAATCCATATATGCATCAGTACATTTGCACATGAAAATCAAGGGAATGAATATTTTTCATTAATAAATGCAATGAACCAACCGGAGATGGGACTACCACATTCCACCCGACCATAGATTGGCTGAGCCAAGTCTCTCTTCAACCAATCACCCCCGTGCCATATTCCAAGCATGAATGTGGGATCTCATAAAACACATCAATCAAAACTCATCCAGGGCTTCTAGAGGCCACCCTACTCAACCCATGAAATAATGATTTCACCTCACGGTCAAACATCACCAAAAACCATCATCAGATTGGTCTCCATCCAAGCCTTCCAGGGCTTCCAGAGCATTTTTCCAACCAAGGCTTCTAGAACTAGTAACTCAACCCACAGCTTATATAGGGCTTCCAGAGCGATTGTCCAACCAAGGCTTCCAGGACTAATAACTCAACCCGCCAAGGGCTTTTAGAACTAGTAACTCAATCCAAGCCATTACAGGGCTTCCAAAACGTTTGTTCAACCAGGGCTTCCAGGACTAGTAATTCAACCCAAACTATGGAAAAATGAGAACCAACCAAAACAAAGCAATGAAAGTAAACCCACAATCACCATGGCTATCTAGGAAATGACAAGGCTAGGCAATCCACTGTCAATCTAGGCCATCCTTCATGCCAATGATAGTTCATAACCAAGAAACCACATGCATGTGCCATGCATGCCAAAACTAGTGAAGAAATCATACATGCAACTTGGTACCTGCAAGAAAATCTGATGTAGCTGTTGATGCCAAAGCCTTCTTGCACTTTCCTGCTCTTCCTTTTCCTTCTTGCTCTAAGAATCCAAGTATGCCACACCCTCCAAGAGTGCTCCAAGAAAACTCTAAGAAACCAAGAGTATGAGAGAGAGAGAGAGAGAATAATGAGAGAGCTCCAAAACTGAACTGGCCAAGTCTTGCCAACTGATCCTTATAAGCCTTTTTATGATTGAGGCCTCTATTCTTCATTTTCCATTATTTTTCTTCAATTTCCTCCTCACATGCTACATGTGACCTTTCACCTTCCTTTTCTCCTAATTTCCATTATTTTCATAAATAATGTCCCAAAAATGCCATTTTTCCTCTTTAATGCCTTAGCCATTTCCTTTGCCAATTTCCTTAGCCATAAACAACCAAATGAACATTCCCTAGGATGTCTTGCCCACCATTCAGTTTGGAATAAGTGTCCCATCATCCGTGGTATTTATATATTTTTACATGGAATTTTCACCACGATTGTTACAGCGGAGGGAAAATGTCGCTCCATTAGTAAAAAACAAGGCGGATTTGTAGGACAGTTAGACTGTTGGTCTGACTTTTAGGACAATTAACAATAAAAATCATGGGAAGCTTGGAGAGCCATATCGTTTGGAGGTTTTGGCCAAATTGAGCTCAAGAAGAGTCAACTTAGGGGGTTTTTGGATACTATGGATCCAATGGTGACCTCTAATTTTTTATTTAAGCACATTTAAGGGGTCTTTTTTCAAGTTGAAGATCAAGGGTGTATGGATCAATCAGGTTTTTGAAGCAGTTTTGGAAGCTATTTGAGCATGGAGAAGGCCTTGTAGGGGTTTTATCACCTTCAAAAGTCTACTGCATCAAGTTTTACTTTCAGGGATCAGCGCATGTTTAATTTTCTCATTATGTCATTTCGAGGGAAGTTTTGTCTATGCTCTTCAATGTGGAATTGAAGTGCTCATATTATCAAGTAAGCTCATTTCAGTTGGAGTATAGGACCTTTGTAGGAAATTCCTTATATTGTTGCTTTATGTGAGAGTTATTTGTAGGAGAACATTACCTTGTAGGGGTAATAGCCACATGTTTTCATCATCAAAATTTTATGTACTCCCATTTATACTAATTATATGAAGCAATCTAGCAATGTTGGCAAGCCTAAAGATGTAGCCCAAGAGGGGTGAACTTCGTCAACAAATTATTTGTTATGCTCTTCATGATGGTTGTATGGGTTATGTTCTATTATGTTGCTTATTTTAAGTTTACATGTGAAGACTAACTCATGACTTGAAGAGACATTGGAAAAACCTATTTTTGTGTCAAGACCCATTATTACCTTGCAAAGTGTCAGAACGATCCTTGTATATTTGTTTGTTTGATTTTGGAGAATAGGAAAAAGCAACCTCCTCCATTTTCGGATCAAATGGTATCAGAGCCTCATCTGGCCAAGTTGTAAGAATGGGAAAAAAGAGTGTCCAAGTGCTAGAGGAGATGAATTTGACTCTTCGTATGTAGAACATTGAGTTGAGAAGAATGCTAGAATGGACTGAAGAGGAGAAGAGGCATATGCACCTTCATTTGCAACATGTGTTTGAAGAATAAGTTACGGAAAGTTCTACTCATGTGACAACAAAAGACACTTCCAAAAATGAAACCAATATGTGGTCATGGTTCAAACAGTGGTTATGGACCATATGAGGAAGATGATGCATGGGATGATGAGGAAGAATCTTCAAGATTCTCACCATATTCCAGTTGATAAGAATGGATGGCTAGATTCATCTGCAATCTCATCATCGTCATCAGAAGCTGAAAAGATGAATGGAAAGTTGAAGGAGGTAATAAGCATTTCAAGTACAATTCCTTTTGTTTATGTGGATAACACCTCTTTTGCAACATTTGGGCAACATGCCAAAGGTATTGGTATGAAGTTGCTTTCTAAGATGGGTTATGAAGGAGGAGGCCTTGGCATAAATGGCCAAGGTATCACCAATCCAATCATGGTTGAGGAGAGACCAAAATATGAAGGATTGGGATATGGTCAAAGGCAGTTTGGAGAATGCTCTAAATGGTTTGAGGCACATCAACCATCTGAGGATGACATTTCACCACCACCTTGTGAAAATGTTAATTTGTATCCCAAGCGAGATGAATGCTTAAAGGGACCATGAATGTTATCGTCCACTCCACTCTGTCAAAGCATCATCTCTAGAGACACGCATAATCCTCATGGGAGTTTTCCAATGCATGGTAATTTTGACTACTTGTGGAATAAGTACCCTTGTACTTTCTGTGATGCATTTGACCATTATGTGGCTGTTTGTGAGCAACACGTGATAATGGTTAAAAGAATGGATAAAATTCTAGGCATAAAGAATAATGATTCTCCTTCGCATGAGGGGCTAGGCCGGTAAGGGTGGGCGTTAAGGCCTAGCCTGCGGCCTTATGCACCCATCTGGCCTACTTTTTCACAATCTAATCATCCAACAAAATGCACCGGCCGAGGATGAGAATTTCTCTTCGTTAGATAAAAAAGGGAAGATTTGTAGGATAGTTAGACTATTGGTCTATTTTGTAGGAAAATTAAGAGTAAAACTCATGGGAGAGCTTGGAGAGTCATATATTTTGGATTTTTTGGCCAAATTGAGCTCAACAAGAGTCCACTTAGGGGTTTTTGGATATTACGGATCCAATGGAGACCTCTAATTTCTGATTTGAGCACATCTAAGGATTCATTTTTCAGGTTGAAGACCAAGGGTGTATGGATCAATCAAGTTTTTGAAGCAATTTTGAAAGGTGTTTGAGCATGGAGAAGGCCTTGTAGGGGTTTTCTCACATTCAAAAGTCTACTGCAGTAGTTGTTACTTATATGGATCAGCTCAAGTTTACTTTTCTAATTATTTCATTTGGAGGTAAGTTTTGTTTATGCTTTTCAATGTGGAATTGAAGTGCTCATATTCTCATGTAAGCTCATTTCAATTAGAGTATAGGATCTTTGTAGGAGATGCCTTGTATTGATGCTTTATGTGAGAGTTCCTTTCAGGAGAAAATTACCTTGTAGGGGTAATAGCCACATGTTTTCATCAACAAAATTTTATGTACTCCCTTTTATACAAATATATGGAGTGGTCTAGCTATGTTGGTAGGCTCGAATATGTAGCCCAGGATGGGTGAACTCCATCAAAAAATCCTTTGTTATGTTCTTCATGATGGTTGTATGGGTTATGTGCTATTATGTTGCATATTTTAAGTTTACATGTGAATACTAACTCATGCCTTGAAGAGACATTGTAAAAACATGTTTTTGTGTCAAGACCCATTATTACCTTGCAAAGCGTTAGAACGATCCTTATTTATTTGTTTGTTTGATTTATTAAAAAATTTACAGCAAAGAGATAAATTATTACTGATATTTACCGAGAGAGGAATAATAAAATAACCAGCAACAATACACATAAATATTATGCACATAATATTTATCCAGGAAAACCCCAAATTCGAGGAAAAACCCAACCCAATGAGATCTCATTAGCATTGGCCAAAACCCTGGCCAATCCAGCCAAGTGAGCCTCCACCACTCACCTCCAGGCCTTCATTACAATGAAGTATTCCCGACCTTTTATAGTATCCATTACATGAAATACCATAGACCATAATACCATGGGTACACTATACCATGTGCCAAAAACCACTACTATTTAACCAGGTCAACCTTGACTCAAACCTCGAGTCAATTGTACCCAAAAATTCCCCTCTTAAACTTTACTTGGGGTTCCTTGACTAAATCCAACCAAAACCTGTTAAGTGAGACAATCTCGCTCACTCTAGCCCTTGCCCCCTTCAAAGTTTTTACCTGGGATTTGTTAACCCGACATCCCCCTATTACCTAGGTCTAACCCAAACTTTACTGGTAATTACCCAAGGGTACGCATGCCTTACCAAGCCTTACAACAATATGCCCATTTACATGCAAATTAAAAATTTCACTCCATTATAATATTTTGTTTTGTTTACCCTCATTATTGTCTTTGTACATATGACATCAATGTCCATATCAAAAGAACTCGTCTACCGAATTACATGGGTCACCAGTGGCTGTAACTGCTAGTTATCTAGGCCTTCTTTTTAGGTACATGGTTAATCAATTAATTTATCCATGTGCACATTGTAAAAATTCTGACTGTAGATTAACCTGATTATGTAATATTACTAAAGCAAAATACTTAATCTACTTCTAAAATCAAACTTGTGGAAGCTTAATATATTTGAGCAAGATCAAGCGGAACACATATAACAGAGAAGAAGAATCAATACACATGAAACACAGAAGAATACTCTGGGGAAAGCCTCAGCTAAAAACCCTGCTATCTGTATTATCATACAAGTGGAAATATCTCAGGATTACACACAGCTTTAGCTCTCACATCTATCCATCTCTCCGTACAATCCCTCACTTCTGCTCATAGACAGAATAAACTACTCATATGCCTTCTCCTATGCCCTCCAAGCCTCTTATTTCCTTGCGCAGTTTTCCTTGGGTGATCCTGCTGTAACCTTATGTGACACTAATCTCACACACTGCTCCAACACATTGTAAAACTACACAAATCTCAAGGAATGAATTCCTTCTGCAAGATATTTTCTTATAGGGAAATTCTTGCAACTAATAGTACACTATCCCTGTCTTTAATATCAACTGGGTTTTTGTCTGAACTGACATGCATGAGTTATTTATGAGAGAATATTCAGTTATCTGGAGTACACTAGTTACATGCATGCATGCATTAACTGACTGAACTCACAATTAGTTCCTCAAATTGTTTGGAACTAATTTAACTCGACTTAACTCAGTTAACTGAGCTAACTAATTACAACTCAATTACAACTCATCCTTATCTCCTTAATCAAGGGATAATCTCCTTAATTTAAGGGATAACTGTTGCATGATTTTACAAAGACCTCTAGCTTGAATTTCGCCAACTAATTAACTCAAGATGAATTAATTAATTATTTTTCAAGCAGCTGGTGAGACTAAATTCAAATTTTAATTCTCAATTTTAATTCAAGGATAAATTAAAATTTGAATATTCTTGTTGCCATATTTCAACACTCCGTCTCAACAAGAAAGGGATTATCTACTACCCCGATCCTGTCTCTATGGAACTCAAATTTACACTTTGATAATGCCTTAGTCAAAATGTCAGCATCTTGCTCCTTGGTCGAAATATACTGTAACAACATGATCCTCCTAGCCACACAGTCTCTAAGATGATGATACAAAATGTCGATGTTCTTGGACCCATCATGAAATACTGGATTCTCAGAGAGTTTGATATAACTCTGATTATCAAAATAGATGACGGTTGGATCCATCCTCTGATCAAACAAACCAACTAGAATTTTCCACATCCAGATGGCCTCACATGTTGCCTAACTTGTAGCCATGTATTCAGCCTCTACGGAGCTGAGTGCAACCGACCTCTATTTCCCGCTGTACCAAGAAACTGCAGTTGACCCAAGGTTGAAAATTCCTCCTGATGTGCTCTTCCAATCTGATGGACTCCCTACCCAATCTACATCCGTGAAGCCCTGTAACTTCACTCCCTCTGTCCGTCTGTACCATAATCCATACTGAGATGTGCCTCTGAGGTATCTCAAAACATGCTTAGCTTCCTTTCAAAACATCTTGGTAGGCTGAACCATAGCTTGACTCTGCTGGTTCACCGCATAGGACAAATTTGGTTGTGTGTTCACTAAATACATCAGTGAACCCACAAGCTTCCGATACACAGAAGCCTCTACTACTTCTCCTAAAGTAGCATCCTCCTTCCCCCAGTTACCTGCTAGAGGAGTCTGCATGGGCTTGCACTTCTCCATGAGGAATCCCTTGAGTATCTCATTGGCATACTTGCCCTGAGACACAAAAAACTCCCCATCCTTCTGCCACACTTCCATGCCAAGGAAGTAGTGCATGAGACCCATGTCTTTCATCTCGAATTCTCTTGCAAGTTACTCCTTGCAAGACATGATCAACTGAACATCATCTGTCAATATGAGATCATCAACATAAATTACAATGATCAATTGCTTACCTTCCACCATGATGTGCTACATGTTTGCATCCGCTTCACTCTTTGTGAAGCCCAACCTGGTGAAGTAGTTTCCAATCCTGGTGTACCAAGCACGAGGTGCTTGCTTCAGCCCGTACAAAGCTCTCTTGAGTTGGCACATATGCAACTCACAATCGTAGGTCTCAAAACCTTCCGACTGCTCTATGTACACCTCTTCCTCAATCTTTCCATTGAGGAATGCAGTCTTCACATCCATCTGATGGATCTTCGAACCCATCTGTGCTGATAGTACCAACATCGATCTGATACATGAGTACATTTCTATAGGAGCAAATTCTCATCATAGTCGATCCCCTCGACCTGTGAGAAACCACGGGCAACAAATCTTGCCTTATGTTTCTCCACACTACCATCAGCAAATTGCTTTACCTTGTAAAGCCAACAGGAACTCACAACTAACTTGTTCTTGGTCTTGGAACCACATTTGGTCTTGGAACCACATCCCAAACACTGTTCCGAATTATGGAGTCATACTCCTCCACCATAGCATCAACCCAAATCGATTGCTGCACTGCTTCCTCAAAGGAAGATGGCTCGGTCTCAACACATTCCCCAACAAGGGCCATGTAACCAGTGTACCTCTCAGGTGACCTCCTTTGTCTGTGCTTAGAAGATGGTTCTCCCACATTCTCTCTCGCTTCCGACAACAATCTGTCAGCTTCTCTTGTGCACTTCTATCCCTCTCTTGAAGACTCTGCTTGAGTGGATGTCTCCACTATTGGAACCTCTACATGTAGGTGCTCCACATCAGTCTGAGGCTCCTCCTCCTTAGGCACCCACAGTTCCTCCACAGCCTGTAGTTGGAGCTCCCTCTCAATGGAAACTCTCATGGCCTTATGCTCATTAAACTTGAGATCTCTGCGAACCACTATCCTACGACTGGTAGGCAAGTACACCCAATAGTTGTGAGGTGTATCAGTGTACCCCACAAGTATCCCCAACTCTGTTTTCGGCTCAAGTTTCTTCCAAGCATCCTTGGTCACATGGAAATATACCAATGAGACAAAGATCTTGAAGTGACCCACATCTGGTCTCTTCCCGGAGAAAGCTTCCTCTGGTGTCTTCATCCCAAGTATGCAATGCGGGCTTCTATTCTGTAAATAGACCGTTGTGTTGCATGCCTCAGCCCACAAATGAAGTGGTAAGCCTTGGTCAAGCAACATCACCCAATCTACCCCCACAATCGTTATATTCTTCCTCTCGACCACCCCATTCTGTTGTGGGTTATGAGGTGTTGTCAACTCCCGTTTAATTCCTTCCACTGCACAGAAGTCCTTAAACTCTTGAGAGACATACTCTCCACCATTGTCGCTTCTCAAGGCCTTGATATTCTTCCCTGACTCTTTCTCTACCAAAGCTTTGAACTCACAAAACTTTGAGAAGGTTTGGTCCTTCTTCTTCATGAAATAAATCCAGCATTTATGAGAAAAATCATTAATGAAAATCACATAATACCTTTGCTTCACGGTGGATGCTATCGAGAATGGTCCACACAAATCAGTATGAACTCGCTCTAAGATTGCTTCAACTTTACTGTCTTGATCATGAAAGGAAGACTTGGTGTACTTTCCCAAGGTACAACCTTTGCATGTGTCCACTTGCTCAAGTTTACCTTTGGGAAGTCCAGTAGAGATTTGTTGCATTATCTTCAAGGCCCCATGATGCAAGTGGCCCAACCGCCTATGCCATAACTCGCCAATGTCTTGGATTTGCACCAATTCTGCTTTCGAATGTAATGAAGCATAGTCATCTACCTCTAGTTTATAGAGATTCTTCACTCGAATCCCAATCCTCTTGGTCTAACCCATGGCTATGTGTCTTAGGAACGCCTTTCCTTTACTGAAGACAACATCATAGCCTTTTTCCTCCAACATCGTGACCAATACCAAGTTCTTCTTCAGTCAAGGCACATACTTTACATCAGTCAAAGTGAGAGGAGCTCTATTCTCCCTCTGAAAAGCAACCGTGCCTTCTCCTGAAACACAGTACTTTCCATCATCACCCACCTCTATGCGCATCTTGAGGTATTTCTCCTCCAAGGTACTGAATAAACTTTTATAGCTGGTCATGTGGAATGAGGCTCCACTGTCAAGATACCAAACATAGCCCACCATCGATGAAACCATGGATGCGATGAGGGTAGAATCCAATTCGAACTGAGAGGCTAATGCTTCACCTTCTGATCCTTTCGAGGATCCCTTCTTGGATTTCTTCAATGGGCAATTAGTTTCATAATGGCCCATCTCACGACAATTAAAGCATCTCACTTTAGATTTGTCAATCTTCTTCCCTCCATGAGAAGAACTCGATTTGGAATCAGAAGCCTTCCCTTTCCCTTTCCTTGCCTTACTTGCTAAGGCCAGATTTTCTTCATCATCATGCTTAGATGAAGAACCATCTCTTGTGCTCCTCTTGATCTCCTCCTACATCAGATCTGACCACAGTCATTCCCAATCCAGTAGTTTCTCTCTTCCATTCACAGAGTCCTGGTAGCTATTCCAACTCTTTGGAAGATCGAGGAGAGCAAGACTCACCATATCATCATCGGTTGTAGTTATTCCCACACTACCAAGCTCATCTCTACAGGTGGTGAACTTGTTCAGATATGTAGAAATAGTATCACCCTTCTCCATCTTGATTTTCTAAAGCTTGTCCTTGAGCACCAGTTTCCTCTGGTCGCTATTGTTCTAATAGAGGTCCTTCAATGTCTTCCAAATTGAAAATGGAGTCTCCTTCCCATGGAGACTCGAGACAATATGGTCTCAAACTCCCTCCAGAAGAATCTGTCTCACCTTCGCCACACACTTCTTCCATTCAGCCAATTCTTGTGCATTAGCTGCAACTGGCTTGGGGATTTCTTAATCAATGAAATCCTTCAAACCATTGTCTTCTAATACCGCTTCCATGCGATCTTTCCATGCTATGTAATTCGAGTTGCCATCCAGAGCATACTCGAGTCTCAAGCCATTGAACACCATTGGTGAACTTTGAAGTATGATAAGAATTTGATTTTGCACCTACAACCAAGAACTTCAAACTTCGAATTTCCCTTCTCAGTATACTGTTCACAGCTTCGATCACCTTTTCTCTAATACCATGTAGAAATTCTGACTGTAGATTAACCTAATTATGCAATATAACTAAAGCAAAATACTTAATCTACTTCTACAATCAAACTTGTGGAAGCTTAATAGATTTGAGCAAGATCAAGCAGAACACATATAACAGAGAAGAAGAATCAATACACATGAAACACAGAAGAATACTCTGGGGAAATCCTCAGCTAAAAACCCCGCTATCTGTATTATCATACAAGTGGAAATATCTTAGGATTACACATAGCTTTAGCTCTCACAGCTATCCATCTCTCAGTACAATCCCTCACTGTTGCTCATAAATAGAATAGACTGCTCATATGCCTTCTCCTCTTCCCTTCAAGCCTCATATTTCCTTGCGCAGTTTTCCCTGGGTGATCAAGCTGTAACCTTGTGTGACATTAATCTCACACGTTGCTCCAACACACTATAAAACTACGCAAATCTCAAGGAATGAATTCCTTCTGCATGCAAGAGATTTTTTTATAGGAAAATTCTTGCAACTGATTGTACACTGTCCCTGTCTTTAATCTCAATTGTGTTTTTGTCTGAACTAACATGCATGAGTTATTTATGAGAGAATCTTCAGTTATCTAGAGTACACTAGTTGCATGCATGCATGCATTAACTGACTGAACTCACAATTAGTTCCTCAAACTATTTGGAACTAATTTAATTGGATTTAACTTAGTAACTGAGCTAACTAATTACAACTCATCCTTATCTCCTTAATCAAGGGGTAATCTCCTTAATTTAAGGGATAACTCTTGCATGACTTCACAAAGACTTCTAGCTTGAATTTCTCCAACTAATTAACTCAAGATGAATTAATTAATTATTTTTTAAGCAGCTGGTGAGACTAAATTCGAATTTTAATTCAAGGACAAATTAAAATTGGAATATTCTTGTTGCCACATTTCAACACACATATCCTCCTCATCCACTAAATCTCTCATGACCCAATAGTGTGCAACTTTTCTTCACAACCTATGGCTTTTGATCCATATCTACAAGCAAAACTTAATTATCTCTCTATCTACTAGGCCAATACAAACCCTTGGCAACAAAAAATGTCCTTCTGAAGCCAACTTAGCTCTGAGACCAGTTGTTAAGAAATTTACGACAGAGAGATAAATTATTACTGAGATTTATCAAGATTTACAAAGAGGAATAATAAAATAACCAACAAAAATACACATAAATATTATACACATAATATTTATCCAGGAAAACCCAAAATTTGGGGAAAAACCCAACCCAATGAGATCTCATTAACATTGGCCAAAACCCTGGCCAATCCAGCTAAGTGAGCCTTCACCACTCACCTCCAGGCATTCATTACAATGAATTATTCCCAGCCTTTTATAGGCTACATTACATGCAATACCATGGACCATAATACCATGGGTACACTATACAATGTGCCCAAAACCACTACTATTTAACCAAGTCAACCTTGACTCAAACCCCGAGTCAATTTTACCCAACATGATTTTGGAGAAGAGGAAAAAGAAACCTCCTCCATTTTCAAATCAATTGGTATGAGAGCCTCATCTGACCAAGTTGGAAAAATGGGAAAATAGAGTCGCTAAGAGCTATAGGAGATGAATTAATCTCTTCGTATGGAGAACATTGAGTTGAGAATAATGTTAGAACTTGCTGAAGAGGAGAAGAGGCATGTGCACCTTCAATTGTAGCATGTTCTTGAAGAACGAGTTGTTGAAAGTTGCACTCATGTGACAACAAAAGATACTTCTAAAATGAAACCAGTATGTGGTCATGGTTCAAAGAGTGGTTATGGACCATATGAGGAAGATGATGCATGTGAATTTTCCAAGAATCTTCAAGATTCTCACCATATTCCATTTGATAACACTGGGTGGCTAAATTCATCTGCAATATCGTCGTCATCATCAGAAGTTGAAATATGAATGCCAAGTTTAAGGACGTAATAAGCATTTCAAGTATAATTCCTTCTATTTATGTGCATAACACCTCTTTTGCAACATTTGAGTAACATACCAAAGGTATTTGTATGAAGATTCTTTCCAAGATGTGTAATGAAGGAGGAGTCCTCGACTTAAATGGCCAAGGTATCACCAATCCAGTCATGGTTGAGGAGAGACCAAAGTATTAGGCATTGGGATATGGTCCAAGGTATTTTGGAGAATGCTCTAAATGGTTTGAGGCACATCAACCATCTAAGGATGATATGTCACCACCACCTTGTGACAATGTTCATTTGTCTCCCAAGCAATATGAATGTTTGAAGGGACCATGTATGTCGTCATACACTCCACTTTGTCAAATGCACAGCCCTAGAGACAGGTATAATTCTCATGGGAGTTTTCCAATGCATGGTAATTTTAACTACTTGTGTAATAAGTACCCTTGTACTTTTTGTGATGCATTTGACCGTTGTGTGGTTGTCTGTGAGAAATGCATGATAATGGTTAAAAGAATGGATCAGATTCTAGGCATCAAGCATAATGATTCTCCTTCGCATGAGAGGACTTATTTGTTGGCAAGCAATAGAAATTTCTTTTGCACCCATTGCAAGATGCATGGGCATAGCAATGAACGATGTTGGAAATTACATCTAGAGCTTTGTTCAAAGAGAGGAAAGGAGATTGTGCAACATAATGAAAGGGAAACAAGAGGTGGCAAGGAGGATTAAAAACAATTCTAAAGAAACCTTCAAGGAAAATATGATGCAAAAAGAGAACCCATAAGCCTAGGAGAGACAGAGATTGGGTAGACTTGTTTGTAAAGTTGCTTTGTAAATTTGTAATTACTTATTGTTGTTTACCTGTTTGGGTAATTTTGTAAAGTGAAAAATAATAGTCACTATGTGCAACAAGTATGTGTATTCCATTGATGTTATGTATTGGCTTGTTATAATTCCACATGTTCAAGGACTTTTGGAATGTACAAGTTTTTTGTCCAAGCTTGTGTACAAGTTTGTCATGTACTCATAGATGTAAGCATTCAAGATGAAACTTGTTGTGAATAGAATCTTTGTTTTAATATTGTATAAGATGACTATGTTTTTGTAGGAAAAGCCAATTATATCATTGAAATTTTGAAGCAATGTACTTTCATGCACACTCTCAGTTTGAGGATGGTAAAGAAAGTTTTATTTTGCTTCTTATTTCCAAGATGGAGTCAAATTTGTCTTCAATAGTTCAACTTCAATATGAAATTTTTTTGAGCCATTTAAAGATGAGATTAAAGAGAATGTTCAGATTCCACTAATCAGTGTTTTCGTTCATGCATCAGAGATAAGATTTTTTGGCTTGATTCTTAACAAGACAGTAGTTATTCATGAAGAAGATAGGTGAAGAGCCTTGATTAGCGCTTGAAGGGCACCAATTAAAAAGTAAGCATTTTGGATTGAGTTTTTGGGTGATCTTGAGTTTCAACCTCATTTATTTACTAGGAGAAGTAAACTTTTGGATTCCAAAAGTTCTTGGCGGGGAGGTGTGATCATGTGATCAAATTTTAGATCAAAAATGAAAGTGCCCAAAAAGTCTTAAAATTGGCGTCAAGTCAACTTTCTCATCGTTATGAATCCAACGACGTTCATTTAACCTCAATCTGACACTGTATTCTCAAGTTATCACATGTTGACCGTTTGGCCCAACAACTAAACTTTTAGCAGGTCTATTGACTGGGCAATTGAATGAGTGGTTGTACGATGACTCAGCAGGTTGATTGTGCACCCTCAGACCAACAACAGAATGACAAGTGGCCTCATTTGATTGGTGCGTGTTGAAGAAATCTGATTGGTTGATGGCTTTTTTTGGTGGACCAATGATTGGGTGCCACATGGCCCAATCATGGGCTGCCACATGGCACCCCAAGAGTGAACAAAATGTTGTTAAGTTCAAGCTAGCCTCAACTAGATTCGAACCAGTGACCTCATTTGAAACAGTACAGTGCTCTACCATCGCGCTGTTGGTGGTTCTTCTTAACCATAGTGGAAAATTTCTATTTAAACTTTCTGAAATTCATGTTTGGGGGTTGGGACCGGGGCTAAGGCCCTGGTCTCGGGTCACCTATTATTTTCTTGCGAAGCTGACTGGTTCATAGGACATGGAGGCATTGTAACAGTTCTTCATCTCTTCCTCCTCGTGTGTGTAAAATGTCCCTCTTGGCCACTGAAAATGAATCTTCACACAATTTTCCTTACAAACATTCCTAATATCTTACTGATTAAAGACCAAACAACCGAATGTGAATTTATCTATCTCCTTTCCTTCGATCTCAACAACCTTTAGATTCTTGATCTCGTACATTTCGATTTGCGAAGGAAGAGTGAGCCAAGGTGCTTTCTTCTTCCTATTCAAAACTCTTGATAACCCTGTGGAAAGATGATAGGGAACTTCTTGCATGACCAACTTGTTAATGGCATACCTCGGTAGAAAATGTGGAGACTTCTGACCGCCAAACATTCGGAGGTAAGTGCCATCTGGTGAGGCAAACCGATCTACTAGTTCTAACACTCCTTCCATTGCCTCACGGGAAATGCAAGGTGGGTCTTCCTCAAAGATCATCTTGTACAATGGAATGAGGAAATGATCAATAAACTTTTCCATTACTCCCTTGAAGTTGCATTATGAAATCAGCATGCAGTAAATGTGCACGACAATTTCTCATGGTGACCAGGTCCAATTCATGCCAAGGAATGAATTCTGAGCACAGATTTCATCCAGCAAATAGGCAGACATGTAGAATTTGGCTGGGCTACTCTTGGGAGGGTTCTTATCATTTGTCACATGAATTCTAAACTGTTGAGCAAACAAATGTAACTAATTGAACAATTTCATCTATAAGTTTTAACCCTATACAGAAATTACCTGCAAGAAAGTTCTTAAAATAGAAAAATAAAAAATGGTGAGAACATAAAATAAATATACATAGATATTTTCCCTTGGATCCCAAAACCGGGACTGCAAAATTGTAATTTCATTATATTCCTTTCAATGTTACAATACACACACACACACACACATATACATGTCGAAGCATTCATAAAACCCAATCCATTAACCTTGGATTAGAACATAATCTTAGCTCCCTTGACCGAATCTACAAAATACCATGGGAAAAAAACCATCATGCCCAAAACCATGTACAAAATCAATGCACAAAACCTTGGGTAGGTCCGCCCGCTGTCTTTGGGTTTGCCCCCCATCCTTGGGTCTGCCCAACTATTATTGGGTTCGCATAAAAAAAATCACGGGGCATTGCGTCGAACCCCGTGCAGGGGGATATAGCCCCCTTTCAAACCCCTAGATAGGGGGGCCTACTGACCCCACCCTTGTGACCCCCCACTACGCCTAACACAACGTACAATGCATGTGACTAGTCGTGGAAAGAATATAAAACACACCCAAGATCAACCTAGGAAGACTGAGGGAGAGACTGCGCATTGCGTAGTTTTACTGGCCAAGGATCAGGCTTGAGCCCTGGAAATGTGCAATGCGCAATTGGGGAAGCCAAGGACCACACATTGTGTAGTATTAAAGGCCAAGCACGAGGCTTAAGCCTTTAAGTTTCGAAATGTGCAGTTGAACATGGAAACTACTAGCCAAGTGACAAGCGGATATGCCCAGGAAGGGGATGGAAAAGTGGTAGATCTGCGTGATAGTTTAAGTAAGAGTGAAAATTTGACTAAGGCAAGATATATCAGTGAAAATCAAGTGCAGAAAATCAGTATGCAAAAGGAGAAACACACATGCATAAGGAGTCGCCAAAACGACGACCACTAGTGGGAAAAACAAGAGCGTTGATGTGACACTTCTAAAAAGCAAATGACAGATAAAACCAACACTTGTACAAGATAATAAACTAAAACTCCAACAACTATGAAAAGAAACAAGAAAAACAACACTCAGAGAAGCGAAATGACAAAAAGCAACAGAAAAAGAGACAAAAGATGACAAAAGCAAAACTTATCCGAAAAAGAACCACAAACTCCAATGAAAGATCCTTGATCTCCTTGGGAAAGGTAGAGCTCTAGGATCGAATGTGAAACTGAGATATAGGGGCATATATTATATAGATCTAGGTCGGTTATGGTTTATGATGTGCATGCCTGAAATCAAGGAAAAAGCGACACTTGGAAAAAAGTAAAAATAGCAACTTGTGCCACTCTTCGGGAAAGTAATTATCCAATCCCTATTTTCTAGGAGCTGCCTTTACACCTTTTTCTTCTTTCACTTTTTTTCTTTTCTGAGAAACCGACCATTCACACTGCCAAGAAGGATTGCACAATTCCCAACCATCGGAACTAGGCAACTCCTTGGGTGAGTGAATTATGTAGTTTATGAGGGAAGGAGAAGCTTCTACGCATTTTTTAGCTCAAGGCAAGCCTGCCCCTAAGGATTGCGCAGTTTCTGAGCTCAACGCTGGCCTGCCTCTTGGAACTGCGCAAATCAGTTCCTCAAGGTTGGTCTACCTTCCAAGATTGCACAATTTCTGAAGGGAAGACCGTCAATACTGCAAGGTCAAGGCAGAAGATGGCCTGTGTTTGAAAAGTTGATATCAGGATCGAAATAAGGCATCACAAGCACTACATGAAATGATAAGTCTTTGCATAGCGCGAATACTTGACGACAGTGAATGATAAGCTATAGTGGACAGAAGGGAGGCTCCAAAATCAAAACATGGGAAAAATTTTGGAGAGTGATTATAGCAGCTAAATGAAATGCTAAGTGATGAAATAATTAATATTTTTCATAACACAAACTTTGCATATATTTTCATTAAAAAGTACAATGGCATTTCCCTATTGTTATCTAGAATCTCATTGAAAAACATGTACTATCTATCCATCCAATTATCAATAAATAGTTAATAAGTGCACAACTCAATAAAAATATGAACTCTATTATTTTCTAAAAAATAGTCAACTTGAGAGTTTATGCAAAGGGGGAATATATCCAATTTACTAACATTTAGCCTTTTTATTGTTCATGATTTAAGCAATTTGAATATTTGTGATGTTCCTACTCACTATAAAATGTGATATTTTGCAACACCTTATTTACCTTTGCAAATGTATCAATAATTACGTTTACAATCACGAAAAGTGAATAATGAAGTGGGTCTCCAACCCTAAAATAATCTTTCGAAGATTTTAGGTGGTTCATCTTTAACGAGATTTTAGACTTTAAATCACTTGATGGGAGAGCGTTTCCTCGGGAATTTAAATTAAGAAAAAATATTTTTTTATTGAAATTTTGTTTTATATTTTTTGAATTTTGAAAGCAAAAATTATAATTTTAATTATCTAAAAATTTATAACAATAAAATATTATCAACAAATAAATGAACATAAAACTTAATGCAAAATATAAACAAGTTCTACATAGTAGCTAGTCCCTGCTGCTTAATTTAAATATAGCTAAATTAGATGGAGAGAGTTGGATACATTAATAATAAATAATTAGATGTTGAAATGTGGTTAGTAAAAAAAATAATCACCTAGTGAAGGCTTAGGGTCATTGATAATTAAATCTTTTTGGTTGAAAGATGTCAACAAGAAAAAATATGCAAGTCAATATGTCTTAGTATACGTCTAATAAACTAATATGCAAGTTGTGGAATGTTAGATAACTGTAAAAGAAAAAATTTGGTTGTTGTGAAGGATTAATAAAATGTAGGGGAGCCCATGTCAATATATATGTCTTCTTTGAGAGTTGCCCTTGTTGATATTATAACCATTTTGCCTCCTTAATTAGATGTTGAAATGTGGTTCGTAAGAAAAATAATAATGTGGTGAAGGCATAGGACCATTGATAATTAAATCTTTTTGGTTGAAGGATGTCAACAAGAAAAAATATGCAAGTCAATATGTCTTAGCGTACGTCTAATAAACTAATATGCAAGTTGTGGAATGTTAGACGACTGTAAAAGAAAATATTTGGTAGTTGTGAAGGATTAATAAAATGTACGAGAGCCCCTGTCAATATATATGTCTTCTTTGAGAGTTGTCCTTGTTGATATTATAACCATTTTGTCTCCTTTGTTGTAAGGTTTGCTTTGTTATAAATTCAATTTTATAAAATTTTAGTGGCATAGCTAAAATTATAGGGTAAAATTTTAGTGGCATAGCTAAAGTTAAGGGTTACTTAATTGTCTCCTCACTACCCCAATAATGTAAAAATATGTATTAACTGAGATCTTAAAGTAAATTGTCAAAAAAATCAATCTCATAAATCGTAGGCATTTAAACCAAAAATTGAAAAATATATCATAATTTCAAACATAATATCAATAATTGACACAAATTATTTTCATATGCTATGTTATTTATACAATCATAAATAATCAAATTAATTTAAATTAATAAATTAAATTCATATTCATATTAATTGATATTGATTTAAATATTAATATAACATAATTAATTTAAATTTAAATTTATTATTTATACCATGAATATATAGATTTAAATTAATATGAAAAATATTCATATGAATTAAATTTAAATTAATTTAGCTCAAATATGAATATTAATTCATATTAATTTAATATGAATATAAATATTATTGAATTGAATGATGAATTAATATAGATTATGTTTTCGGCCTGGAGTATGCCGTAAAACTGCTTCTGCTTGGCTAAGAGCTCGTCTTCCTCGGACGTAAGGAAACAGGTTAACGGCCCAAGACCCAGAGGCATCTAGCAGGAGTGAGAGCCTGCTCCCGATTACGGACCACCAGCAGGGTTATGCCAGGTGGCGTGGTTTTCCTATTTAACAGTGATGAGTCAAACCCAGCATTCGCGGATAGCAGCCAGAGATGGCTGTCCTCACTGTTGGTTTGACACCTGAGTAGATAGGTTTTACCACCTTCGGAAAAAAAAATATAGATTATGTTTTTTATATTATTAATTTAATAATAATATGAAAATAATTTAATATAGCCTAATACTTCATACCATATTGTTTTATATGCACATGTTAATTTCATTTAATGTTTTCTCAATTATTGATATTGGAATAATTTTTTGCAAACAAAAGAGAAAAAGATTGCGTAGTGTTGCTGCAAATTAAACTCAGTCACTCTTGCACGACACAATTAATTTTTATGTGCCTCTGACCACCATGTGAGGATTTGTGAGGTTAATTGGACTGTACAGTCATTATTGTATCGGATAATCATTATACCACTGCTAGTACAATTGAATATCAGTCTATAATGGCCTACACATCACATTTCTCATTTACCAAGTTGTATGCCAATTAATGTTGCTTTGTAGTGAGGAGCATAGTACGCTACAAGTCAGGTTGCAAGTCACTAAAGTCACGAATTACAATGCAGTGCATAATAACAGTAAAGATAAATGTCAATAAAAATTTTGAAAAAAATAATGTTTTTTCTTATAAAATTAAACTTTATTAAATCAAAAAATATTTTATTATTTGACTAAACTAATAGTCGGTCAACTGAATATCGATTGCGTAATCCCGCCAAGCGGCAGGGATAATAATGTGAATAATGCATCTTACTTAAAACTCTTTGCTTATAAATGTTGTTAATCAAACTAAATCCAGTACCAATTTTCCAAAATCTACCAATTTTGTTAATTAATTTGAACAAATACACGAACGGGAAATTATGTTCTCCAAATCATGATTTCCTTTTTATCTTAATATCACACGAATAAAACTTCACCAATTATCCAAAACCCACCCATTTTTTTTTATTGAATTTGAACTACACACAAAAAGAAAAGTATCTTCTCCAAATCATGACTTCCCTTTTACCTTAATAGTGAGGAAACACACAAACAAAACTTTCTAATAATTTTAATTAAAAGGTAGTTATATATATATATATATAGCTTTAATAACATGTTAGTGATATGGTTTATGGGGCAAGGTTCAAATTTCAAGTGGGTCAAGTGAACAAGAAAAAAAGACATGCAAGTGATATGTTCACTAACTTCCATTTCAAGTGACTTACTAATTTAATTTTAAGGTTATGGGTTATGGGTTATGGTTAAGTTAGACATCCTTTTTGTTTGTGGAACAAGGAGACACTCTTGTTTGTGGGAAGGAGATCCACCTCCTTGCAATGATTTGACTACTAAAGTCTATATAAGTGTATATGCTTTACTCCTTCTAAATTTGAACCTGTGACCTCTTACTAGAAAACACGTTTTCTTAATCATTAAGTCCACTCAAAGTTGTTGCATATATGTTGTTTTTGATGTCAACAACAATGTCATTAATTTTAAAGATCAATAACACGAGAGACTATTGTAGCGTGCCCTTGATGACAATTTCTCGTCGGTGTCTTAACTCTAATGAGACAACTAAGTGTCTAGTTGGACATTCCTCTGAGAGACCTTTCCATTAGTATATGGAATTTGATTTAACTTTAACGGAATGAAAATAAATATGAGTTTTAAGTTTGGAAGACCAAGAAAGGTTCCTAAAGGCTCATGGTTTTGGTAGCTCTACCACGAAACCCAAATGCAATAGAAAAGCCATTAAGAAACTCAATAATGAGCGGGAGCGGCAGGCCGTCAATCCTAACCCCTGACTATAGGGAATTAAGCTAAAGTGCTTAGATACTTGTTGAACCACCTAGTCCTATCAATGCATAAACAAGTGAGGGTGGCAAGCGACAATCAACAAGTAGGAGGCAATAGGGTGGAAAGCCCTTGGTTCTAGCCCTTGGTTACAAGGTGTCAGGTTAAAGCACCCAGGTGACTATTGGCTCACCAATCCAAATAGGTTTCAGATAGTAGCAACAAGCGACAAGTGGTAAGTGGAAAGTATTGACATAATTTTCGAGGTGACAGGTTGTATGAAAAGTGGTAGTCAGCACAAATATGACAAGTGATTCAACAAGATGATGTGGCAACAAACATGTGGCAGTACGAAAGTGTGACACATGTCACTCATTTTTTATGATTTTGAGTGCCCAAGTGAGTTAATTTTAGGTGACACGTGGCACCACCCAAAGGATGGCATGTGGCACACTGTGATTGGTACACGCAAACTTGATATGGCAACCATGGATGTCATGGTATCAAATCGAAGGATCATTTTTGTAAAGGATTTCAATGTTAATGCAATTTTAGTGAGTCTACAAAAGTGGGGCCATGATCCGGATTTAAACAGGAACATGACAGATTACAAATATAACCATAAATACAAAGATGCATTAGAAATAACACTTCGCTCCATTAATATCAAACACTAAAATATGCTTACAAACATAATGGAAATAAGACTAGCTCAAGCGATGGTAGCTTATCTCTGAGAAGAGATGTGGCGGCTACATGCCTCTAAACTGCGTTACAATGAGGCTCAAAGGCCTATTTATTGTTGAGAAACAATCGAAAACCCCAAACATCCAAAAACCTAACCCTAGGAGATGAAGTGCCAAACTATGGGCCCCGTTTGGGTAAATTGGTACATCAAATTCCCATGGTCATAACTTTGGCATACGATCTCTACTTGACGTGCACAATACCTCGTTAGAAAGATATATCCGAGGAATACAACTTTTGAGTGAGAAACATCATTCTACAACCCATGTTGCTCCTGGTTTTCCTGAAAAACGTCGTTTAGGGCCTCAAAATGGCTCCGGAAGTTCAGGACCCGAAAAACTGCCAAAAATAGTATATTGTGCTACAAATAAGGAAACTGAAAAACTGAAAGAAACAATAGTGGGGGTCCAAGTGGAATAGGCGGGTGGCCACCAATATCCCCCTGGATCATTCCTCCCCCCTTAGGAAGCAATGGTCCCCATTGTGTTGATTTCCTCCAGGAGATGAGGAAACTTCTGCTAAACTTGGTCCCTGGTGAGCCACTTGCCCTGAGATGAGGAAACTTCTGCTAAACTTGGTCCCTGGTGAGCCACTTGCTCTAGTGAAGGAGCTGGCTTGCTTTGGCAACTCAATATAGTTGGATCCTTTGCTGTCGAGTGTTCCATGATCCAATCGGTTGTGGCTTGTTCCATGCAATCTGGATTTAACTCTGTAGGTGTGAGTTGTTCTGCAATGTCTGATGTGTCTGGAAATGGTGGGAAGTATGGTCCAAGGTGGTCCACATTGAACATTGGGTGCAGGCCAAGGAATGGGGGAATGCTAAGCTCAAATGCATTATCTCCCACAGCCTTGGTAATGGTGTAAGGACCATATCAGAGTGGTCTGAGTTTCCGATAAGCTCCGATAAGGCGTTCCTTTTGCAAATGCAACCAAACTTTGTCACCCACCTGAAACTTGTGTGGCACCCGATGTTGATCATGTCGCTGCTTGTACTTGGCATTTGATTTCTCCATAATGTTGTTGACCTGCTGGCGGATATGTTGGATGTGCTCAATGAAGTTGTTGGCCTTATCGGTTTCGGACTGGATATGAGCCGAATCTGCCTGAGTAGCTGCAAATGGCATGGCCACATCAATGGGACATAATAGCTGGAATCCCAAGCCCACCTCAAAAGGGTTGTGGCCAGTCGAGCTATGGAGAGCCCAATTATAGCTGTGTTGGACATAGGGGAGGCTCTCATCCCATGTGCGTGGATGCTTTAAGTTGTACATGCACATTGTAAGAATATACAAGGTAAGTTCCACAGAAAGAATACCAAAAGGACACCGCTCACAACCAGATCTCAAATCAATACACCAGTATTTTTGACGTGGTTAAAACCCTCAGAGTGCAAGGAGGGAAACAGTCCACGGCCTGTCCCAACGTGGGTACTACAGGCAATTTATTAATCAAAGAATGAAAATTTACATAAGCTTCTCTCATGCACAGATTACCCAAACAATGACCCTCCATGCGCTTTAAATAGAACTCATGGACCAATCGAGTGTCAAGCCACGGATCAAGTGTCGGTAATACCGAGGTGAGAGTGAACCGTCGGATCACTACATATCGTGACCGTCGGATTGTAAGTTACAAAATGTACAACGGTAAAGAAACACACTTTACCTAACTCTAACCTAACTCTATGCTAGACCAAGTTGAACTTAACTATATCCTATGTGTCGGAATATCCTAACATCCCCCCTTAAGAACAACTTGGGATAGGATTGAAGGATTTACAAATATGACACAATAGGAGAAGGAAGGAGGCACTAGAGCCTATCCCCCCTTAGTGACAACTTCCTGAACTCCAAGCATATATCGAAGTTTAGTGAACTTCGCCTCTGTGAGAGCCTTTGTGAAGATGTCTGCAACCTGATCATCTGTTGGACAATATTGCACTTCAAGAACATGGTCGTGAATGAGCTTTCTGATGAAGTGCATGTGTAGTTCAATGTGTTTGCTGCGCTGATGCTGGACTGGATCTTTGCATAGCTGAATGGCACTTTGATTATCACACCAAAGTGTGGTTGGATGATGCTGCTCAAAGCCAAACTCTGATAGGATCTGACGAAGCCACAAGGCTTCCTTACTAGCTTCCACGGCACCACGATACTCTGCTTCTGCTGACGAAAGAGAAATGGCAGCCTGTTTCTTACAAGCCCATGTAATAGGTCCTGAACCAAGAGTGAAGACATATCCGGCAGTAGACTTCCGATCATCAAGGTCACCAGCCCAATCAGAATCAGTGAAACCAACTAATAGAGGAGCTGCTTTGGCACTGTAATGAATCCCAAACTGTACTGTACCTCGAACATAACGAAGTATTCTTTTAGCTGCTTTCCAATGACTTTCACGGGGGTTTTGCATAAAACGAGCAACAAGGCCAACAACAAAGGAAAGATCAGGACGAGTATGAGTTAAATACAAGAGTTTTCCGACAAGTTGACGGTATAAGGTAGCATCAACTTCAGGAGAAGTACAAGAGACTGAAAGTTTGACTCCAGACTGAAAGGGAGAAGGGGCTGGCTTACAGTCTTCCATGTGAAAATGACGAAGAATATCACAAGCATACTTGGACTGGGAAAGGAAAATACCCTCTTGGGATTGCAAGACTTGAAGACCGAGAAAATAGTGTAAGTGTCCTAAGTCTGTCATTTCAAATTTCTTTTTAAGGCTGGACTTCACATGGTTTATAAGGTTGGGATCACTACCAGTAAGAATAAGATCATCAACATAAAGAACAAGGATGATAAGAGAGTTGCCCACTTTCTTGGTGTAGACAGTATTGTCAGAATGACACCTAGAAAAGCCAGATTCTAAAAGAAAGCTATCCATTTTGGCATACCAAGCCCGAGGAGCTTGCTTGAGGCCATAAAGGGATTTCTTAAGTCGACAAACGAGGCTGGAGTCTGTTTGTATGAAGCCAATGGGTTGCTCCATATAGATTTCTTCCTGCAAGTCCCCATGCAAGAAGGCAGATTTAACATCCATTTGATGGACTTCCCATTTTAAAGAGGCAGCAAGGGAAAGAACAAGGCGGATAGAGTTCATTTTGGCAACTGGAGAGAAGGTTTCAGTGTAGTCAATGCCTTCAACCTGTGAAAATCCCTTAGCAACTAGACGAGCTTTATGTTTATCAACTTTCCCATCTGGTCCATACTTGGTTCTGTAAACCCATTTGCATCTAACAAGTTTGCGTCCCTTTGGTAGAGGAACAAGATCCCATGTATCATTTGTCATCAATGAATGATATTCTTCATTCATAGCTGCTTCCCAATGTGGATGGCCTGAAGCTTCTGCAAAAGTGTCAGGATCATGATTTACTGGAGCTTGAGCCAGTAAAGAAGAGGCTCTTTCAAACTGAGAACGTGTACGTCGCTGATCTGTAGGATCACCGGCAAGATCACCTGCTGCATCCCGAGTAGCACGGACCCATCTTGGAAGTTGAGGATCCTGAGAAGGTGGGGGAGGATTATCATCCTCGCTTTCATCATCAGAAGAAGAAATGTTTTCAAATATAGAAGAGATAGGAAGAGGTGGCACATCCGCCGGACTAGGCTCGCAGGCCGATTTATTTTCATCAAATTTTACATCTCTTCTAATGATAACATTTTTGGACTTAAATGGAATAAGTCTATAACCTTTTACATCTTCAGAATATCCAACAAAAGTACATTTCTCACTCTTAGGTTCTAAAGCTTTATGCTTTTCATCTGGAATATGGGCCCATGCTTCACTTCCAAACACACGAAAGTGACTTATATCTGGTTTAATGGAACTCCAAGCTTCTTCTGGAGTGATATTCTCTAGAACCTTAGTAGGAGTGCGATTGATTATATAATTTGCACAATTAATTGCTTCGGCCCAAAAACTAAGACTGAGTCCTTTAGATTGCAGCATACAATTAGCCATTTCCTTTAAGGTGCGATTTTTCCTTTCAGCTACACCATTTTGTTGTGGAGTGTATGGAACAGTATGTTGCATTTGAATTCCATTTTCGGTGCAAAAGTTGATGAATGCGTTTTTAACATATTCTCCACCATTATCAGTTCTTAGCTTAAGAATTTGATGTCCAGATTGTTTTTCAACAAATGCTTTGAAGGCCAAAAAAGTGGTAAATACTTCGCTCTTGAGTTTTAAGAAGTATACCCAAGTGCGTCTGGAGAAATCATCAATGAAAGTTAAGAAGTACTTGCAGCCAGAGAATGAAGCAACAGGAAGAGGACCACATAAATCACTGTGCACAAGCTGTAAAGGGGCTGAGGCGTGCCAAGAGGCACGTTTGTCAAAACTGTCCCGATGATGTTTTCCGAGTACACATCCGGAACAAACACCATCTTTGCAAGATACCATAGGAAGACCTGTCACCATATTTTCTTTACATAGATGCTGAAGGGAGCGATAGTTTAAGTGACCAAACCGCTCATGCCAAAGTTTGCTCACTTCATCATTATGAGCAACAAATACTGAGGGAAGATGGGATGACCCAAAGTTGTGAAACTTATACAACCTTTTGGAATCATCAGCAAGACCAGTAGCTAGAATCTGTTTAGGATCTTTTAGATCCTTAATTACAACATCATGAGGTGAAAATTCAACAATTTTACCTTCACCTGAATGAGTTATCTGATAGACAGATAGAAGGTTGCAGGATAAGTTTGGAACACATAATACATCATTGAACTGACCATTGTCTAGATGAACAGTTCCAGTCCCTACAACATTAAGAGATCTATCATCACCAATATATATATTTTTGGTGTTACAATCATTTAAAGAAGAAAACATGGCTTGGTTTTTGGCCATGTGACAAGAGGCTCTAGAATCAATGAGCCACTCATGAGACTGAGAAGAAGAAGAAGATACATTTAATGCATAACCAGACTGAGATGATTGACGATGACATGCAGAAAGTGCCGTTCCGGAAGTTGAAGTTGAAGTAGGCTCCAGATGGATGTTATGTTTCTTCATTGCAGCTTCCAAGGCTTCCATCTTCTTAAAGCATTTAGATTCTAAGTGGCCATCTCGATTACAAAAGTTACAATGTCTATCAGTCTTCTTCCATTTGTTTTTATTGGTCTTATCATTTTGCTGAAATGATCTTTCATTTTGAGGCTGAGATGGTTTGGGACCATTCTTTTGAGGATATGACTTCTTAGGATTCTTTGAATTTGGGTGCTGTTGGGCGGCTAACGCTTTTGTGGAAGAGTTTCCAAGATTAAGAAGACCAAGGTGTAAGAGTTTTTCTTGTTCTCTTATTAAGGAATCACAAAAGGAGTCAAAGGAAGGGGCCTTGTATTCTTGTCCTTGACAAATGAAAGCTTCCCTTGTAGAATGGAAAGTGGAAACAAATACAGAGTAGGCTGGTCCTAACTTAGTAAGGATGGAATAAATAAGGTTACCATCATCTTTCTTAACTTTAACACCTTCCAAGAGATATCTAAGGGTCTTGAATTTTGACAAGAAATCTTCAATGCAAGAAAAATTATTAGGATCCAAAGTAAGCAGCTCATTTTCAAGTTGATGGGATCTAATTTCATTTTTAATCCCAAAAACTTTAGCAAGTTTTTCTATTGCTTCATGAGGAGTCTCAAGTCCTGCAATGTGGAATCTAAGATCAGGAGAAATAGACATCCCTATCAAACCACGTGCTTGATCTTGTCTATTTTCCCATTTTGCCGCCTTGTCTTCATCTGTTGGTTTTTTCTCTTGGTTTGTGGCTATTCTGAAGAGACCTTTACTTCTCAGTAAATCTTCCATGTATTCTACCCATTGGAAGTAGTTAGTGCTGTCAAGAATGACTTGGCATGGACTTTCCATTTTTTAAAAAAAACTGAAGTTGAAGATGCTGAAAGTAAGTGTACCAACGGATAGATCTCGAAAAAATAGGCGGTTTTAAAAAAAACGGCTCTGAAAAAGGCTTCCGGATGAAGACGTTATGGCTTTTTGAAAAAAACTTGTTGACGTTGCCGGCAAAGTGCGCGAATGTGCGGGAATGAAAAAATCCGCCCCCACAAAATGGAGACTTGAACCCAAGACCTCTACTCTCTAAAAATAGTTTTGAACCAATTGATCTATACAAAAAATTTGAGAGAGAGAGGGGGGGGGGGGGGGCTCGGTTTGCGTGCTTGCCTTGAGAAAGCTCTTTTTCCCTACAAAACACAAAACACAAAACCCAACACGAATATGCAAAGAAAAACGAACCTTGCGGCTCGAAGTTAGCTTTAGCCAAAAAACTAGAAATTTAAAAAAAAAATCTCAAGGTTAGCTTTAGCCGAAGACTAAATATTTTTCTCAATGTTTCTGATTTTCCGAGATCACACTAAGGTGCAGGGAAAAGAGCATACGCATGAGAAAAATCCTTCCTTTCTGTTTCTGATTTGCCCAGATCGCACAGAGTCGCAGGGCAAAGAGCATACGTAGAAATGAAAGGTATAGCTCCGATAAAAAAAAAGGCTAAATAAACTGAGACCGAAATAAGCAGAGAGAAATTAACAGTAAACTGCAAAAAAAAAACACTGTATACCTCCCGATCTGAAAAATGACGCAGCTAGGGCTACCAGAAACCTTTTCGCGTGAAACGAAAGGGGTTCCTCACTGGAACAGATGCTCCGAACGCAACAGAGCAGTCCTCTCGGCCCGAAAACAGTCAGAAACAGCAGATCTAGGAAACGACAGCCGCATGCAGTTCTACCGGCTTCAGATTTGGATCACCAACGGACGCGGCCCTCAAATAGCTCTGATACCATGTAAGAATATACAAGGTAAGTTCCACAGAAAGAATACCAAAAGGACACCGCTAACAACCAGATCTCAAATCAATACACCAGTATTTTTGACGTGGTTAAAACCCTCAGAGTGCAAGGAGGGAAACAGTCCACGGCCTGTCCCAACGTGGGTACTACAGGCAATTTATTAATCAAAGAATGAAAATTTACATAAGCTTCTCTCATGCACAGATTACCCGAACAATGACCCTCCATGCGCTTTAAATAGAACTCATGGACCAATCGGGTGTCAAGCCACGGATCAAGTGTCGGTAATACCGAGGTGAGAGTGAACCGTCGGATCACTACATATCGTGACCGTCGGATTGTAAGTTACAAAATGTACAACGGTAAAGAAACACACTTTACCTAACTCTAACCTAACTCTATGCTAGACCAAGTTGAACTTAACTATATCCTATGTGTCGGAATATCCTAACATCCCCCCTTAAGAACAACTTGGGATAGGATTGAAGGATTTACAAATATGACACAATAGGAGAAGGAAGGAGGCACTAGAGCCTATACACATAATGTGTAAGACCATCATGTCAACGACCTCTGTCTGGCCATCGGTTTGGGGATGGAAAGATGTGGACCTAGTGAGCTTGGTGTCCAGCATTGAGCAGAGACTGGACCAAAATGTACTAAGGAACCTATTGTCCCGTTATAAGATGATTGATTGTGGGATCCCAAAGTGTACCCACACTCGTTCAAAGAAGATTTTTGCAGTGGCTTTTGCTGTGATGCTCTTCTTGTAGGCCACCATAATGGCCATCTTCGCGAACCTATCGACGACCACAAAAACACAGTCATTGCCATGCTTAGTAGAAGGAAGGCCCAACATGTAATCCATAGAGATGGATTCCCAAGGTCGACTAGGGATAGGAAGCGAAGTATAGAGGCCTTACTTCTTGATGGTTAGTTTGGCAATGGCATAGGCAGTGCAGGATCTGATGTACTTCTCGACATCCTGTCAAAGATTCAGCCAATTGAAATACTTTTGCACTACTACCACCATTTTCTCGACCCCAAAATGCCCAACAAACCGACTGTAGTGCTTTTCCCAAATCATCTTGGCACACTCGCGTGAAGGAGCACAAAGGTGTCCTAGGTGGCATAACATGTAAGGACTCTGGACACCACATATCTCCACAATGGTATGATATTGTCCACTTTGGGCCTAAGCCCTCGTGGATTTGCTTTTGGACTTACCCCAAAAGGCCTCATACCAATGGAGATATTTGTCCATCCTTATATATCCATGATCCTCCCCACCTCTAGTCAATGTGGGACTTTGGTCGTATACCCAACAATCCTCCCCTCGAACAAAGGACCATCGAGCCTCCCCTCAAACGATTATCCATCCGTCCACTCTCTACCAACTAGGATTCTCCGCTCCAATGCGTTGGAAGCACACGCCTTACATGGAGCACCACCTGCGTCGAGAGCTTGCTCTATCCCAGGTCAGCTCCTCTTCACCGTGTTGGGACCAAGACATGTCCATGAAGAATCTGGTCGCCTTTTTAGAGAAGTGGCAAATCAAAAGTCTCGTGCCCACAGGAGTTGAGCACGATGGTTAACGCCATGATCGGTGGTCGGCCAAGGCAATCTGCAACATTATTGGTGTTTCCCTTCTTATACTTGATATTCAAATGGAACTATTGCAGGTATGTGGACCACTTCTGATGGCAATCATTCTGCAACTTCCCTTGCATCTGTATGAACTGGAGGGGCCGCTGGTCTGTGTGGATGACCGTTTCCTTCCCCAAAATGTAATGCTTCCATTGTCGGCAAGCCTGCACAATGGAATACATCTCTTTGTCATAAGTGGGATTCTTCCAGACTGTGTTTGAAAGTGTCTCACTATGATATGCCACTAGATGCCCTTGTTGAGTAAGGACTACCCCAATAGCATAGTCAGAGGCATCTGTCTCGATCTCAAATGGCTGTTGCAAGTCTAGTAATGTGAGCACTGGTGCACGGTTAGGGATGTGTTGTGGTCGGTAAGCCCAGCCGCTTCATGAACTCTGCCAAAATGAGATTCTTTTGGCTCCTGCTGTCAACAATGAACTATAGGAGGGACCCTTTACCCACATCTGGGAGTGGAAGAGGCAGTCTTCCTCCTCTAGATCTTTAGGTTCCTCCTTTTGGATATTTGTGGTGGTAACGGTGGCGTTGGGCTCTGCATCGATAATCTGCTTTCCTTTGTCATTCCCCTTATCAGGTTCTGACTCAGAGTCAGAACATGCATCTGATTCTGAAGCCTTTAGCTTGGCCACCAGTGACCGCTTGGTCTGACACTCACTTGTGTTGTGAGTGGAGCTCTTACAGAATTCACACTAATTTCCCGTGTCCTTCTTCATCTTTGCGGCGTTGTTATTTGCTTGCAGCTTTGGCAAGTTGTCCTGGGCAGTCCCGCCTTGGCTTTTTCCTTTGTTTTGTGGTTTGGGGGAACCTTTCCCTTGATTTAGATTCGTAGATCCAAAGTCTCGCTTCTTCTGTTTAAACTTTTGCTTGATCTTGATGGCATATCGGTATGTCGTGCCAAGCGAAGATATGTCCAGGAATTCCATCTCGTCCTGGATGTACCTGTGCAGGTAGCCGCAGTACTTGAGAACCAAATGCTTCTCAGAATCCTTGATACCTAACTTCATGCGAAGGGTATGAAAAATATTGGTAACTCTAGCACGTCTTGGTCCCTTCCCTGTCGCAGCGTTGTCCACTTTATGTATTTATCCTCATAGCTTCCTACAGGGTAGTATTGCTCCTTCATGGCATCCCAGAATGAGTTCCAAGTGGGTGCGACTGAAAATAGTGAGTTCGTACTTTCATCCTTTTGCTCAAAGTAGGTTTCCCACTAGTCCATGACGTGGGGGGATGCTTTAAGAAGTGAAAAAGTGATCTTTTCTTGGCTGGAAACATCATGAATGGAAAAATATCCCTCTATCAGATTTAACCATTTATCTACGGTGTCTGCATTTATCTAACCCTCAAATATGGGAATGGCAAAGTTAACTTGTACCTTAAAGGGTGTGGCGCTTCTAGAGTAGATGTCAGAAGTAGATGCATCACCCTTGGGTAGCTGCTGAAGGATCTGGGCAAAGTTTTCCATCATCACATTCCTTTGTTGCACAAGGGCTTCTTTGAGCAAGATTTTGATAGGATCTCCTGCCCCCTCATCTTTGTTTTCATCTTCCATGGGAAGCCATAGGGATTTGCAAGGCTGGTCTTGTAAAGGTTCGACTAGTTCAAGCCCTAACTCCTTATATCCCGACCTCGTTGGGGACATGAAAAGAAAAATAGAGAAAGAGAAGACCACTCTGATACCATTGATCCAGATTTAAACAAGAATGCAACAAATTACAGATATAACCATAAATACAAAGATGCAGTAGAAATAACACTTCACTTCATTAATATCAAACACTGAAATATGCTTATAAACAGAATGGAAATAAGGCTAGCTCGGGCGATGGTAGCTTATCTCTGAGAAGAGATGTGGCAACTACATGCCTCTAAATTGTGTTACAATGAGGCTCAATGGCCTATTTATTGTTGAGAAACAATGGAAAACCCTAAACATCCAAAAACCTAACCCTAGGAGATGAAGCGCCAAACTATGGGCCCCGTTTGGGTAAATTCATACATCAACTTCCCGGGGTCGTAACTTTGGCATACGATCTTTATTTGATGTGAACAATACCTCGTTAGAAAGATTTATCCGAGGAATACAACTTTTGAGTGAGCAACATTGGTCCACATTGCATGTTGCTCCCGGTTTTCCAAAAAAATGTCATTTAGGGCCTCAAAACGGCTCTGAAAGTTCAGGACCTGAAAAACTACCAAAAATATTAAATTGTGCTACGAATAAGGAAACTGAAAGACAGACAAAAACAATAGTGGGGGTCCAAGTGGAATAGGCAGGTGGCCACCAATATCCACCTGGATCATTCCTCCCCACTTAGGAAGCAATGGTCCCCATTGCGTTGAGTTCCTCCATGAGATGAGGAAACTTCTGCTAAACTTGGTCCCTGGTGAGCCACTTTCCCTAGTGAAGGAGTTGGCCTACTTTGACAGCTTGATATAGTTGGATCCTTTACTATCAAGTGTTCTTGATCTACGTGTCCATGATCTGATATGTTGTGGCTTATTCCATGCAATATGGATTTAACTTTGTAGGTGTGAGTTGTTCTGCAATGTTTGATGTGTCTGGCAATGGTGGGAAGTATGGTCGAAGGTGGTCCACATTGAACACTAGGTGTAGGCCAAGGAATGGGGGAATGCTAAGCTCAAATGTATTGTCTCCCACAGCCTTGGTAATGGTGTAAGGACCATATCAGAGTGGTCTGAGTTTCTGATAGGCTCCAGTAAGGTGTTTCTTTTGCAAATGAAACCAAAATTTGTCACCCACCTAAAACTTGTGTGGCACCCAATGTTGATCATGTCATTGCTTGTACTTAGCATTTGATTTCTCCAGAATGTCGTGGACCTATTGGCAGATGTGTTGGATGTGCTCAATGAAGTTGTTGGCCTTATTAGTTTCGGACTAGACATGAGCCGAATCTACCTAAGTAGCTATAAATGGCATGGTCACATCAATGGGACATAGTGGCTGGAATCCCAAGCCCACCTGAAAAGGGGTATGGCCAGTTAAGTAGTGAAGAGCCCGGTTATAGCTGTGATGGACATAGGGGAGGCTCTCATCCCATTTGCGTGGATGCTTTGAGACGTACATGCGTAAAATGTGTACGATCAACCTATTGACACCTCTCTCTGGTCATCAGTTTGGGGATGGAAAGCTGTGGACTTAGTGAGCTTGGTGTCCAGCATCGACTAGAGACTGTACCAAAATGTACTGAGGAACATGTTGTCCTAATCTGAGATGATAGACTGTGGGATCCCAAAGTATACCCACACTCATTCAAAGACGAGTTTAGCAGTGGCTTCTACTGTGATGTTCTTCTTGCAGGCCGCCATAATGGCCATCTTCGAGAATCTGTCGACGACCACAAAAACACAGTCGTTGCCATGCTTAGTAGAAGGAAGGCCCAACATGTAATCCATGAAGATGGATTCCCAAGGTCGACTAGGGGTAGGTAGCAAAGTATAGAGACCTTGCTTCTTGATGGTCAGTTTGGCAATGGCGCAGGCAGTGCAAGATCTGATGTACTTCTCGACATCCTGTCGAAGATTTGGCCAATAGAAATACTTTTGTAGTACTGCCACCATTTTCGCGAGCCCAAAATGTCCAGCGGACTGACTGTAGTGCGCTTCCCAAATCATCTTGTCACACTCACTTGAAGGAATACAAAGGTGTCCCAGGTGGCATAGCAAGGCATCTTGGAGGTGAAAATCTAGAACTTGTTGACCCTCCAAGAGTATCTGGTATGTGTGCCCGAATTATAGGTTGCTTGTGTAGAGTAGTGGCCAATCAGAGGTCTCGTGCCCAGAAGAGTTGAGCATGGTGGTTAACACCATGATCAATGGTCGGCTGAGGCAATCTGCAACATTATTGGTGATGCCCTTCTTATACTTGATATTCAAATGGAACTGTTGCAGGTATGTGGACCACTTCTGATGGCGATCATTCTGCAACTTCCCTTGCGTTTGTATGAACTGGATGGGCCGCTGGTCTGTGCGGATGACCATTTCCTTCCCTAAAATGCAATGCTTCCATTGTTGGCGGACCTGCAAAATGGAATACATCTCTTTTTCATAAGTGGGATACTTTGAGACTGTGTCTGAAAGTGTCTCACTATGATATGCCACTGGATGCCCCTGTTGAGTAAGGACTGCCCCAATAGCATAGTTAGAGGCATTTGTCTCGATCTCAAATGGATGTTGCAAGTTTGGTAATGTGAGCACTGGTGCAGATCAGAGGCGATGTTTCAACTCTGTGAATGCCTTTTGTTGAGATTCAAACCAAAAAAAATTGGCTTTCGCTCCTCCCTTGGTGACTTGACTCAAGGGCCAAGTGATATGAGAGAATCCCAAAACAAACCTGCGGTAGAAATTGGAAAGACCCAAAAAGCTCCATAGTTCTATGAGAGTGGTTGGAGGTTTCCGATCCCAAATGACTTGGATCTTGGTTGGATCCACATGCACCCCCCATTCATCAATAATGTATCCTAGATACTAAACCCGGGTCATGCCAAAAGTGCATTTTACCAAATTGGCACATAACTTGTCTTGCCGCAGCATTTGGAGAACCTGTCGGATGTGGTGGAGGTGTTCTTCCCTTCTCTGGATGAAGATCAAGATGTCATCCAAGTATACCACTACAAATGAGTTGGTGAATGGCTGCAAGATGTCATCCATTAGCCTCATGAAGGTTGCAGGAGCATTCGTCAACCCGAAAGGCATAACCAACTATTCTAAAAGGCCCTCCTTGGCTTTGAAGGCAGTCTTCCACACATCAGAGGTTTTGATTGGTACCTAGTGATATCCTAACTTCAAGTCGATCTTGCTGAAATATTTTCCCCCCTTCAGTTGGTCCAGAAGATCATCAATCTGTGGGATCGGCTACCTATTTTGGACAGTGATCTTGTTCAGCGCCCGATAGTCAATACATAGTCTCCAAGTCCCATCCTTATTCTGCACCAACATGATCGAGCTCCCACTAGGCTATGAACTCAGCCGGATGTGACCTTTCTACAACAGATCTTGAATTTGCCTCTTGATTTCATCATTCTCCAGAACGGAGCTCCGATAGATTGGTCCATTGGGCAGCGATGCACCTGGGGTCAGATCGATGAAGTGCTTGACCTGACAGTGCAGAGGCACCCCTACGGGGGAGGTGAAGATGTCCTCGTACTCCTCCATGAACTTGTCCATCTGTTGTTGTCATGCGGAGGGGCCCTGTCTGGAGGTCGTGGCCACTGTCTTCTTCTTTCCCCGAGGGTGTACCATCAAGACAAAAAAATTCCTGGTTTTGGAAATGGGCTTACTGCATTATTTTGTAGTATCCAAAGAGATGTTGGTAGGCAGTGCTACCTCCGGTATCTTGTACAACTTATTTCCCAAAGTAACAATAACAACATGAGGCCTTGACTCATACACAATATGTTGCTTCAATAAGTATGGTTGGCCTAATAATACATCACAAACATCAAGGGGTGTAACATCACATAATACCTCATCCGTGAAGGGCTTGATGTTGTATGGAAGGCAACACTACTGGCTCACGCGAAGATCCTGTCCTTGGTGAAGCCACCCATTGTGGATGTGCTATGGTTGGTAAGCCCAGTCACTTCACGACCTCTGCCGAAATGAGTTTCTTTTGGCTCCAACTGTTGACAATGAACCATAGTAGGGAACCCTTTACCCACAGTTGGGAGTGGAAGAGGTGCTCCTCCTCCTCTGGATCTTCGGGTTCCTCCTTCTGGATCTTTGTGGTGGAAATGGCGGCGTTGGGCTCCGCATCGATAATCTGCTTCCCTTTGTCATTCCCCTTTTCAGGTTCTGACTCAGACTTGGAACATGCATCTGATTCCTAAGCCTTTAGCTTGGCCACCAATGACTGCTTGGCCTGACACTTAATTGTGTTGTGAGTGGAGCTCTTATGGAACTCACACCACTTTCCCATGTTCTTCTTCAGCTTCGTGGTGTTTTTCTTTGCTTATGGCTTTGGTGGGTTGTCCAGGGCCACCCCACCTTGGCTTTTCCCTTTGTTCTACGGTTTGGGGGCACCTTTCCCTTGCTTCTGATTCACAGATCCAAAGTCTCGCTTCTCCTGTTTAAAATTTTTCTCAATCTTGATGACATATCGATATGCCGTGCCGAGCAAGGAGATGTCCAGGAATTCCATCTCATCCTGGATGTACATGTGCAGGCAGCCACAGTACTTGAGATCCAAATTCTTCTCAGAATCCTTGATACCCAACTTCGTGTGAAGGGTATGAAAAACATTGGTAAACTTTGGCATGTCTTCATCCCTTCCTTGTCACAGCATTGTACACTTTATGTATTTATCCTCATAGCTTCTGACAAGGTAGTACTGCCCCTTGATGGCATCCCGAAATGAGTTCCAAGTGGGTGTGGCTAAAAAGAATGAGTTCGTACTTTCATCCTTCTGCTCACAGTAGGTTTCCTGCCAGTCCTTGACAAGGGGGGGCTACTTTGAGAAGTGAAAATGTGATCTTTTCCCAGCTGGAAAAATCATGAACGAAAAATATCCTTCTAGCATATTTAACCATTTATCTACGACGTCTGCATCTATCTGACCCTTAAATATGAGAATGTGGAAGTTAACTTGTACCTTAAAGGGTTTGGCGCTTCCAAAGTAGCTGTCAGAAGTAGATGTGTCACCCTTCGGTAGCGGTAGAAGGATCTGGGAAAAGTTGTCAATCATCGAGTTCCTTTGTCACTTGAGGCCTTCTTCGAGCAAGATTTTGATAGGATCTCCTACCCCCTCGTCTTTATTTTCATCTGCCATGGGAGGCTGTCAGGATTTACGAGGCTAGTCTTGTAAAGTTTCAACCCTCAAGCCCTAACTCCTTATATCCCAACCTCGTTGGGGACATGCAAAGAAAAACAAAGAAAGAGCAGACCGCTCTGATACCACTGATCAAGATTTAAACAGGAATGCAACAAATTACAAATATAACCATAAATACAAAGATGCAGTAGAAATAACACTTCACTTCATTAATATCAAATACTGAAATAAACAGAATGGAAATAAGACTAGCTGGGCGATGGTAGCTTATCTCTGAGAAGAGATGTGGTGGCTCAATGCCTCTAAAATGTGTTAAAATGAGGCTCAAAGGCCTATTTATTGTTGAGAAACAATGGAAAACCATAAACATCCAAAAACCTAACCCTATGAGATGAAGTGCCAAACTATGGGCCCTGTTTGGGTAAATCGGTACATCAACTTCCCGGGGTCATAACTTTGGCATACGATCTCTGTTTCATGCACACAATACCTCGTTAGAAAGATCTATCCGAGGACTAAAACTTTTGAGTGAGAAACATTGGGCCAACAACTATATTGCACTCGGTTTTCCAAAAAAAACCTCGTTTAGGGCCTCAAAATAGCTTCAGAAGTTGAGGACCCGAAAAACTACCAAAAATAGTAAATTGTGCTATAGATAAGGAAACTGGAAAACTGAAAGAAACAATAGTGGGGGTCCAAGTGGAATAGGCGGGTGGCTACCAATATCCACCTAGATCAGGCCATGACCACTGCCCACCACATAATGACAAAGGACGGGCAACAGAGAACATCGATAAGCATGAAAGCGACAAAGTGGCGCGATGAAGGATTTGATGAAAATTTTAGTGGCACCATCACATGACAGTTATGTCTATCGCCCACTAACCCATTAGCCAAGGAATAGAATATGGTGAATGGTGTCTAACCGCAAGCAGTGAGTGATGCACTGCAAGGTTTTCGTCATCGCCCATGGTTATAAGTGTTAGATGAGAAAGCACCCAAAGGCCTATCAACCCATTGGTCGTCAAGTCAAAAAGTTGTGGTTGCATCATGAACTAAGCCAAGTTCTGAGATTCAAGATCTCAAATGATTTCTCATAGGGTCCTAAGGAATAAAGAATGAAATTTTGGTGTTGAAGTGTATATTTTGGATCATAACGAATTCAAGTGAAAACATAATTAGTCAAAATTATCAAATATGTCTGGATCCAGATTTTCTGGAATAAATTCATATCATATGGTTTCGTATATAAGCCCCAAAGAGCCAAGGAATCAAGTTATATTTGAGTCATCCAAACTGGATTTCCAGCAAAGAAAAAATAAAATAATGTAGGTTGATCAATGGCCCTACCATATTTGATCGATCCAGTAAATTATAAACAAGGTCGCATAACTAGTGTTTCCTGCGGCTTAGTTTAAATATTAAAATAAAAATAAAAATTGTAAGTTTGACAACAATGGGGCTACATCGTGGTCATGTCCAAGAATAACACACAAATAGAGTGGAGAATTGAACGAGCGACTTAACATCTCACCTAATCACCGTCTATCCAAGACCCGTGAACAACTAAATTAAAATAATTAAAATATGGAATTGTTTTACATTTTATTTATTGATTTTAATCGGGATTGATTAATTTCAATCATATATTTATGAAATGAAAAATGGTTTTATTATTTTACCTTAATTTAATATATTGATTGATTATATATTAATTAATTGTAATTGTAATTTAATTAATTTTATTTATATGTAAATTTAAAATGTAAAAGAATTAAACTTTTGATTAAAGTAAAATAAATTATTCTACTGTTGAATTGTTATAAGTTAGGTGGCGTGACATGCTTCGCTATAATTTTGTAGCTATGGTGGTAATCTAACCTTTTTCCTTATTTCCTCCCCATTTTATCTCAATAAAACAAATTGAAAATTTAAGTGGTTTTTCCTTCAAATAAAAAATGGACAATTTTTTAATATGGTAGTGATGTTGTAGTAATGTGTCTAATTTAACATTTTGACTAAATCGAGTTATTGATATATATATATATATATATATATATATATATATATATATAAACTTTTTAACTCAATCAAAATAGAATAAAAAAATAAAAATAACTCTATAAAAAGAAAATAATAAAAATGAACAATGGTAATGGCCCATACTTTTAACCATGATTATTATGCTTTAGCCTTCACAATCAACAAAATTTCTTAATTCAATTGTATATGACTTATATATAACATTGAATATCACTCCACATTAATGTGTGAATGATATTTTATTAAATTAATAATAAAAATAATATTATATTATTGACTATTGCAACTTTATTAAAAAATTGAAATGATATATATATATATATATTCCTTTGTTATGAAGAAGTGTGGTATGGATATATAAATATGAGAAAGGATTCTAACGAGGTATGTACCTTGCAATTTTATTTTAAAATAATGGGATATTCTGCAGGCATTGTATAGTTGTTCTATGTGATTGACAGGTCGGGTTGAGGGCATGCAAATCAACATCATAATGGTTGGTTGTCCAACTCACATAATCCATAATGGACTTGAGTTTAACAACTACACAGTTCATTGTTGTGTAGTTGTTATGCTAATCTTTTATCACATGGAAAATATATGTATATTCTATATGAGGAATATACAATGAGATTACCATAAATGAAATCAACATCATAATGGTTGGTTGTCCAACTCACATAATCCATAATGGACTTGAGTTTAACAACTACACAGTTCATTGTTGTGTAGTTGTTATGCTAATCTTTTATCACATGGAAAATATATGTATATTCTATATGAGGAATATACAATGAGATTACCATAACAACAACGCTCATCAAGTTACCTGCAGGAATTGAACCTAGGTGGAGAGTATCAAAATCATTCCTCCAAACCATCCAAGCTAAGCCCAATTAATAATATGCAAAGATGATCTTCAATACAGATAATTTTTCACATATATAAACATATTTTGAACAAGCTCCCTTTTATCAAAATCTGATCCAGGTGGATGTTGGTGGCCACCCACCAACCCATTTGGACCCCCACAACTGTCTCTTTCAGCATTTTCAGTTTCCTTAATTGTAGCACAACTTACTATTTTTAGTAGTTTTTCGGGTCCTGAACTTCCGGAGCCGTTTTGAGGCCCTAAACGACGTTTTTTTGGGAAATCTAGGGGCAACATGGGTCCATGGACCGATGTTGCCCTTCCCAAAGTGGTAGTTCTCGGATAGATCTTTCTAACGAGCTATCGTACGTGTCAAACGGAGATCGTATGCCAAAGTTACGACCTCGGGAAATTGATGTACCAATTTACCCAAACGGGGCCCACAATTTGGCGTTTCATCTTCTAGGGTTAGGTTTCGGGATGTGAAGGGTTTTCCATTGTTTCTCAACAATAAATAGGCCTTCGAGCCTCATTGTAATACAGTTCGGAACAGTTCAGAGGCATGTAGCCACACATCTCTTCTCAGAGATAAGCTACCATCGCCCTAGCTGGTTTATTTCCATTTCTGGTTGTAAGCATATTTCAGTATTTTCCATTAATGAAATGAAGCATTATTTCCACTGCATCTCTGTGTTTATGGTTATTGCATCTCTGTATTTATGGTTATCTCTGTAATCTATTGCGTTCCTGTTTAAATCCGGATCAGTGGTATCAGAGCGGTCTGCTTTTTCTCTGTTTTTCTTTGCATGTCCCCAACGAGGTCGGGATATAAGGAGCTAGGGCTTGAACTGGTCGAACCTTTGCAAGACCAGCCTCGCAAATCCCGACGGCCTCCCATGGCGGATGAGAAGAAAGACGAGGGGGCAGGAGATCCTATCAAAATCTTGCTCGAAGAAGTGCTCGAGCGGCAAAGGAACGCGATGATGGATAGCTTTGCGCAGATCCTTCAGCGGCTACCCAGAGGCGACGCATCGACTTCCAACAGCGACTCTGGAAACGCCACACCGTTTAAGGTACAAGTTAATTTTGAAATCCCCATCTTCGAGGGTAAAATAGACGCAGATGCCGTAGATAAATGGTTAAATCTGCTAGATGGGTATTTTTCTGTTCATGAATTTTCAAGTCGGGAAAAGATTGTTTTCGCTCTTCTCAAAGCAGCCCCCCACGTCAAGGACTGGTGGGAAACCTACTGCGAGCAGAAGGATGAAAGTACAGGCTCACTATTTTCAGCCGCACCCACTTGGAATGACTTTCGGGATGCCATCAAGGAGCAGTACTACCCTGTCGGAAGCTATGAGGACAAATACATCAAATGGACCACACTGCGGCAGGGACGAGACCAAGATGTGCCGGAGTTCACAAACATTTTTCATACCCTTCGCACACAGTTGGGTATCAAAGATTCTGAGCTGCATCTGGTACTCAAATACCGCGGCTGCCTGCACAGATACATCCAGGAAGAGATGGTGTTCCTGAACATCTCCTCACTCGGCACAGCATACCGATATGCTGTCAAAATCGAGCAAAAGTTCAAACAGAAGAAGCGAGACTTTGGATTTGCAAACCCGAAGCCCAAAGGACAAAGCCAAGGCGGGGTGACCCAAGATAACCCGTCGAAGCCACAAGAAAAGAACAACACCACGAAGTCGAAGAAGGACATAGGAAAGTGGTGTGAGTTCCACAAAAGTCCCACTCATAACACAAGTGAGTGTCAGACCAAGCAGTCGCTAGTGGCCGAGTTGAAGGCTTCCGAATCAGATGCATGTTTTGATCCTGAGCCAGAACCCGACAAGGGGAATGGCAAAGGGAAGCAGATCATTGATGCGGATCCCAGCGCCACTGTTGCCACTGCCAAGATCCAGAAAGATGAGCCCATAGATCCAGAAGAGGGGGAGCGTCTTTTCCACTCACAGATGTGGGTGAAGGGTTCGCCGCTACAATTCATTGTCGACAGTGGCAGCCAAAAGAACCTCATTTCAGCAGAGGTCGTGAAGCGGTTGGGCCTACCGACTACACCGCACCCGCAGTCGTACAGTATCGGGTGGCTTCATGAAGGGCGAGATCTGAAAGTTCGCCAGCAGTGCCGCCTTCCCTACAGCATCAAGCCCTTCACAGACGAGGTATTGTGTGATGTTACACCTCTGGATGTTTGTGATGTATTATTAGGCCAACCATACTTGTGGAGGCGACATACTGTGTATGAGTCAAGGCCTCGTGCTGTCATTATTTCTTTGAATAATTCATTATACAGGATACCAGAGGTAGCCCCACCTACTGCCACATCCTTGATCACTACCAAGAAAGGCAGCAAGCTCATATCACAGACCAGGAAATTCATCTGTCTGGTTCACTCCCAAAGTAAGGGGAAGATCGTTGCTACATCCATGACCCCTGCAAAGGGTTCCTCCACGCAGCAGCAAAAGCAAAGGGATACGGTCATGAAAAAACACAGGAACAACTTCTCCTCACCCACATGGGTACCACACAAGTTTCAGGTGGGCAACAAAGTCTGGTTGCATCGACAGAAAGAACGCCTTGCCAAAACCCATCAGAAGCTCAGACCACACCGACATGGTCCTTACAACAGTACCAAGGCTATGGGGAACAATGCTTTGGAGCACAACATTCCTCCATTCCTTCGCCTGCACCAAATGTTCAATGTGGACCATCATCGACCATGCTTCCCACCATCACTGGGCACATCAGAGATTGCAGGACAAGTTCAGCAGATGGAGGAACTCAACGCAATGGGGACCATTGCTTCCTAAGGGGGGAGGAATGATCCAGGTGGATGTTGGTGGCCACCCACCAACCCATTTGGACCCCCACAACTGTCTCTTTCAGCATTTTCAGTTTCCTTAATTGTAGCACAACTTACTATTTTTAGCAGTTTTTCGGGTCCTGAACTTCCGGAGCCGTTTTGAGGCCCTAAACGACGTTTTTTGGGAAATCTGGGGGCAACATGGGTCCATGGACCGATGTTGCCCTTCCCAAAGTGGTAGTTCTCGGATAGATCTTTCTAACGAGCTATCGTACGCGTCAAACGGAGATCGTATGCCAAAGTTACGACCCCGGGAAATTGATGTACCAATTTACCCAAACGGGGCCCACAATTTGGCGTTTCATCTTCTAGGGTTAGGTTTCGGGATGTGAAGGGTTTTCCATTGTTTCTCAACAATAAATAGGCCTTCGAGCCTCATTGTAATACAGTTCGGAACAGTTCAGAGGCATGTAGCCACACATCTCTTCTCAGAGATAAGCTACCATCGCCCTAGCTGGTTTATTTCCATTTCTGGTTGTAAGCATATTTCAGTATTTTCCATTAATGAAATGAAGCATTATTTCCGCTGCATCTCTGTGTTTATGGTTATTGCATCTCTGTATTTATGGTTATCTCTGTAATCTATTGCGTTCCTGTTTAAATCCGGATCAAAATCATTCCTCCAAACCATCCAAGCTAAGCCCAATTAATAATATGCAAAGATGATCTTCAATACAGATAATTTTTCACATATATAAACATATTTTGAACAAGCTCCCTTTTATCATGACTTAGGTTAGCACATTTAGATTAGCACTCATACTCAGGCTAACACATTCATACTAACACTATTCAATTTGGTGGTTTTTCGACTAGGTAATTTTGAATGGCGTAGTCTAACTTATAGATGAAAATAACATTTTTCACCGGAATTCACTAAAATTCGAAAATAAAATTTCAAGATTTTTTGTTGTTTAAAATACATTTTTGAATGCATAAATTGATTCAACGCCCTTGAAAACCTTTGGGGCACTCAAATTATGCAAATTCAACAATTTAAACTCAATTTTTAAAAAATCTCTAACATATTTTGGTTAAAATTAAACAGAAAAATGGTCATGAAAAATTTCATTTCTTCTATAAGTTAGACTACGTCATTGTAAATATGGTATATTTATTAGTTGAAATTAGTCTTTAACCCTGACCATTATTGCATGCATTAGTTACATTCATGACTCCAATATGTAGGTTTTCATAATTAATAAGAGTAATACTTAAAACTTTGAAGATTAAATTATTAATAATTTCTGAATATTCAACCTTTTGTGTGAACACTACATTTATAATAAAAATATAAATAAAATTCAAAAAATAATATTTTATATCATCTATTATTATATTTTAAATAATCTAAATTCAAAAAATAATTAAAATAAATAAAATTCAAAAAATAATTACTTTAAATTTACATTATTTAAAATATAATAATAGATGATATAAAATATTATTGTTTGAATTTTATTTATTTAATGAATAATGAATAAAATATTTATTCAAAATATTCAACATAAAACTTAATAGTAATAAAATTATGTTAACTATGTACTTTTACCAATCAAACAAACCATACTTTGATTGTTGAAACAATTTAGTAAGTTTTTCCCAAATTCTTTATAAATTATTATTTTTCAAAATTTACTTTGACCATTGAAACAATCTAGTAAAATTTTCTCAAATTCTTTATAAATTAGTTTTTTCAAAATTATAATTTGACTATCCGAATAAATATGTATAAAAAAAGTTTTACCAATTTTCCGTGTATATATCAAGCATATATCCATCGCATGAGCTACCAATCACATCCATAAACCTATTTGTCTTTTATAATAAATATAAAAAAAATAGGTTGGTGCATGCTACTTTAGGCATAATGCACCTTGGGGATGGAAATAAAGATCTAGGCACTGAATTTTGTAATTGGAAAAGAATGAAGGCAATGTCACATGTAGTCGTGGTAAGCACAAAATTCATGGTCGCATGGTCCAACATATTGAATTGGAGGCCCACCCTTCAAGTTTTTGTACCTGTTAAACTAATTAATACATAAAAAATTGTTCCTTCTATTGCCTCCAGCTCACACAGTCTGTAATGGGCTAGCGTCTCACAACTACACAGTATTGCAGAAGGACGGTACATCAATATAATTACACAATAAGAGGGAGACGAATTAAACCAACCACAATTGAAATAAATAAAATTAAAATATAAAAAAAACAAATTAATTTTGTTTGCTAATTTTAACCTTATATATTATGATTTCATTTTTTGTCAAAGCCAATATTACTTGGTAGTCAAATGCTAAATCAAATATGTTATAGCCTGCCTTGTGGCCAGAATAATAAGAAAAAAGTGTTTACTAGTTTGGAGTGAAAGCAATCTTTGATTATCAATTGAAGTTTGTGAAAAATAATTTTTTGTGGCCTTTTGTGGCTTTTTGTGGCACAAAGGAATAATGTAAAGAAGTAAAACGAAGTCTGTCGAAGAAGTTTAATTATAGAAGATTGTCATAGAATGCCAATGAAGTCGAGAAGATAATTTGGAATGTGAAATGGATTGTGAAAAAAAGAAAAGGGAGTTTTAGCTTGCTATGTTTTAGGAGAGCAAAGAAAGTGAAACAATTCAATGGTATGAAGTTTGTAGGAATGTGTGATTGTAGAAGAGGATAGGTGGTAAGGATCAGAGGATGTCTATGAAATTGAGCTAAGGATTTAGAGCAGAAAGTAAGGTACATAACTAAAGAGTAGAACAAAACAAATCTAGAATTCATAGTCAAGAAATTTTGTTAAACATTCATTAGGTGAATGCTTCTATTTCTTATGGGGTTGGTGCAAAAAAAAAAAATTAGTACCTCTTCGTTGGTACCAAAAAATATTTGTAACAATAAATTGATGCCTATTATATCATTCATTAATAAAAGAAATTGTTTTTTTATATATCTAATGTACTTCACGCTATTAATGTGATTTCATTTACTTATATACTAAAAACATTTTTATTAATTAAAATTAAAAATTATACCGATTCACATCCCAGGTATATATATAGCTTTAACACTAAATTATTAAAATGAACATATAAAATTATTCCTAAAAATATTAGAACGTTTACAAATATTTATATTGATTTTTCTCTAAACAAATAACTAGATCATATCCCTCAAATAAATTAATAAATATTAAAAGTGTTTCCTGTAATGCAAAATAACTTTCCTATTTAGAAATCGACCCATCACATGTTTAGTCACACACACAATTTAATGATCTTATACCTTTCCTGCTTTAACCAACCAATGGATAGCTCAATAATTCCAACCCACACCAACATATATCAAAATATATATCCCCATTTTTCTACCCTGAAAATATATATATATTCTACGATTTAATGATTTTATATCATTCATGCTTTAAGCAATAGATGACTATGATTCCAATCCACGGTAACATATCTCAAAATATACATCACCATTTTCTACCAACAACCAAACTTACATCACTACTCACCCTCTCCGTGCATTATCTTGATTCTTTGGACACCGAAATGACAAAGGGAGATTTGGTTGGTTATTCACGTTGAAATTTGGATTTTTTTTATATCGGTCGCATTTTTTTTTTAATTTTTTTTTATCGATAGGTTGAGTTTTTATGTTTTTTAAAATTAGGTTTTTTTATTGATGTTTCGATAATAAATTCATTTTTAATTAATAAAATTTGATTAAAAAATATTTTCCAATAATACAGCTATATTAAAAAATTTACATATTTATTATAAGCAAAAAACAAAATGACCATAACACATAAATGATAAATTTTGGTTTCAAATTGCACGAAAAGCTTAAAAAAAATTTCCATAACATTGAAATTAATTGTCTTTGACACAGACATGACATAGCAATTGTATATATGAGATATGACTAACCCTCAAATCTTATGGGACATATAAGATGACCAACAAAATACAACTTTTGAATGTTATAAAAATAACTCAGAAATAGAATAATTAATATGATTTATGTTATGCTTTACATAGTCTAACATATACTATCAGATCAAAATGTAAATTATATTTTTGAAAGTATATATTTTAATAGTATATATATTTTAGCATTGTTTTGGATCATGGGATATACACTAATATTAACAAGATTGAATGCATAGTATTTGAACCTTTTAAAAATTAAAAAACTTAACTCATAACAAATGGACATTGTGGATCTCTTAACATCATGTGATGGATTCTTCCTTCATTATTACATTCTCGGAGAGCAAATACTTATAAGCATTAAATGTGGTAAAACCATGCTTTGATCAAATCCTTCTTTTATCACCAAAATTTAGCAAAATCTCTCTCTCTCTCTCTCTCTCTCTCTCTCTCTCTCTATATATATATATAAACAACAAAATTGGTGTTATTAATGTAACTGTATTGAATGAAATCATAACAAACTCACTCTAATAGGGCTAAAAACACTCACACACACACATCTCGTCTCTGATTGACAAATAATTTTCATCCCGTCTCTTATTAGATTGCTTTTGGTTGTTTTTTGTAACATCTGAACATGTGACCCTTTGATGCATACAAGCATAGAATTATGTTTGAGTCTTGAGCTTTACCAGCTCAATTGAAGGTGACCCTACATTCATCCCATCTCTCAATGGGATGCTTCTAGCTTTGGGAGAAGTGGGAGGGCTCAAGAGCATGCATGGGAGATCGACATGGAATCAAGAAGGAATAATGTAACAAAAAAACAAAAAAGCAAACGGCTCTAGCAGTATGTCTAGAGAAAACTTGTGCTGACATGAACATGATACAACAAATTATGGACAATATATTCATCCCATCTCTGGTTGGGATGCTTCCAAGTCATGAGCATGAATGAAAGATGGATATGGTGTTTAGAAAATAGAATCCAATAACTATACCCCAAAAGAAGACAAGGGCTTTGGTAGTATGTCTAGAGAAAAATTGTGCGAGCAAGAGCATGATGCAACAAATTGTGGGAAATTTTATCCCTTTCCTGCATAGAACTTCGAGATTTCACACCTTTCTAGACATATCTCATCATCCACTAATTCAAGTGCCAACTTTGGATCAAAATCCTGATTCTGTTGTTCACAAATATTATGCAACAAACAACATGCTCCAAGAACAACTGGAAAGTCAAGCAGCGTCACCTCAGTGTGTTTTTCCAGACAACACCACCTCCCTTTCAATCAACCAGATGCAACCTTTGCAATCTTCTAGATCTTGCTTATCTTCTCATTGAAAGTACACTGAGTCCAAGTAAGATTATGTTGAATATATGGAACTAGAAGCCAATCCAAGAGTGGATAAGCAGAGCTACCCACAACCCAACCCCCATTAAAGAAACCACTCATTCCAAACTTGAAAAGACAAAAATGGTCTAGGACTAAGTCATCATATCTAGAACTTGATAAGCCTATATAGTTATCAGTGAAGGAGCCTATGATATCTACAACTCCTTGCAATGTAATGGAGTAGGATGTTCTATGGTTTCTTTCAATGTACCTTTCGTTGAAGTAAATAACCACATTAGCGCCAGGAGGAATAATATGAATATGAGTCGTGTACATGGCCCCAACAACCTTAGGAATCCCATAAATTATTTCAAACTCTTTCATCAAGACCTACATCTGATGTTTAGAAGGCCACTAAATACATTTGAGGCGAAGCACCTGGCAAATGGCAACATATACTCCTAATGCCAACTTATGATAGGTTGATATCCCAAATCCAAATCTCTTGGATACCAAACCCAATGGCTAGCCTTAATGTTTGACTCACAGGGATCACTACCCTTAACATTGTGTCCTCCTTGCCACCATTGAATTCAATTCTTCATAAATATGATTGAAAGTTTTCCTACTCATTCAGAAAGATTTATGGAACTCCGAATCATGGAATCCTAGATGATTACACTATTGCCACTAGGCTACGATGCAAGATATATTTTATGGATCCATGGTTATAAAGAGGCCTTGGTTGAGCTTATTAATTCTTAAAATGTATATTTTTATTCAAATTTAAAGTAAAATAGTTCTATGCTTTCAAATAAGAATTCAGATTTTGGGAAAATTGATCTTTAGAAAATTAATTATAATTTCTCACTTTTATTTATGTTCAGAAGATTCACGATTGGATGAATTTTTGTAGAGTTTAGAGCACCTAGGGCAACTACTCCAAACCTAGCCCTCACGAGCCTACATCTCTCCATATTGTCTAATTGGTTATAGTATTCCTACATGCAATTATAACATTATTCTATCATTCTTTTATAATCTCCATCTTCCTCTTGTGATTTTTTTCAAACAATGGCCTCTCAAGTTTGTAATTCATGTCTCACTCTTCCTATTTTGTTTCCCCTCTAACATCACTAGTAGAAGAAATCACTTGAAGATGGTCAATTTCGTGAGAGGCCTCCTTCGCTTTATTATCGGGACTCAGACCCATCTCAGAAAGATCCTCCAATTTCCTTAGAGCCAAGTTACATGGAAGGAACTACAACAATTTAATGAAAGATTTGGATTGAGATCCTCCAATTTCCTTAGAGCCAAGTTACATGGAAAGAACTACATCAATTTAATGAAAGATTTGGATTGATGGATCCATAGCTCCCAAACTATCTTGATTCCAATTTTCGGTTATTCTCTAAAACACATAGAAAAAAATTATTTGAAAATCTAAAATTTTGTTTTACTCACATCGCTTGCCATTATTGCAATCAATTTGCTACTATTTAATTTTTATCAAACCATTTGAATGTTATAATTTCAATAAAAAGAAATAATTTTTTTCGACCAATGTGAAGAGGGAAAGTTTGCCAAGAGCAAATTTCCATCTCAAAGACTCTGAATTAAACAGAGGATATCCTCCGCGTCCTCTCCACTAGGCCTGGAATTTCAATTTCCCTTTGCTCGCCAAATAAGAATTTCATGACGTTTTTGTTAAAAAGCAATGTTTGAATTAATAAAAAACATCCACTAGTCAGTGCTACGATAGAGAGTCTGAACCAGGAGAGTTTGGCTCTGAAGAACGCTCTACATTGTCCATGTACATCACACATTAAATATCACACACAATTTTAGGGAAGTTAGAACCATACCCTAAGAAATAGAAACTAATTCCTATCCCGAGGTACTGTGAACCAATTCACTATTCTAGGATATTCTCCATTATCTCTAACACTCCCCCTTAATGGAGAAGGGGTTCACCAATATGCCTAACATCTCCCTAAACATTTCAAACTTAATTTTGCCAAGAGGCTTAGTGAAAATGTCTGCAACATTATCACATGTATTACAATATACCAGATGGATTTCTTTTGATTGCACTTTCTCCCTGACAAAGTGGAATTGTGTATCAATGTGTTTCGTGTTCTTGTGAAACATTGGATTATTAACAAGTTTGATTGAACTCCAGTTGTCGTGTCTGATTGTTGTTGCATCTTTCTGTTCTTCCCCAACATCCCGGAGAAGTCTATGCAACCAAACTGCCTCACATGTTGCTGCGCACATGGCTTGATACTTTGCTTCCGCTGAAGACAAGGAAACTATGTTCTGTTTCTTGCTGCTCCATGTAATCACCCCGGATCCAATGCTGAATGCATAGCCTGTTATGGATCTACGGTCGTCTACATTTCCAACCCAGTCTGAATCTGTAAATCCTATCAATCTAACATCAGACGAATCAGTATAAATAATACCATAGTATATAATACCTTGTAGATACCTCAAAACACATTTTGTTGCATTCCAATGACTCTTAAGTGGCTTGGACATGTATTGAATTATCACATTAACTGCATATGCCAAATCTAGTCTAGTAGTGGTTAGGTAGATTAAGATCCCAACCAGTTGTCTGTAAAGTGTCGCATCTTCCTCTTTAGAACCATCCTCACTCTGAAGTTTAATGTTCTGCTGTAATGGTACTGCTGCTGCCTTACACTGATCCATCTTAAATCTTTCTAGTAGACCTTTGACATACTTACCCTGGGACAGAAAATTTTGTCTTGAATCTCTCCAGATCTCAAGACCCAAATAGTATCTTAATTCACCAATGTCTTTCATTTCGAACACCTGTGACATTTGTTGATTGATTTCTTTGATTAGAGCAATAGAATCACTTGTAATAATTAAATCATCTACATACAAAGAAATCAACACTATGCGCCCCTTTTTATCTTTCATGGTATACAAATTAGGGTTATTTTTACTTCTATTGTAGCCAAGTTGCAGAAAAAATGAATCAAGCTTTTCATACCAGGACCTGGGTGCTTGCTTTAGTCCATAAAGAGCTTTCTTTAATCTATAGGCTAAATGTTCTTTCCCTTTCTAGACAAACCCCTTAGGTTGCTCTAAATAAACCTCCTCTTTCAATTCTCCATTTAAAAATGCAGACTTTACATCTAGTTGGTGAATCATCCAATGTTTCTTAGTAGCTAAAGCAATCAACATTCTGATGGTATTTAGTTTAGCTACAGGGGCAAAGGTTTCTTCACAGTCAATGCCTTCTTTTTGTGAATACCCCTTTGCTACCAATCTAGCTTTTAGTTTATCTATGATTCCATCTGCATTAAACTTGGGTTTATAGAACCATTTACAACCTATGGTTTGTTTCCCTTTAGGAAGTTCAACCAGCTCCCAAGTGTTGTTCTTGATTATAGATTCATATTCCTGTTTGATAGCAGTTTTCTATTCACTACATTCATTTTCTTCCTTATAACTAGAAGGTTCAACAACATTCATCATACTAGTTATAAAAGCATTTTCCCTGTATCTAGCAGGCAAGTAAGTCTGCCTACCTGATCTTCGAGCGTTGGTGTAGCTTTTGACCTATTCTGAGTTTCCTTTGCTGGAATCGGCTTGACTACTGCATCTGAATTCTCTTCTTTTTCCTTTGTCTGTTGATCCTGGTTGTTTCCTGTTTCTTCACTTTCTTCCACAAAGAATGGAATATCCCATTCCTTATTGCGCTTATCAGATTCTTCATGATCCTAGTAATGGAATATGGCATCTCTACTAACAAAAATCTTGTGAGTAGAGGGAGTAAATAATCTATAAGTTTTATATTGTGAACAATACCCTATAAAGGTACATTTGATGGCTTTTGAATCTAGTTTTCTTCTGTCTTCCTTTGGAATATGGGAAAATGTTTTAGACCCAAACACTCTTAAATGTTTTACTGTAGGCTTAAATCCATATAATGTTTCATAGGGAGTTTTAAACTCAAGACTCTTTGTAGGACTCCTATTTTTCAAATAAAATGCAATATTCATTGCTTCAACCCAAAAACCATTCGAAAGATCCTTACCTTTCAACATGCTCCTGGCACATCCCACCAATGTTCTGTTATTTCTTTTCGTTACTCCATTACGCTGAGGAGTATGGGGTACTGTGAATTGCTATAATATCCCATGGTCTTTACAATACTTGATAAGCTCATCCTTCCTGTATTCTCCCCCTTGATTGGAGCAGAGAATTTTTATATCCTTCCCTGTTTTATTTTTAATCATGTTTCTGAACTGCTTAAATTATTCAAATGTGTGACTTTTCTTACTTAAAAAATATACCCAAGAAAACTTTGTGCAGTCATCAATAAACAATAAAAAATACAGTGCACCTCCTAATGACTTTGTTTGCATGGGTCCACAAAGATCTGTGTGCACTAATTCAAGTATGTCTCTTTGTTTCTTTTCTACTCGAACAGGAAATTCCTCTCTATGCATCTTTCTTAATGTACAAGCATCACAATCATTATGCACTTGTTTTAACATAGGAAGATCTCTTACCATTTCCTTTTTCTGAAGTAACAACAAATCATTGTAGTTGATATGACCAAATCTCTGATGCCACAACTCTTCTGTAGTCAAACTCGCTGTTGTCAAAGCTTGAACTGGTGCTGGTCTTACATCCAATTTGTACAGACCTCCTGTTCGAATTCCTGTAGCAATAATCTTCATACCATCCAACAGATCTTTAATATAACAGTTAGATTTAAAAAATTCAACTTTAATATCTTGATTTGTAATCAGGGATACAAAAATCAAGTTCTTTGTTACGCCGGGCACATAAATGAAATTATGAATTTGTATTACAGTACCATTAGGTAAAATGACAGAAATTTTCCCACACCCTTTGATCTGATGACTTCTATCATCACCTAGGTAGATTTGTGCTTCATCGTTGATTTCTTTAAAATCTTTGAACCATTGCTTGTTCCCCGTCATGTGTTGATGCTCCCAAATCTACATACTAGATGTCTGCATCAACATTCTCATCAAAGTCTGCCATGAACAATCTGAAGTTCTGCACATGATAGTCATTTGCGAGATGACCTGCATGTCGTTTCTGCTTCTGTCGTTGTTCATGATATTTCTTCTTCCTGCACTCCTTAGCAATATGACCAATCTTTCCGCAATAAAAACATTTAATTTCAGAGTTGTTTCTATTCGGATGCATACGTTGAGTCTGATTTGGTATTTTCTGTGAGTTTCCTTCGTTTTGCTGCTGCGGATTCCCTTTTCCTTTGAAGAAGTTCTTCTTTGCCATCAATGCAAGATCTGCACTCTGGCGCTTCAGAGTCGATCTTCTTTCTTCTTTTTGCATTAATATTCTTGTCAGTTCTTCAAACTTTGGGATCTTCTCTCTCGCATTTCTCCCAGTGATAAACATTTGGTAGTCACAAGGGGTCTTCACTCAATGAACCTCTGACATATCGCGTGTGTTTGTGGCATATTAAACAATACCCCTAATTAGACTACATATTGGAAAGTACCTTTGAAAGTCACATTATTTAATCCCCTACCAATATGAACCCAATATACCTTCCCAATTAAAAAAACCCTACTTTCACTAGATATTGTAGATATCCATTTTTTCATTAAAATTTTTTATACCCTTTTATTTTTTTTCATTAACTTTGAGCTCCAATTTTTATACCTTCCAATATAAAAACCTTTTACCCGCTACATATCCCCCAATATATTATGTCAATCTTTCGTCAATATATATCCCCCAATATGAAGCCAAGTGGTATGGTATTTCTCCCCTAGTGAACCCCTGTGGGTAGTCATCGGTCACACCATTCATAGTAATTGTTACTAGATCTGTATCTGCAACTATTTCACCAATGTCTGCCAATTTATTCTTCAGATCTTTGATCATCACTATGAAGGAAGAAATTGTTTCATTTTCCTCCATCTTCAGGGATAAGATCTTTCTCTTCAGGAACAGAAGACGATTTGTATTCTTGATCTCATACAAATCCTTCAAAATTCCCCAAATTTTAGTTGCTAATTTACATTCTCTGATATGTGGTATGATGTAGTGTTTCACTGACATCTTCAGTAGCGTCCTTGCTTTTCCTTCTCGCTTCTCCCAATCTGCGATCGATGTTGATCCAGCTGCTAGCTTTTGCTCATCCCCATTTTCAATCGTCCAAGCACTCTGCACTTCTAGTAGAGTCTGCATCTTGAATTTCCAATTCGCATAATTGGAGCCATCAAGCTTGTTATGCCCATTCAAGTATGCTTCAACCATTTGATTATTCATCTTGGCGATTAAAAAAAATGATAGGTAAAAAATATATATATGTTGGATCTACCCCAGATCTATGTCAAAGACAGAAATCGATGATCTCCACGAGTCCGATTTCTGGTATTTTCAATAGCCTCTAGCATTGGCTGATCCCTTGCAGTCTGCGCGCCCTCTCCACACAGCCTCCAGGAAAGTCTCCATCACACTGCGTGCTCTCCACGATAGTCCTATGAGGAACCACGTATAGGGTCATCACATCCTTCTCTCGGTAGACCTTTGCCTCCATGCCACCTTCTCTCGACAACAACCGCCAAGACGCAGCCCCCTTTTTTTTGTTTGCATGGTCGGCGTGATTAGCCAACACGGATTCGCGACAGTTAGTGCGATTATCCATCACGGGTTCGCAATGGTTCTCCAAAATAAACTGTGGGAGTGTCATAGTGGGATCAGTGAGATTTTTCCCCCAAAGCACACAGTGATTTCACCTCAGGTGCGCCGGGAAAATCCTTCACTCAGCGTACAGGGTTCTCAACGCTGTCACTCTGATACCATGTTAAAAAGCGATTTTTGAATTAATAAAAAACATCCAATGGTTAGTTCTACGACAGAGAGTTTGGCTTCGTAGAACACTCTACATTGTCCATGAACATCACACATTAAATAGCACACACGGTTTTAGGGAAGTTAGAACCATACCCTAAGAAATAGAAACTATCTCCTATCCTGAGGTACCTTGAAACAATTCACTATTCTAGGATATTCTCCATTTTCTCTAACAATTTTTGCATTTTACATGCCTTTCACTTTACGTTTTACCCCAATAAACCACCTTTCATGCTAATATAGTAAACTAGTAGCATTGGATCTTCCCACGTTTAACTCTTCTATGTAATAATCAATAAATAATTCTATGTTTGTTCATAAAGCTTCAACGTAGAATCATATAGTTTTCACATAGATGCTCATAGTTTTCACATAGATGCTAGTGAGCAGCGTACAATGTGAGTATAATACTAATCATCTTAAACTTTATGATGTTGAAAATATAGTGGAATTATGGAAATTTACTAAAAGTAACAACTACCAACATTTATTCATGCTTAACACAATATTCTTTAAACCAAATTACCAAAGTTTTGCTTATAATTGCAAACTTCCAAACTTCACATAGATTTATCCATCTCCAACAAAAACAAATGGCTGGAAATATCAACAGGTGATCTTCAATCTGGACAAGCATCAGAACACTTGAAAACAAATATGGACAATTCGATTATCCCAAACGTTGCTAGAACATTAATTTAGATTTTTTTTTTAAACAAATCAAGGCTAGAGTTCAATTCATAAACGACCTTCAGCATAAACAGATCATTCTCATGCATGTACAAACCAGATTGAAGTGATTTTTCTCATAAACTCCAAACAAGGAAGGAAAATTCTAATCACGAACATTTTTCATTCTTCTAAAAAGGCTCAAAAAATTCTAATCACAGAAATTTTTCATTCTTCTAAAAAGGCTCAGAAAATTCTAATCACGCATATTTTTCATTCTTCTATAATATTTTATGTAGTTTTACCATTAGCAACACATCTACAACAATGTATAGAGGACAAAATTTTCAAATATTTGTCAACCCGGAAACATTATTTTTAACATATTCTGGTCTATACATATATTATATATGAAAGTTTTCAATCTTCCCTCGGTAACACACTCGAATTCTAGTTTTATTACAATTTCCACATCCAAAAAAATAAGATCTGTTTGACTAAACTTAAAAAGAAATATTTGTTTTTCAATTTTTTAACTCAATTAAATAAAAATAAAAATACAACTGACACTAGTTAGTTTTCAATCTAGTTTTATTATAATTTCCAGATCCAAAAAAAATAAAATGTTTGACTAGAAATAGAAAAAAAATATATTTGGTTTTCATTTTTTAACTTAATTAAATAAAAATAAAAATACAACACAATTTCAGGTAAATTTCAGCCCGTGTAATTTTAGGTATGATAAAGTTAAGATGTATGAATGTATTAAAATTCAATTTAATTTTTGATTTTTGATTTCTATATTTTTAATTTCCAAAAAAAATATTCATAATTTGAAGTTTGAGTTAAGAAATCTGTATTATTTTTTGGTTTTTTTTAGGATTTTATATGCATTTCAAAAAAAAATTCCAATATTTAAATCATGATTTCTTTAAAAAATATATATATATAGATATTTTTTTTTGTGAAGTTTGAATTAAGAAATATGTATTATTTCTTTGTTTTCTTTATAGTAATTCCTGTATGCATTTGAAAAAAAAATCCAAAAGCGAAACCATGATTTCTTAAAATTATCACCATGAAATTTGCGGCCTGTCAATAACATGTAATTTCAAAGTATATAGAACTTGCCAAACATAATTTCAAAGTATACAGAAATTGCGAAACATGATGGTTTGTAGTGATTTTTTAAATATATTTTTAAATACATAAATATATTTAATGTCTAGTGATATTTGAAATAGAATTAAATCGGTTATATTTTAGTTAAATTAGTTAAATTGGTTAAAAACCTCTTATCTACTCCAATTTTGAAAATTCAAAATCCTCAATTTTGAATTTGAGAAAACTACCACATAGCATTAAACATCTTATCCAATCCAATTTTGAAAATTTAAAATCCTCAACTTTGGTTTCTAGAAAACTACCAAATAGCATTAAAGATTGTTATACAGATTTTAGATACTGAAAATATCTTATCCACTCCAATTTTGAAAATTTAAAATCCTCAACTTTGGTTTCTAGAAAACTACCAAATAGCATTAAAGATTATTATACAGATTTTAGACACTAAAATTTTAGGTTTCAGTTAATTACTTAAAATTATTTGGATGAGTGTTGGATAGATTACTAAGCAGTGGACAGGCTCCTTAGTTATGAAGTTCCTTATTTAACAAGGTTGCCAACCTTAAAAATTTCGTAAAACAATTTTCAGAACATCATGCACAAAATTGGGGAGAAATCGACGAAAATGTTGATTTTGAAATTTTGATTCATAAATAAATCTAATACTTTAAAAACCTCTTATCTATTCCAATTTTGAAAATTCAAAATCTTCAACTTCCAATTACAGAAAAAATCCCCAATAGCATCAACTTTTGATTCTAGAAAACTACCAAATAACGTTAGAGATCGTTATACGACAAGAACAAAATATCCAATAGCATCAACTTCTGATTCTAGAAAACTACCAAATAACGTTATAGATCGTTATACGACAAGAACAAACTTTAGATACAAAAAATTTTACGCTACATTTAGTTAATTACTTAAACTTTAGATACCGAACATTCTAAGCACGCTACATTTAGTTAATTACTTAAACTTTATTTGGATGAGTATTGGATATATTACTAAGTTGTGGGCACTGGGAAGGCTCCTTAGTTATGAAGTTCCTTATTTAACAAGGTTGCCAACCTTAAAATATTCTTAAAACAATTGCCAGAACATCATGCAAAAAATTGGAGAGAAATCGAAGAAAATATTTTTAAAATTTTGATTCATAAATAAATCTAATACCTTAAAACCTTTTATCTATTCCAATTTTGAAAATTCAAAATCTTCAACTTCCCATTCCAGAAAACTACCAAATAACATTAAACCTCTTATCCATTCCAATTTTGAAAATTCAAAATCCTCAACTTCCGAAAACTACCAAATAACATTAAACCATAAAATACATAATAGATTCAAATACAAAAAATAAAATACACACACTTCTTTTCTTGAATTTATGCTCCCAAAGTTGGTTGGAAGAAATCACCCCTTAATTTGTTTCAAAATTTCCTTATGGGCTCTTTAAGTTGGTTGGAAGAAATCACGCTTTAATTCAATTCAAAATTCACTGAATGATTGTATACCATATCAAAATTTACATATAGCTTGTAAGTATTTTTCAAGTTTTACAATAACTAACGACATAAATAAATAAAGCAACCAAGCCTCAATTTATTTCAAAATTTCTTCAAAGGCTATATACCATATCAAAGTTTACATAACTTGTAAGTGTTTACTAACAACATAGTAAATAAAGAGTACATACCTGATAGGCTACGCTGATACCAGCAATTTTGAATGCCATATCTAGAACAAGAAGGCATGCCATATTCAGAGCCTAACAAATTCAACAGTGAAGTAGGGTAAATTAAAAGATTGCAGAAATGTTATTGCTTTTCCCAATTAGCAAGAAAGAGCAATGACATAGGAAAAGGTAAGACCATAAAACACATAATTCATCAAACCACATATGGTTAGATGCCAAAGGGGAAAGTGGTAAATTCTAAAGTTGTTTTGCAAGAGAGTCAATTCCAATTCTAGTAAATAGGTCATTAAATTTTGTCATCAATATTCATATGGCCGACGGTTACTCCCATACTGTCCCATAATGTTCCATTAATTCTCAACAACCAGATTTTGAAAGAATATAGCAAGCTAGCCATAGCCCTGTAGTCTCCATAATGTCCCATTAATTCTCAACCACAACATCTTAAAAAAATATAAAACGCTAGCCATAGCCCTATAGTCTATATAGATACAAAGCAATCACACTGGATCACCTATATGTAATATGTATATTATAATTAAATTTTTGTAAACTCAACCTATAATTTTAGAAATTTGTAAATTCCAGTACAAGACATTTTTACCATTTAAATTTTTAATTAAAAGTCACCCCAATATATTTTAGAATCTGATGTGCACAAATTTTCGCCGACCCGTAAAATAAGTTCTGAAACTTAAAATACGTCCTAGACGACGTCAATTTCCAGGCCTGCTCCACGATCAATCACATGAAATCGATGTCGATATGGGGTCGGCGGTGGAGAGTTTTAGTCAAGCACGCACAGTGGAAATTACTCGGTTCTTTCTCGAAAGTGGATTTTGTCAAACAACCACTCAGGACGTCGATTTCCAGGCCTGCTCCACGATCAATCACATGGAATCGATGTGGGGTCGGCGGTGGAGAGTTTGTAGTCAAAGCACGCACAGTGGAAATTACTCGCTTCTTTCTCAAAAGTGAATTTTGTTAGACAACCACTCTATGATCAATCACATGGAATCGATGTGGGGTCGGCGGCGGAGAGTTTGTAGTCAACCACGCACAGTGGAAATTACTCGGTTCTTTCTCGAAAGTGGATTTTGTCAAACAACCACTGAGGACGTCAATTTCCAGGCCTGCTCCACGATCAATCACATGGAATCGATGTGGGGTCGGCGGTGGAGAGTTTGTAGTCAAAGCACGCACAGTGGAAATTACTCGCTTCTTTCTCTAAAGTGGATTTGTTAGACAACCACTCCATGCTCACTGACTTTCCATCGCGAGGTTTGAAAAGATGTGGAAATTACTCGTCCTTTTCTTAAACAATCACTCCATACTTTGTTTCGAATACAAGTGAGTGGTCGATGAATGAAGATTTTCTTTCCCTCTGGGTCCACCGTTCAAGAGGTGGAAGTCCCGAATACAAGTGGTGGGTGAATGAAGAATTTTCTTTTGTTGTTCCCACCGTTGCCGTTGCACTCAACGAGAGGTGGCGCGCACTTTGTTTGATCTGAAGTTGGAATAATTGAGATACGTGAGTAAAGAAAAGCCGATTTTATATAAATTAGAGAATTTGACAAAAATATGATAGAATTTTTTGGAAATTTGGAGTATAATTGTCGAGTTTGGGCTTTAAGAATTTTTGATGGTGCACACTCCCAATATCAAATAATTTAAAGAAAAAAAATAGCCAAATTGTAGCTAGAAATGATCATCCCCTCTCTATAGACAAAGCACCAAGGAGATAAATATTTATTTCATCCTGCTTCCTTACCCAACCATAAAGTTAAGCATAAGAGAGATTCAAATAATTAATTGGTGCAATAATGAAAAATTAATCTTTCTTCTTTTTTTTCGTGTAATGTCTGTCCCTTGATATTCTATTAATAGTCAAAATGGAGCAAAATTACATTTAAAATTCTTTGAAGACCATGTTGACCTCATGAGAACACCTGTAACTTTCTGACAAAAGAACAATCACATATTTTAACAAGATGACCCAATGGTTCACTGACAACACCAAAAAATTTGAACATTACTACTAAACAATACATAACATCCTAAAAATAAAAATCTGACTAAAAGAATAAAGATGAAACATAAACATAAAACATAAATGACCATGACGCCATAAGGACGATAGTCCATACATTCGACAAGAGACAAAAACAGTTATAGATTCAGCGATCTAAGATAATCACGGGGACATATGCAGAAGGAGGTGATATCACCATGTCAAGTGGAGTAGCATCAATGAATGCCTCCCCATTCTTAGGTGCCTCTGACTCAGTGTTAGAATCTGAAATGATATAACATTCCATTTTGTTCAGATGAACCACTATTTCATCCATATCATATTGAATATCTCATAGGATCCTCTTTATATCCTCTTGATCAGTGAAAAGCTTGTAGTTGTCCAGTTGTTCATCTCACAACACCATGTGAAGAAGATTTGCCATCTGCCTATGAGTTGAAAAATTGAGTGGAGAAAGTATAATTGTATCTTCCTCCATTTTCCTAGATCGGGTACCCAATTAGTACTATCACCACATACAACTTTTGAATCTGAGTAGTACAAACATCCTCCAAATTCCTTTGTTTCAAGAGTTCAAATTTCATTTCTAATTTTAAAAGGCATAGAATCAAAAAAGTTTTTGCAAACTCCCAACCAAAGAGGTGGGGATGCCTGGAGAAGGAATCCCCTATTGTGTCACCTCTTCGATTAAGCATATTTTTGTCACTCACTGCATTATGAGTTTTCAGTTGATCAAAGTTGCCAAAGAGAAGTGAAGTTTGAAGCCATCTTCCAGGCCATAAGAGCACTTAAAGCCAAATCGGAACCTCTCCATTGCATAGTGCCCAGAATGAGCTTTCCAACGGTATAAGGAAGTCCAAAAATGGACTTTTGGATCAAAAGATATGGCCTGTTAAAGTTCAGAGGGTTTGTTGTCTTTTAAAGGGAAGGAGAGAAGGATATCGAAGGTTCGGCGCTCATCACATATCGCAAGTCCCACGTCTTGCATATCAACGATATCACAATCTCGCATATCGGCCATATCACAACCCTGCATCCCACATCATCGTAGTCTCGCATATTGGTGGGACCAGGCCTATTAGTGATCGGCGAACCCCGAGAGTTCATCACAATCGGCTATTGGTAGGTCTAGAGCTTAGTAAATCAACGATTGGCAGTGGGCAATCCCGCATCCTGCAGGTCTCACATATCAACAAATCAGCAATCGGCAGGCCCAACGGGCCATCCTTTATTCATAGATATTGGATAATTAGTCATAGATATGGCCAATAGAAGCAACAATGGTTGAGTGAAGTAGCTAAGGAAAAATGAGATGGCTCTCTAGTATTCTAAGCTCACAAATTAGGTTTCTTATTTCATTTAGAAACTGATTAATTTCCATGTGTGGGTCTCATGGTGATGTTGGGAATATGTTTTGGGTTTAGATCAAGATTTTCTTCAATTTTAATAGAATATAAAATGCATATACATAATAATAAACAAATTTTCTAAACTATTTAAATGTGTATAATTTAGCATAAATAAAAAAAAAAATTTACAATAAAACCTACATCAAAATGGGAACTTCTCTATTGGAAATATTGAGTGCCAATGCTACTAAACTTTCTCATGCTTGTCCTTGTGAATTATGGTTCGAGTTAGCATGAAAATGTATGAATAGGTTGGAGAAAAGACATGGTGTGTAGGAGGAATGAATAAAACATGGTCATCGCTTTTGCTTTTTTAAATGTTCTTTGACAAAAGAATGCACATGTGCTAATAACATGTGCACACTTTTAAAAGCATGCATGTGTTCCTAACATATGCATTTTTACCACTTAGAGTAAAATAGTTGTGGAACTCAATATGGAGGTGGGCATGATGAGTGTATGGAGGCTTAATAAGGGTCATAGCCATTCAAATAGGAATGTTTGAACATTCCTAGAATTTGTTTGTATTCATGATTTTCACATTGAACATGCATTCTTGTTGTAGCAATTTTGAGAACCAACTTGTTGGCATAAAAATGTCATCAGGGAAAGACACTAGGTTCAGGAATAAGGGGCCAACAAGGGTGTGCTGTAGTCTAGGACAATGCCAACATTTTCACCTTACCCAAAAGGTAAGGAGTCTCACCGAGGCGTGTCGTGACCAAAACTAAGAAGGATTATAGGGATATCGAGGACGATCTAGACATTAACTCATAAGTATTTTAAAGAATACATTCATCACAACATCATATTTTTATAGTTACCATATTCATCCAAAAAATACCATTCATATAAAATTTTGAGTGGGTTTGTAAATCAGAACAATATGCTTAATCACAATGCCGTACAAACTGGTTCATTCATTCATTCATATTAACTAAAAAGAAGATTCATTACATTATACGTCAGGTGTAAACCCTTGATCAAATACATAAAATACCATGGCCACAAGATGCCTTAGACCTTAGGCCAAGCCTAGCTCTGGCCACTCCGCAACTGCTCAAGTCTTCGAATCTTGTTCCTATGTGCTTCTGGCTCCTACTAGATACCAACCCTTTCTCCGTGTTGTCTTATCCTTTTATCTTCTCCTCTACTACTCCCACTACTAGTTTTGTTCGACTCTCTTTGCCCTTGGCTGCTTCCCACTCTCCTCCTTGTCCGCTTGGTTGGTTCTGCTTGCTCTCAACACCCTGCCACAACTGCCCCTCTACTGCATGGTCTTGCTTCGCTTCCCAGTTGTCCTCTCTGCAACTCAACCGTTGTTCCCACCACTTGTTTTCCACCTTAATACCTTCAAAACTTTCAAATTCAAAACAAAGGCCCCAATAGGCCCCGACCACAGTTCTTTGACTCATCCCTGAGTCAATCTATCTCAAGCGTTGTGGGTCTTGTTGCTGGTTTTGCAGGTATTTCTGCCTATTGCTGCTCTATTCCTTCCCTCTGTGGGGTTACTGCTTCGGCTACTTCTGCTACACGCTTGCCTTCTTTTCCAAATGAAGGCCCCAATTCAGGAACAATTGTGTTCGTTTCTTGCCTAAATTTGTTGTAGTCATTGAGCATTGTTTTCCATGCAACTACTATTGAGTCAGCCTGCTTGATGAAGTCTTCCATCATGCTGGATGTTGGCTGACTCAGCTTGTTTCTTTGTAGTATGTTCTGTTGTGCTTCATTGTTGTTGCAGACTTCTTTCAGAGCAAGAACATGTAGGCAGACTGGTGGTCTGAGGTCATGGATTTTCTTTTTAGTTTTTACAGACTCTTCCTCTATTTGTTCAACTTGTGCCTAAATGGGGGTGATTTATTCATCAATCTTCTGCAACCGAACTGAGCCTATGCATGTCTTTCAATCGACAATTAAATTTTGTAGTTTTTCTCATAGAGGATAGACAAGTTGATTCTTTTGGGCCAGGCTGCCTGACCAATCGTGCACTTTCTCCATTAGGGCATAACCATCTGCAAGTGCTTCAACAAGGGATTGTTTTGCAGTAGCGACGGTGTTGAGCTTTTTGTCAATTGAATGGGCGTAAATCTCAGTCGGATCAAGCAGTGCCGATCTGACTGTCTCCAACTTCTTTCTCATATATGCATTCTTGTTTATCAAGCTCGAACACATTGCCTAGATGTGGTCACAATAGTTGGCCAACGTGGAGGATGTAAAATCTTCGGGAGCTTCAATGACAAGGTCTGAGATTATCGGCAAGAGGGCCGAAAACTTATCTGTAACCTGATCTACTTGTGCTTGCAAATCATTGTTTACTTGTCTAATTTGTTCCCTTTCTTTCGTGACCTCCTGTGATTGTCTTTTCTACTGCTCATGTTCACGGATGAGGTCATCATGTATTCTCTCTTCTCTCTGAAGCTTGTTGGATAAATCCAAACAACTGCGATGATGACCAGTGCTACAGAGTCTCTTTCTGCATTGTGTTTAGATCTGGGAAATTTCTTTGAATGGGTCGGCCGTTGGAAATGGACTTTTCTGAATGGGATGGGGGTGAGGTTGTTGGCTTTGAATATGGGGTGAACCAAGGAGTGGGTGGAATGATAACTGGGTTTGAGATAAGTGGGAAATTTATTGGGAAGGCATTTTGGTAATGTTCAGTTCCCACAGACTGCGGTGTGGACACAATCAACTCTTCCCTTGGTAGTGGGCTTGACCCTATAAGTAGGGATATCGTGAGGATGTGTGAGCGCCATTGCCTTGGAAAGACTCATTGTACTGTTGTGTGGAGTCCACTTCCATCTCTTCTATTTCCACACATGTACCAGGGGGAATAGATTCGAATAGGGTAGCAGAAGTGGAGGCTATATGCGGTGATGGATCCGGCAACCCTAGTGAGACTATGGATGTGGATGGAGGATTTTCTTCAACTATGGGTGACGTAGATACTGTTTGGTTGTCCTCGCCAGTGAGGATGATAATTGAGACTATAGGGGTTGTCTTGGGTTTCTTAGTGACTGGCTTTCTAGTTCCCCTTTTTTGTTTCGGCTTAGGAATTGTTGGATTTTGGTTGTGCATGAGGGCCAACATGAGGAATTTCTACAGATAAAAGGGTGGTGATGATTGAATTAAACACTGTAGATCCTTGAAAATCTATGGATTTCATTGTCTCACCTGAGGGTTCTGTGAAATTTGCAATTTTATGTTTGAGGGAAGACATCTGTTGCTCCATTTGAATAATCATAGGCTCCAGATCATCCTCTTCATGTCTCTTCTTGTTGCTTCCTGTTGCTTCCTGATCCAGGTGGATATTGGTGGCCACCTGCCAAGTCCACCTGGACCCCCACCATTGTTCTTCTCAGCATTTTCAGTTTCCTTAATTGTAGCACAACTTACTATTTTTAGCAGTTTTTTTGGGTCCTGAACTTCCAGAGCTGTTTTGAGGCCCTAAACGACGTTTTTTGGGGAATCCGAGGGCAACATGGGGCCATGGAATGGACCGATGTTGCCCGTTCCAACAATGATAGTGCTCAGATAGATCTTTCTAACGAGCTATTGTATGCGTCAAACAGAGATCATATGCCAAAGTTACGACCCCGGGAAGTTGATGTACCAACTTACCCCAAACGGGGCCCCATAGTTTGGCGTTTCATCTTCTAGGGTTAGGTTTTGGAATGTTAAGGGTTTTTCCACTGTTTCTCAACAATAAATAGGCCTTCAAGCCTCATTGTAAGACAGTTCAGAGGCATGTAGCCATCACATCTCTTCTCAGAGATAAGCTACCATCGCCCTAGCTGGTTTATTTCCATTTCTGGTTGTAAGCATATTTCAGTATTTTCCATTAATGAAATGAAGTATTATTTCCGCTGCATCTTTGTGTATATGGTTATCTCTATAATTTGTTGCGAACCTGTTTAAATCCGGATCAGTGGTATCAGAGCGGTCTGCTTTTTCTCTGTTTTTCTTTGCATGTCCCCAACAAGGTCGGGATATAAGGAGTTAGGGCTTGAACTGGTTGAACCTTTGCAAGACCAGCCTCGCAAATCCCGACGGCCTCCCATGGCGGATGAGAAGAAAGACGAGGGGGCAGGAGATCCCATCAAAATCTTGCTCGAAGAAGCCCTCGAGCGACAACGGAACGCGATGATGGATAGCTTTGCCCAGATCCTTCAGCGGCTACCCAGAAGCAACGCATCGGCTTCCAGCAGCTACTCTGGAAACGCCACACCCTTTAAGGTACAAGTTAATTTTGAAATCCCCATATTCGAGGGTCAGATAGACGCATATGCCGTAGATAAATGGTTAAATCTGCTAGAGGGTTATTTTTCTGTTCATGAATTTTCGAGTCGGGAAAAGATTGTTTTTGCTCTTCTCAAAGCAGCCCCCCACGTCAAGGACTGGTGGGAAACCTACTGCGAGCAGAAGGATGAAAGTACTGGCTCACTATTTCCAGCCGCACCCACCTGGGATTCATTTCGGGATGCCATCAAGGAGCAGTACTACCCTGTTGGAAGCTATGAGGATGAATACATAAAGTGGACCACGCTGCGGTAGGGAAGGGACCAAGACGTGCCGGAGTTCACCAATCTTTTCCATACCCTTCGCACAAAGATGGGTATCAAGGATTCGGAGCAAAATTTGATACTCAAATATCGTGGCTGCCTGCACAAGTACATCCAGGAAGAAATACAATTCCTAAACATCTCCTCGCTCGGCGCAGCATACCGATATGCCGTCAAGGTCGAGCAGAAGTTTAAACAAAAGAAGCGAGACTTTGGATCTTCGAATCCAAAGCAGGGGAAAGGTGCCCCTAAACCACAGAACAAAGGACAAAGCCAAGGCGGGACAACCCAAGACAACCAGCCGAAGTTGCAAGCAAAGAACAGCGCCGCGAAGCCGAGAAAGGACACTGGAAAATGGTGCGAGTTCCATAAGAGCTCCACTCACAACACAAGTGAGTGTCGGGCCAAGCAGGCACTGGTGGCTGAGTTAAAGGTTTCAGAATCAGATGCATGTTCCGAATCTGAGTCAGAACCCAATAAGGGGAATGAAAAAGGGAAGCAGATCATTGATGCGGATCCCAGCGCCACTGTTGCTACCGCAAGGATCCATAAAAATGAACCCGAAGATCCAGAGGAGGAGGAGCGTCTCTTCCACTCCCAGATGTGGGTAAAGGGCTCCCCGATACAGTTCATTGTTGATAGCGGGAGTCAAAATAACCTCATTTCGGCAGAGGTCGTGAAGGGGTTGGGCTTACCGACCACAGCACATCCACAACCATACACCATTGGGTGGCTTCACCAAGGACGAGATCTTCGCGTGAGCCAACAGTGTCGCCTTCCATACAACATCAAGCCCTTCACGGATGAGGTATTGTGTGACATTGCTCCCCTTGAAGTTTGTGATGTATTACTGGGACAACCATACTTGTGGAAGCAACATGCTGTATATGAATCAAGGCCCCGTGCTGTTATTATTACATTGGGAAATAAGTTGTACAGGATACCAGAGGTAGCACCACCTACCGCCATCTCTTTGATTACTACAAAACAATGCAGTAAGATCATTTCCAAAACCAGGAAATTTGTTTTCCTGATGATACGCCCTCAAGGAAAGAAGAAGACAGTGGCCGCGGCCTCCAGACGGGGTCCCTCTGCACGACAACTACAGATGGACAAGATTGTGGAGGAGTACGAGGACATCTTCACCTCCCCGGCAGGGGTTCCTCTGCACTGTCAAGTCAAGCACTCCATCGATCTGACCCCAGGTGCGCCGCTACCCAATGGACCAATTTATCGGCGCTCCGTTCTGGAGAACGATGAAATCAAGAGGAAGATTCAGGAGCTCTTGCAGAAAGGTCACATCCGTTCGAGTTCATCGCCCTGTGGGAGCCCGATCGTGTTGGTACAGAAGAAGGATGGGACGTGGAGACTCTGTATTGACTATCGGGCGCTGAACAAGATCACTGTCCGTAATAGGTACCCGATCCCGCGGATTGATGACCTCCTAGACCAACTAAAGGGGGCGAAATATTTCAGCAAGATCGATCTGAAGTCAGGATATCACCAGGTACCAATCGAACCCTCTGATGTGTGGAAGACTGCCTTCAAATCCAAGGAGGGCCTCTTCGAATGGTTGGTTATGCCTTTCGGATTGACGAATTCTCTTGCAACCTTCATGAGGCTAATGGATGACATCTTGCGGCCATTCACCAACTCCTTTGTAGTAGTATACTTGGATGAAATTCTGATCTTCAGCCAGAGTTGGGAAGAGCACCTCCACCACATCCGACAGGTTCTCCAAACACTGCGGCAACACAAGCTATGTGCCAATTTGGAGAAATGCACTTTTGGCATGACTCAGGTTCAATATCTGGGATACATCATTGATGAACAGGGGGTGCATGTCGATCCAGCCAAGATCCAAGTCATTCGGGATTGGCCCTCTCCAACCACTCTAACAGAGCTCCACAACTTTCTAGGTCTTGCCAACTTCTACCGCAGGTTTGTGTTGGGGTTTTCTCATATTTCTTGGCCCTTGAGTCGAGTCACCATGGGAGGGGCGAAAGCAAAATTCTTTTGGTCTGAATCTCAACAGAAGGCATTCATGGAGTTGAAGGATCACCTCTGCACGGCACCAGTGCTCGTGTTACCAGATTTACAACAACCATTTGAGCTCGAGACAGATGCCTCTGACTATGCTATTGGGGCAGTCCTTACTCAACATGGACATCCAGTGGCATATCACAGTGAAACACTTTCAGACACAGTCCGGAAGTACCCCACTTATGATAAAGAGATGTATTCCATTGTACAGGCCTGCCGACAATGGAAGCATTACATTTTGTGGAAGGAAACGGTCATCCACACAGACCACCGACCCCTGTAGTTCATACAGACCCACGGGAAATTGCAGAATGATCGCCATCAGAAGTGGTCTACATACCTGCAACAGTTCCACTTGAATATCAAGTATAAGAAGGGCAGCACCAATAATGTTGCAGATTGCCTCAGTCGACCACCGATCATGGCATTAACCACCGTGCTCAACTCTTGTGGGCATGAGGCTTCTGATTGGCCACTTCTCTACAAAAGCGACCCAGAATTCGGCCACACATACCAGACACTCTTGGAGGGTCGGCGTGTTCCAGATTTTCACCTTCAGGATGCCCTATTATGCCACCTCGGTCACCTTTGTGTTCCTTCAAGCGAGCGTGCCAAGATGATTTGGGAAGCCCACTACAGTCGAGCTGCTGGGCATTTCGGGGTCGAGAAAATAGTGGCAGTTCTGCAAAATTATTTCTATTGGCCGAATCTTCGACAGGATGTTGAAAAGTACATCAGATCATGTACTGCCTGTGCCATTGCCAAACCGACCATTAAGAAGCACAGCCTCTATACCCCGTTGCCTACCCCAAGTCGACCTTGGGAATCCATCTCCATGGATTACATGTCAGGCCTTCCTTCCACCAAGCATGGAAATGACTGTGTTTTTGTGGTCGTCGACAGGTTCTCGAAGATGGCCATTATGGTGGCCTGCAAGAAGAATATCACAACAGAAGCCACTGCTAAACTCTTCTTTGAACGAGTGTGGGTGCACTTTGGGATCCCACAGTCTATCATCTCAGATCGGGACAGTCGGTTTCTCAGCACATTTTGGTCTAGTCTCTGGTCAATGCTGGACACCAAACTCACGAAGTCCACAGCCTTCCATCCTCAAACTGATGGCCAGACAGAGGTTGTCAATAGGATGATTGTGCACATTCTGCGCATGTATAACTCAAAGCATCCACGGACATGGGACGAGAGCCTTCCTTATGTTCAGCACAACTACAACTGAGCTCTTCACAGCTCCACTGGCCATAGCCCTTTTCAGGTGGGTTTGGGATTCCAGCCACTATGCCCCATTGATGTGGCCATGCCACTTGCAGCTACTCACATAAATTCAGCTCATGTCCAGTCCGAAACAGATAAGGCCACCAGCTTCATTGAGCGCATCGAACACATTCGCCAGCAGGTCCATGACATTCTTGAGAAATCAAATGCCAAGTACAAGTAGCGACATGATCAACATCGGGTGCCACACAAGTTTCAGGTGGGCGACAAAGTCTGGTTGCATTTGCAAAAGGAACGCCTTACTGGAGCCTATCGGAAATTGAGACCACTCCGATATGGTCCTTACACCATTACTAAGGCTATGGGAGACAATGCATTTGAGCTCAGCATTCCCCCATTCCTTGGCCTGCACCCAATGTTCAATGTGGACCGCCTTCGGCCATACTTTCCACCATTGCTAGACAAATCCGACATTACAGAACAGCTCAAACCCACAGAGTTAAATCCAGATTGCATGGAACAAGCTGCAACTGATCGGATCATGGACACACAGATCAAGAACACTCGCCAATAGAATATCCAACTGTATCGAGTTGTCAAAGCAGGCCAACTCCTTCAGCAGGGCAAGTGGCTCACCAGGGAACAAGTTCAGCAAAAGTTTCCTCATCTCATGGAGGAGCTCAACGCAATGGGGACCATTGCTTCCTAAGGGGGGAGGAATGATCCAGGTGGATATTGGTGGCCACCTGCCAAGTCCACCTGGACCCCCACCATTGTTCTTCTCAGCATTTTCAGTTTCCTTAATTTTAGCACAACTTACTATTTTTAGCAGTTTTTCGGGCCCTGAACTTCCGGAGCCGTTTTGAGGCCCTAAACGACGTTTTTTGGGGAATCCGGGGGCAACATGGGTCCATGGAATGGACCCTCGTTGCTCATTCCAACAATGATAGTGCTCGGATAGATCTTTCTAACGAGCTATTGTATGTGTCAAACGGAGATCGTATGCCAAAGTTACGACCCCGGGAAGTTGATGTACCAACTTACCCCAAACGGGGCCCCATAGTTTGGCGTTTCATCTTCTAGGGTTAGGTTTTGGAATGTTAAGGGTTTTTCCACTGTTTCTCAACAATAAATAGGCCTTCGAGCCTCATTGTAAGACAGTTCAGAGGCATGTAGCCATCACATCTCTTCTCAGAGATAAGCTACCATCGCCCTAGCTGGTTTATTTCCATTTCTGGTTGTAAGCATATTTCAGTATTTTCCATTAATGAAATGAAGTATTATTTCCGCTGCATCTTTGTGTATATGGTTATCTCTGTAATTTGTTGCATTCCTGTTTAAATCCGGATCACTTCCCCTATTGACGACCGCGGTTTCATCCGTTCGAATAGGTACTTGTATTTGCCCTTCGTGATCTCACATGAAACCCTTAGCCATGAACCAACTTCAGTGTGGAATACTGCTTCTGTTAAGGTAAGTTGTTACGGCCTCATTTGGAACCTTTATGGATGAACACATCTTGGCCTGACATATGTGTGCCCATGGGTAACCCCAAACCAGATATCCTACGAAAACTCATCCAGCAGCTCCCTGGGTATTCGCTCTGCCTTCCTAATTGTAATTAGCATCATTTCATACAAGTCGTTGAAGGCTGCTTCATTGACTTCTTTGCTACTAGGGTCCCCTGAGGTTCTCCATGGGTCATACCTGAGTGCTATAGGTTGATCTTCTCTAATTTGAACTAGGTCCCTTCCTTTTAGCGGTTCCCATTTCCACATTGCTAGTGTCATGAGTATATAGTCAAATATGAAATTGATGCTTCTCTTATATATGTCTTCAAAAGCTTCGAAGAGTTTGTTCAGTACGAAGGTCGACCAGTTAAGCACCTCCCCTTTGCAGCAGTGTTCTGCAATTGATATTGCGTCCAGAGTACACTCATTCCGGGCAAAATGTCTCATTGTATTCCCTGCTATTATATAACAAGCGAATTATATTTCTTCCTTGCTGAGGAGGTCAATCTTTGCACCTTTGCCTCCGTGCTTGGTCTTGTATTTTGCAAAGTAATATTTGTCGCCTTCCTTCTTTGCTCGCTTTATTTCTCCCTGGAACGTGGTAGATATTTCATTTCTTCCTATTGAGAGTGCTACCAATCTTTGCATATCATCGACATGAATTGGGTATTCATTGTCGAGCCATATTGATCCACCATGCATCATGCTGGTGAGTAGCTTATTGCATTGCATCGCAGCCAATTGCGTGCCAAAGACTGGTAGACTTATGAGATTAATCAGTGTTGATCATTGGAGGCCTCTAAAATCATCTTTAACATTTGTGGTCATGGTGCCATCTCCCTTTGGAACCTCCTTTGTACATAATTCTCACTTTAAAGCTAGGAATTGGAAACAATCTGAGAGATCATTGTCCACTAACATTGCATTATCATATTTTCCATATAGAGTTTCCAAAATTGTAATTCGTTCTTCCAATCGATCCTCCCGCACTGAGATAATTGCCTTTATCATGATGCTGCGCCTCTGATAAAAGACTGTTATCAGAGGCTTCTCATTTTCGCGTCTCTGCTACTGCTAGTTCTCATACTGAATTTCAAGTTCTTCTATCACCTGCATTTGAAACTCTATAACTTCCTGGGTAGCCATGCAGATTAAGTAGATCAAATTTGGCACAACATTTCTGACTAGACTTGGTAACTAATTACTATGAAAACTTTCCCTATGCAAGCTTAATCATGTTATTCCATCATCGGCTGACCTGGATCTGACTGGAATGACGTAGCACAGGAAAGGACAGAGTGGGCTGCATGGTTAATAAAGTTTTCATAATGGTGGGTAATTATTAGCTGATTTCTTCCCCAATAGGAAAAGATTTTACGGAAATTTTTCTGACTGGGGTATTATTGCTTACTTGTTTTGGAAAAGACGGGTAATATGGAAGAAAAGACTCGCACAACGTGTGACTATCCCCCTTGGACCACATGTGGGTTGTGGTTTCATGGCATTACTGCCGCAACCAAACTGACACGTGCTATTTATTTTCTGGGAAAAATTAAAAGAAATTGGAATGTAACTGAATATGCAACCGACTATGCAACTGACTGTACAACTGACTATGCAACTAACTATATTTTATTGACTATAAACCTACTTGTGGGATCGTCTCCAAGACCCGTTCAATTTGATGACGCGACTTTGGACTTGTGGAAAGGCTTCAGGCATGAGCCATTCACCCATCCTAGTAACATTATCCCATACAGTTGTGCTAGATTCACTGCACCAGTATCTTTGATCTCTGCAACCATGAATGGCCCCAACCAATGCATTTGTAGTTTTCTTGGGAATTTCTAAAATTTGTTGTCATACTATTGGGCATCGGATCGCCCGCGCAATGGTTTTGGGGCTTAAAGCTTGAGTTTTTGGGTCAAATTTTATTGTAAAGACTTCGTGAAGTGCGCGGAGCGCGAAGTGTAAAGACAAGTCAAAGGGTTGTCCACCCTAAAATAATGTAATTTAATGTAAAGTGTGTCAGCCTACCCATGGTATGCGGACCATGGGATTGTATAAATAGAACAAGGCTCTAAGTAGTAAAAGTAGTTTTTTGGATAAAAATGAGAAGTCTTGATGGATGATTGAATAATTCGGAGTCTGTAAGTCCGAGTCTTGAGTCGTAGGAGTAGGTAGAGGCTTTGCCGTTGAGTGTGCAGAGGTCTAGAGTCTGCAACTGAGTGCGCAGACCCCTGCAGCTGAGTGCACAGGCCAGTGTCGGGTTGTAATCGAAGGAAAATCATTAATAAATATAAGTTGTGTTATCACTCAGGTTGTTCCCTACCTCCCGAAGGGAATATGACCGAGTTAACCACTAACCAATCTTTTAGCTGCAGGTCCTAGCCTACCTGCAACCAGAGAGGGCTCTGTCTTTGTAATTTAGCTTTGTTTTGTAATATTTTAGGCTAGTTATGATGCATAGGTTTCTATTTTAAATTTGTTGGAAGGTGATTTCAGACAGAGCTGGGGTACAAGTTCAAGAGAATCTATACCATTGGGCAATGGAGTCAACGGTGGTGTTTTGCTGAAAGTGTTTCTTGGGGTAAATGGGAATGCTACAGAGCAAGATAGACAGTTCAGGAACAATTTTGAAATCTAAAATTGATGGAATGAAGTCAGGGAATGAAAGGCAATCAAGAATCTTTCATTATGCTGGTAGAGGGAAAGTGCATGAATATTATCCAGGAGCAACTAAGAATTCCTAAATAGTATTCAAAATGAAAGAATTGTGCAAACATGAGCAATTGAGAATTCATATTTATGACTAATTTTGAAGAAAACATGTTTAATAGCAGAGATTGAACTCAGGGTACATTCAAGCAAGTCCTGGGCTATTCTTCTTCTCTGTTACCAAGATTATGAACATATATGAAATTTAGAAACACAGAAAACATAAAACAAAGTTTAGAATAACTTATTGTTCCATATAATGACACAAGAATTCTGTAGCAGGTCCCAGAACATCAGTTGCACATTCAGGTGGTGCAGAAACCATGAACTTCAATAGCCACTTGTATTAGAGAGTCTCAAAAAATTACAATGCAGTCTAGGCAGAAAATCACCAACCCCACATACATTCTATGAGGGGGTATTTATACAACAATGAGATACAAAATATCTTATGGATGAGTCTTCATGCAATAAGTTCCCTCACCAACTCTTCAAAAAGAAGTAAATGAAAGAAATAAATGTTGCAGTAATTGTTGGTGCACTAGCTATCCACTTTGTCAGAGAAATTTGACTTTTTGGACCAACTGAGTCGGTTGAAGCTGCGTCTTTAATTTGTAATTTCTGTGTTTGCTGTCCTAGTGCTTTGCTGAGTCACTGCTTTGCTGTCCCGCTCTTGGCATGCTTACTTGGTCTTTTATAAAATTGTTGTAGTCATACTTTGACCTTTTTTTTGCCTGCTGTCTTCATGCTTTAACCGGTGGCCTATGTACCCAATTTCGCTGACCTGTAGCTGACCAAAATCTGAAGCTGATCAAAAGAGGGAAAAGGACCAAAATTACCTTGGCAAAATCTCCAGTATTGCTTGCCACCAATCTTCTTTAGGAAGCTGATGTCTTTGTATCTTTATGAGTGTTTCATCAGCTTCAGTGTATCTATAGAAATTTGGTGGAACCTCAAAAAGATGATTTATTTCATGTTCAATGTAAAATAGGTTTTCTAATTTGTCATACAGAGTCTATCCTGAGGGAGGCCCTGTTTCTTCTGAGGTACTAGAGGATGCTGTAATCTGGTTTGAAACATAGTTATTTATCATGGTAGTATACTGCTCACGGGTTAGCAGTCTTCCAGCGCTGGTCAATAGGCTGGGCAATCCTCTGCTCTGCAATGCTGCAAGCTTTAACTTGAAGTCATCTATTTCTGCTTGCATTTCTTGGTACTTCCTTTCTAGAGTTTGCACAAAACTTCTTAGGGTCAGCACCTTCTTTGCTGTCAGAATAGTATCTATCCTACTACTGATGTCTAATGCTGCCAACTCCTCTTTAGTATGAGTGTTCAAGAAGTGAATCATTTTATTGGCTTGCTTAGGCATATTTCCCAATGCTTCTCTAGCCCTTTGATTCTCAAATTGAGCTAGGCCTATCAATTCTATCTGTTCATATATGGCCTGAATCGATCGCCATTGGTCAGTGATTGATTGGGCAATTTTGGCCCACAAAATCTTTTTGATTTCAGTCAGAGTTTTGTCTAAAGTAAGCTCCTTCTCTAAGGCCTTTATTTTGTTGTCCAAGGCTTTTATTTCTCTTTGTTTCTCAGCCATTGTCATCTTGGACTTGTCATAGCTTGCCTCTAGCTTGGCCAACTTTTCTTTGGCCTCTTTCACCTCTGTCACCTGAACTTCTAGCTCTTTGACTACTTTCATTATTTCTTCCATGCTCGTTCTAGATTCAGGTGCTGCTGTTGTTGCTGCTGCTGTAGCATCTGTAGTTGATGTAGCTGTTGTGGATGCTGGGATAATAGGAGGGATCACTGCTACATGTGTAGGAGGAACAATAGTGGCAAAAATTGGAGCTGTTTGAGGTGGCTGGGAGGTCGACTCTCCCTGCTTGCCTTGCAATGCTTTCTCCAACTCTTCCTCCATCTGAATTATTCTTTGGTTCATCTTCATTAGCAAATCCATTGTATCCTCCCCTTCTTTCTCTTGCACAAGTTCTGCAGTTTGTGGGTGCATAGTTGCAGGTATCCTCAATTGTTTTCTTAGTGCAGCAATATCTTCCTCTTTTTTCTTTATAAGGGCCTGGATGGCTTTAGCATCCTTCTTAGGATCATGTCCTAGTTCCACAATGATCTCCTCCAATGTCTTTATTCTATTATCTTTGGCAGAGGAAGACATTCTTTCCAAATCCAATTGAGTGTTTGTGTTTTTCAATGACTCCTTGAGTTGATGAGCCAACATGGCCTTGTCTGCTAGGGTGGCATAGACCATTTCCCCTGTTTGCTTATGCAGCTCTATTTGGTCCATCAGGTGTATGTCCTTGGAGAGGACCTCTAAGCTTGTATTTATATAGTTTGCAGCTGTCTGGGGCTGTGGTATCTTGGGTTTGAAATGACTCAGAATCATCTTTTCCTCCTTAAAGTCATAAGCTGCCATTAATCTCTGCTGTTTGGAGGGTGTTGCCTTGAGGAATTGATCATATAGCTGTACTCTTAACAATTCATTCTGAGCCTTGATTTCCATGAAAGTTGCTTTGATGCCGGGCGGTTGTTTGGTTTGCTACCTTGAGGAAGAGACCTCCATACCACGCTGCCTCTCTTGTTCTTGCTGGAATGAGCTAGTAGGTGTGTGCTGGCTAGTTTCTCTTCCACTCCTCGGGCTCTCTATCACTTCTTCAGTAATTTATTCCTCAGCTTGAGGATCAACTCTTTGTCCTTTTGCTTCTGGTTGCTGGATTGACCCACTTGGAGGTGTGGTCTCTTCCCTATCCCTCTTTTTACCTCTTTCCTCATTAAGAGGAGTCTGTAAAGCTGGCACCTCTAGTGCCTCAGTTTGCTGTGGAGGGGCCTGCCCTTGACTTCGCTCCTTTGAGGTGGTAGGCTGTTCTGTCACTGTTTCCTGTTATGCATCCATTACCTCCTTTCTCTTTGTTGTACCTGTTGCTGGTGTAGATCTTTCTTGGGCAGCCTGTGAAGCTGCAGCAGTAGATGTGCCTTCTCCGACTTGGTGTGGCAGTTTGAATGTTACCTGCTCAAAATAATCCAAGTTAAGAGTTTTTTCCAAATCTTTGACATTTCGTTCCATTATTTCTTCCTGAGTGAACTCTTCAACTAGTGTACCTTGCACCCACTCATCTTGATTAGCAAATTGTTCAATTTGTGGGATTTTACAATGCTCATAGGCTGACAGCCTATATTTTATTTTTCTGGCATTAATAAAGCCATCTGGGTCATAAGGGACCCACCAAAAACTCCTTTTCAACTTGAGTTTCTCCCCCAATATTTGGTCAGCATCTTGCCAACCTTCCTTCTTGTTCATGACAAAGGGGCCTAGTTGGTCTTTGAATTTCAGGCGAGCCTTTTTCTTGGCACTATGAAAATGAGTTAAATCTGAATTGATGAGTTGCATGTAATACTCCAAGGCAAACAGCCTCATTGGTACATATCTTGGGAGTCTGTAGGGACAGAGCTCACATCCATAGATCCTAATGACAGTGTGATTCTGGTAAAAGTACCAGTCACCTATTTTGTAGTTCTTTGAAAGCTACAATATTTTCTGCATGTCATAGGATAGCCTAGCAGGAGGAGTTCTCATTAGGAGACAAGAGACTAGATAGACAAACAGGTCAATGAACTCACAATATGAGTAGGGGGAGTTGTGGACTTCATGAAAGACTGAGGTCCAAAAAATCACAGACCTCTTCTCTCCTTTAGAGTCCAATCTTTTGATGGGGCATTGGAAGCAGTCTGGCTGATAATACATGAATAAATGATAGATATAGGATGAATATTTGAAGACTCCCTCCCTATCCAGCTTCACCAGTTGGTCATGTATCTTATTGGAGATGAATTTGGCATAATTGTACTTGACAGTAGGAGGCTATCCTAGGCTAAATGCAGACAACATGACTAGTATAGTTTCATCAATGTGCTCACTTGTTTTGAAACCTAGTACATAGGATATCATATCAACTAGCAACTTGCCCACTTCATTAAAGCACACATAGAGAAAAGGAGGTGGCCCTGTTGGCTGGCAATCTGCTCTCATGAATACTTTGGCAATTCGGGATATCTCAGAGTTGGAAAGTTTAGGACCTTCATCGAGCAGGAATTTCATAGAGAGAGGGACCAGAAGCTGAGTTTGCTTGAAGTTTAGCATTTGGTTGATTGAATCAGGAGTTATTTAGAAGAGGATGTTCCCAGATGGAGACTTGACTGCTCTTTGAGTTGGGTCATAGTTTTCACAGCAGAGGCGAATGATTTCAGGGAAAATATTGACAGAAGGGAGGAAGTAGATGGGCAAGTTTGATTCCCAAATGCCATAGATATCACTGTTGTTCAGATAACTGTTTCTCAGCTGACAGAAGGTTTGCAAGTGATTTCTGTCAGCAACCAAATCCTGAATTAGGTGGTCCCTATCAGCCAAAGGAAATGCTTCAAGTTCCTTGTGAGGTGCATTGAGAGGAGTGATGTTCAAGGCAGCTGGAGTGGCCATTTTGGAATGCTCTGTGTTTGTAATCTGAAATTAGGATTGGTGTAACAATTGAACAGTAACAATTGTCTCTGAAGCTTTGTAAGGGAGCTAGCAGACTAGACTTTGATATAGATGTAGCCCCACTGTGTAAATTTTATGGTAAAAGAGCAAATTCTGCAGAATTTAGACAGTCTTCTTAAATGAACTCATTGGATTGATAGGCTCTGTGGGTAAATTACAGAGGGAATGGGATTGATTTCTAGCCAAAGGAGTGAAATTTTATAGAGGGTTTGACAAAGGGAGTGAACGCATGGGAAATTTGCAAACTTTGCCGGCGAAAACGAACTTAAAATGTGTTTTAACAATGAATTTGCAAAAGAGGGCAAATTTTCCAGGTTACTCTTAAACAGGGGGTCAACCAGTGAATTTATAGGTAGAATTTCAGGTGCCAGAGTGCTTTTAGTTTGAATTCGAGCTTCTCATTCAATTTTAATGGTGAAATTTGTAAAGAAAACAGGGTTTATGGGTCAACTGTGGGTAAATACCTGTTTCTATGGTGCCGAGGACAGTTTGTAGGGGTGCCTTGAACTGTGGAGTCGAGCTACGGAGCCAGGATCACAAGGTGATGGATTGTGCAGGTTGGTGGCCGATTTGAACGTAAAATCGCATGCAAACTGCTCCATGGGCGCACAATAGAAAACAAACAAAATAGTCATTTTCATGACTTTTTATTGAAATTTGGTCATTTTGGCACTTTTGGCGCTTTTTGGGGATGATGTCAGCATGACTTATTTTTGGTGCGGAGCAGGTACAGAAGATGACGTGGCATGTGACACGATGGTGGGTGCTGATGTCATAGGGTGATGTGGCAATGGTATAGGGAAGCGGCGGGCCGACGCGGACGTGACGTCATTGGTGACGTGGGAGCTGACGTCAGGGGGCAGGTGGCGGGTGGTTTCCGGTTTTCCCCGCACCGCTTTTGGCCCGGGGCGGTATTGTAGAGGGGGGCTCCGATCACGCCGGGAGATTGACGCGTGGCGAGGGTACAACAACAATACCGCTAATCCCCCGGACGCTAATCTCCGGCAGATCGGGGGCTCCGATATGGCCGCCAACCGTTGGATGCTGAGCACGGGATCGGACGGCGGTCGGGAAGCGATGAGTGGCGAGCAACTTCGGACGCGGGACCTGCAGAATATTACATTGTTTATTAATATGGCGAGGGGTAACAAACTTTGGTTATATGGGTTATATACGATTTAAACAGACGGCGAAGGTTATTAGTTCAACCGAGTGTTAAACTAACCCCTATATACATGGGCGCCAGGGTTATGAATGGTTTAGATGGAGGGTTTAGGTGCGGTTATTAACTTAACCGGATGTTAAATTACTCCCAAGTGTGGTTTGGACGCGGAAGGGCTAATATAAGTCCCAAATGGACTTTAATATTTCCCGAACTTAGGTTATATAGCTATAGTGCCATGGGGTAGGAGTATTTACATTTTTTGGGTTTTTTATATAGTTTTTGTATGATAGGGATGGGAAAATGATTTAGGGAGCTATATAATAGAGTTAGAGGTTAATATGACCTTATGGAATGAAACTGTATGAGCAAATGCTAAGTTTGTGGAGGGAAAACTTAGACATAGGAAGATGAAAGGAGTATGGAATGATCATTTTACACAAGAAATGTGGCTTCTTTCCACTAAGTAAACTCAGAGTTCAACTTAGCATTTTCACAAAATGAAGTGAAACTGGACTTTTGGGCAGATCCCAAGGTCCTTGAGGGGATGTTAGTAAATGATTTTTGGGGGAATGATAGGGGAATTAGTCATGCTTCCATTGCTATACAACCAAACAACTGCCATGGTACCAATGTCATTGATGAGATGAATCTTTCTTGACAAGGGAAAAGTGAGCACCCACTTGCTTCTGCAACTTCAAACTGCCTACCCAGCCTAATACACCTAACATTGTTTCTTCCTTTGGATTGGGTGCATTTGGACTAGCAAACCCTGATTGTCCTCTTTTCTTTTGACTGCCCTCCTATCTAAATCTACCCTTATCTCTTCCAAGGGCCCAGATTAAGCAGTTGGGCTCCTTACTTTCTCTACCTATCTACTCATCTGCCAAGCTTGAACTGTTTGGACAGATATTTATTCTCTATTCTATAACAAGCAATTTAAACATGGAATGGTCCAGATTGAACTATTGGGCCACCCATCAAGTGTTGTAAGCAAGAATATTTTCACATTGTGAACTTGCAAACAAGATAGCAGTGGCATTTTGACTGGCCACTTTCCTGGTCTTTTGGTTTGGGGTTCATTTTCTTTACTTTTGTTGACCAATTTACTCTTTTTGCCCTTTGATTTTTATTTTAGGGCATACCCTCTTTACATTTTTTAATTTTCTTCTTTTGTATACAAAATATGGAACCTTTGCAGCATGCAAGGATGAGCATATTTGGCACTTCCACAGTCAATCATGAAAAATGAAACCTATTGGTATAGGAACCTAACAAGGTGATTCTGAAATACTGTGTATCTGTGTTTTTGTATTTATGTTTATGCATCTTTTTACAGTTTTTGGTTGCGTGTACTTGGTATGAATGTTGAATGGTGAATAAGAATATTGGGCCTACATAATTAAATTAAGAACTATAATCCTAAGCACATTAAGAATAAAGGATATTCACGCTCTTCATTTAGCCGCGTGAAGGTAGTTGCAAAGGATAGATAGCTGCGCAAAAGCAGCGCAGTGCACAGTGTCGGACCGCGAACTTTCTAAGCCTCATCAAGACATCCCAAGGGTGCAGAAACCTGGTTCCAGCACCCTCCCATACTACCTCGGGTGAGACCTCAGTCCGCGTACCGTGGACTGTTGCTGAAAGGGCTAGTAGTTTCGGGATTTGTTCAGCTAATTCACTACTAAACCTAGATCAGGCCCCATCAAGCCAACAAATGGTTCTGTTGCTGGGACCGAGATCTACTTAAGGGAAGTCTGATGTGAGAACGTTGGAATCCAACAAAGAAAGAAGTTGAAGAGTGGTAAATTAAAAAGATTCATGAGTTCGTGACACAGGAAAATAGGAATTCGTGAATATCAGAGGAATAGTGGTTGGATTGCTACCTGTATACAAAAGTGCATGAAATTTTCTTCGCTGCTTTCTCAGTCGAGCTGTATGAGTGTGTTGGGTAGCAGATGGCTCGCATAACAGTTTTGGGGCTCAAAGCCAGCAATTTTGGGAAAGGTATGGTGCGGACTCTGTGAAGTGCACGGAGCGCGAATTGTAAATGAGTCAAGTCAAAGGGTTGTCTACCCAAAAAAATGTATAAATAGAGCAAGGCTCTATGGATAGAAGTTAGTTTTAGTGAAGTCTTTGTCTTGGATTTGGGTATCATGGTCGTGTGAAGACAATAGTTTCTGCGTCTGTAAGTTCGAGTCAAGGGTGTTGGGTAGGAGATAGAGGCTCTGCAGCTGTGTGCGTAGAGGCCTGGTAGAGTCCACATCTGTGTGTGCGGACCCCTATAGCTGAGTGCGCAGGGCAGATCTGGTTGTATTGGCGAAAGAATTGAATAAAGATAAGTTGGTTCTGAAACACTGTGTCAATTTTGGAATATTGTGGATCTGGTTAATTTACGATTGATATATCTGTTTTGATCTGTGCGGTTATGCTTATGTTCTGTGTTTATGCAAATCTATAACGTTTCTGGGTGCACACACTGGTTATCTCTATTAAATGTTTGCTTAAAGACTGTAAAAAGTAGATCTGATCTATAAAAACTCATTAATAATAAGTATTAAGGAATTGCCTTGTTCCGGATCTATGCGGAAGAAGAGTGGCGCAAGGCCACAGAACGACACGTAATCCCCCCAAGACCACATCAAGACATCCCAAGGGTGCGGAAACCTGGTTCTAGCACCCTCCCCTGCTACCTAGGGTGAGACCTCAGTTCGCGCTCCGCGGGCTGTTGCTGAAAGGGTCGGTAGCTGCAGGATTTGTTTGGCTAGTAACTCTTCCGAACCTGGGTCAGGCCCCAACAAGCCAACAGAGTGGATCGGGAAGTTAGCAGACAGCCAAAGGAGGTGCAAATTAGATAAACCAATAGTGTGGACTCCAAAGTTAGTGCACAGATTAGAAGCCTCAGAAGATAAGATCACGCGTGCTGTAGATCATTGGCTGGATCAAATTATAGGCAGATTCATCACTGAGTTTGCAGTAGATACGACTGTCAGCTATAGTGAGGCAGAGCGATGGTTTCTCAAGGGTCCACGAGGTAAGTACATCAGGTCTTTGAATACTTGGATTAAAATGTTGTTGTGTGAGAAACGAGTTGTGCGAGTAAATTAATGTTGGGGACTACGTGAAGTGGAAGACCATATGGAAACAAAGGAATAAAGGATAGTCCTTTGATTTCACTGCGAAGGGAAAGCACAGAAGAGCTCGTGGCAGTTTCGCCAAGGAGTGCAGTAAGTTTGATAAGGGAGGGGATCCTACGATTGCCACCACCACCTACACCGCCACCCACCTCACCGTTTTCGCCGATATCTCCACCCACTCCACCTCCGCGACCATCACCGTTCAGTATGGAAAGTGCAATTAAACTGCCGGTGTTCAAGGGAGTAGGAAATGAAGATCCTGACCAGTTCTGGTTCGTGGTACGTGCAGTGTGGGAAGCACATGGTGTAGTAGACGATAACATCAAGAAGGCAACTCTGGTGAGCACGCTACAGGACTGCGCACTGACATGGTATATCAAACATTCTAATGATCACCCGAATGCAGGGATCACGGAAGTGCAAGCCACGCTGAACAGGGAGTTTAGCAGACCGAAATCAGAAACACAGTCAATTATCAGACTTAAGGAAAGCGCGATGCTCCTGGGCGAGACCCCCTGGGACTTGGATCAAAGGTTGAAAAGCATGATTCACGAAACAAATATGACATTGACCAATGCGCAGCATCACACCTCATTTATAGCATCGTTATCACCACATTTTAGAATAGCGTTGTCACAATAGAAACTTTCCATGCAGGCGGAGGCTTTAGAAATAGCAATGAGATTGCATGAGACCCCTATTTAGGATCCAGGGTTGGGAGTCCGGTAGATTCACGCGCAGTTACAAAATTTATGTTTGGAGATGCAAAGCTTGAAGCAAGAAAGGACATCATGACCAGAAGTGCGCGAAGAAGTCTAGTGCGTAAAGTGTAAAGGACAGGGCCATGACAAGGATCACTGTCCTGTTTTTGTGAACTACATAGCAGGAGGGGGGCCTATGCCAATAAGACCTGAAGTGCAAGCAAGGCCTAGCATGGCACTTGCCTTGTGGTGCGAAATATGTCAGATAGGGGTAAACCATAATACAGACAACTGTCATTTATTATAAAAGTACACACAGACATTGTAACAACTTTTCTATAATTTTTGCAGATTAGTAGGACACGACAACGCACTTGCCGCAGTTATGAGCTAATGATTGACCAAAACCCTACCTATAGAATGCAGATAGAGATGCGAGGTCTGGATCCAGCCGCAGCGATGGCGCGCACTAGATTTTAGGGGCACGGACGAGGAAGAGGAGGAATGGGAGCCGGAAGGGGTCGCGGACAGTTAATTTGCTACAATTGTGGAGGGCTTGGGCACTATGCCCACGATTGTACCAACCCGACAAGAATATCCTGTTCATATTTCTCTCAGTTTGATCATGAAATGATAGATTTTCCTACATTGATTGCACAGATGTGCAAGAAAGGGGTACTTGAGCCTCATCCGATGCAAAATATCCAAATGATGAGGTCTGAATCATGCGAAGATGACCCAAATGTAAATATGATGCTTAGAAGTGGCAGCGCAATGGGGGATGATAAGGGGAAACAACATGAAGAAAATCATTGGGTTCGCAAGGCTCCTGCAAAGGAACCCAAATTCGATTTGGAGCGCACGAAGGAAACCCTTATGGAAGTTAAGAAGAGCTTCGCAGAGGCCTCCACTTCAGGTAGTCAGGATCAAATAGAGGCAGGAATGGATCCTTCCATGCTCACTACCTTTCTGGAGACATGTATGAAATTGTTGCGTGACAGTAGGGTGGTAAAAGGTTTACAGGAACTGATTACTAGGTGCGCAGGGTCCGGAGAACCGCGGATGGTCCGAAAAGTAGGAAAGCATGCCTCACGCACAGGAAGGGAAATGAGGTTGACTGTGCAAATAGGAGAATACGAAATGGACCAGGTAATTCTGGACTTAGGATCAGATGCAAATGTACTACTGAAACAAACTTGGGAACGAATGGGGAAGCCTGCGTTGCAGTGGTCTCCCATTCAGTTACGAATGATGAACCAACAGAAAATCATACCAATGGGTTGATTGTAGGGAGTAACTATTAATATTGAAGGCACAAGCGCGCTGGCAGACTTTGAAGTAATAGAGATTGTTGATGATAGCAATCCTTATCTCGTGCTATTAGGAATCGATTGGACTACTGATATGAATGGAATTATTAATTTGAAGAAGCGCAAGATGATCTTCGAAAAGAAGGCATTGCGCGTGGTCGTAACATTAGACCCGGCTGAAGGCACGTGATACACTGAGCCGGTGTGCGAAGAAGATAGTGAGGATGAGCTCGATTGCATTTATCAGGTCATTGTGCACAAACAAGATTTAGTGAATCTGATGACTGATGGTAGAATTTCGTGGGATTGCGATAGCTCCTATACCTTGGATTCAGATGAAGATATAGAAAGATGGCATAATCGGTTGTATGAGGTGACAACACTTAATTGCAATACGTTGATAAAATCACTGCGCTATGTAACTACAGAGGTACGCTACCTACTGATATATGATGGGTTAACCGCGGTGGAGGAATTCCTGCGCGAATTTGAAAACGCAGTGCCTGAACAATAGTGGTTTGATGCATTGAAATGGGCCCTGCATGCTGCACCCACAGAATGGTGGAATATGCATCAAGAAAATTTGGAGAGCTGGTGCGAATGTAGAAAACTGATGCGCATACAATTTGGAAAACCTTAATTCGTAATAGAATCCGGTTGTAAGAGGCAAAATAACTTACGCGCACACCTCTCCCGATGGGTACAGACATATAACAGACAGATTGTTCCAGCATACACCAGTATCAAAATAGAAAGCCAGAATAGGGCGCGTTGGTAGAAAATAAGGTTTGCACTACCAACTATTAGGAAAGAAGCGTTCACCAAGGTATGCGAAGTCATGAATAGGGGACATAAGCTACGATGTTCAGAATGGGACCTACATGTACCAGCAATCAAATGGGCTTATAAGGCATTCTGTAAAAACTTGGCCGCGAAGCTGATTCCAAGGCTGCGGAATGACATAGAAACTGGGATCACAGAAGAACCTCCATAGAAGGCTTTGGTTATAATAATGCTGGAGAAAGGAACAACGTGCGAAGACATCACAAAGTCCTGTGAGGAGGAGTATGAAAAACTTTAGGAAGCCATTCAGCAAGGGAACGAACAACTTCGCGAACTGGAAAGAGACAGGGTACTGCTGAGAATGAAGAGTATGTTGCTGGAAGCAGAGATCACGAAGTTGGGGAATGAACTGAAGAAAGTTTTTCTTGGTGGAAAATGTCGACTAGTATAGGTGGATGCGCGCTCGCTTCCTGATGAAAGGAAGGACTATCGACGAAGATTAGTCGGTCTAATGCATTGGTTGGGACCGCGTCTCATGCTATGAAAAAAATCAGGGAAACGCACTACAATCAGAAGGACACGTGATAGAAGATGGTTCATAGACTATCTGAGGGGGCGCGATAGAGTTGCGCCAGGATGGTGCGACCACCTGACTATCCGAAGAAGGGACAATCTCACCGCTCCAGACATTTGAAAGAGAGCGTGGGACAATAAAACAGTTTGTTTGGGAGCTGCGTGATACCAGGGGTGCGCGCAGAGTCGGTATGTCATAGGGTTCATGCCTGCACACTAGGGGGTGCACTGTTGCGCGGATAGACGAGGAAGTGACCGTTAGCGTCACTGTTCATGAAAAGAAGTCCAATTTAAGGCAAAAAGGAGTAGGCGACGGGAAATTAAGACACGAATTAAGAGTTAGATTTAGAACGATCTGCTGCCAATCTCGCATTAATGAGTTGCATAAGGGGGAAACGATCGCATTTGAATTCCAACAGGCCTATAAATCATAGATGGGCATCCACCGAACAACCCTTGGCATCTTGAGAATTCAGTTATTGCACTATCAATTGGGTATGGACCTTACGAATTTACAGGCTTTGAGAGCAAGTCCAGTGTTTGAAACATTGCCGATGGAGATGTAGGATTTTCTGAACAGCATGATGTTGACATCCGAGGAAGTCGTGCCGAACCCGACGCCACCGGTGGGAGATGCACCAAAAATTCCAAAATCGCCCCGGACGCTAAGGCCCAAAAAGGACCCACAGATAGCACAACCGGTTTGTATGTCTCCGCGAAACCCGCGGTTTGGTAAGCTATTTATGGAAGATAAGGGTAAGACAGTTAATCTTGAGACAGATGATGAGGAGGAGGATCTCCAAGCCTTCGTAGAAGAGCTCGAACCGGATGTTGAAATGGAGGAAGACATTGAGCTAGTGCGAGCTGCAGCAAAGTTGCCCAAATATGTCCCTCCGCAAAAAGGCAGGGTGAAAGTCCCTAAAGATTTGGATGTCATTAAGAGCGCACTCAAAACCCCGCTCCTCCCAGAAGGAATTTCGTTTGAAGGTTCTGCTCTAGGTCGTGTGCCCACGATGAAATTTGAAGATTGGGACCTCGCGGATAGGGAAAAGTTCTCGCATTTGGAGACTAACTATCTCATGAAACAAAGCTAGGAGGGGGTAGTTATAGCGCTGCAACCACGGAAATGGTTGCGCAGGGTAGAGGAAGCCAGGTTACTCCACCTACTAGGGATTCCACACTTTCATCTAGCACCAATTACAATATTTGTCATTAGGCAACTACTTTTCTTAGTGCACGATGGGTATTTGTGGCTAGAGAGGCCTATTCCCATCACCGCAGAGCTTATTCACATGATTTCTAGGCTTCCTTGTACGGGAAGGGACCCCGCGGAAATAGCTGGAAAAAGCGGAGACTTGGCGCTTGTAGAGGCCATGAAGAAGAAATACAAGTTGGAGAAAAAGCAGTGGGGCTATGTCATTACTAGCATTCAAGACAAAGGGGTGCATGTAGCCACCCAGCTGCTGGCAGGAAAAGTGATGATAAAATGTCACAGCAACGAGGTACCAACGATGGTCATCGCGCTGGCTGAACAATACGCCGAGGGGGTGCAGTTCAACTGGGCGTAGTTCCTCTGCGAGGAGTTCCTAATGAATTGCAAGGAGGCCTAGGAGCAGGGTAAGGCCTTCCACTACACATGGCTACTCCTGTCGATCCTCTTGGTTGTAGGGTACTTGTTGGAGGACAGTCAGTTTCCTCCGCTGGAGCAAGACCTGCTAGAGGTAGCAAAATATGCATTGCTATGGGCGACGAAGGACACCGCATGCATCCGCAAGACCAAGATCTTTTGGATCCTGATGGAGGCGAGCGTACGAATGTGGATCAACAAATGGCCATGCCTATCCCCCATGCTATACGACAATGTGCGGAGCTTTGCAGACTTTAAGGCAGATATGTACAATGTCTATATCAGGGCATGGAAGGATCCGGAGTAGAAATGGACCACACTCCCCTTCATCGTGATTGATGACGTTGTTTTTGCGGTGATCGACTCATGGCCATCTGAATGGCGCGCCGGATCTGACAGGGCATGATGAGACGATGATTCAAAGACAGAAGGATGACGCCAAGCTTCTGGCACAACAAAAGCGGAACGAACAATTCGCCGAGGAGTTAAGGGCCTCCCGCGAGGCTGCGAAGGCCGCCACGGAGCATACCAAGGCAACAGAAATAGTAGCACCACCACCAGAAACTGGGGCAACCGCGATGCAGGAGGAAATATGCCCGGACCAGACCACAAGATATGGGACAGCCGACACAGCGAAAGACACACACGTCATCGACCCAGCTGAAACGGTCGCACAGTTTGGAACAGACAGGGCCCTGGAAGAAGACCAAGGATTGCAAATTGGATGGGGAACCTATTACCCTAACTGAGGGAGACCTATACGACATCGACGACACCATTCATGAGGTCACCAGGGAAGCATTGCAGGAAGAAATAATGGAGCAACAGAATGTGTTGGGGGCACTAAGGGCACAACTGTAGGGACTTAAGGTGCAACGCCCACAAAAGGGAATGGCAGTCATCTACATGCCATTGGAGCATCAACAACAGAGAAATTGTTGCGGACCAAAATGGCCAAGACCATCACGCTGCCGAAAGGAGCACTGACAATGGACAACATGGAGGATAGAGCCATGGTAGGCCGAATCTAGGGACTTGGCCTCAACCTAGCTACCCTTCCACGAGAAATATTATATCAGCTGTAGGACAGCGCGACAACAGAGCTCCGTGCTAGGGAAGGACACGGTGTACAAGTCCTCAATGAACAACACTTCAACATCGAGCAACTAAGCCTACAACGTGATGAAGTAGTGGTGTAGAATCAGCAGCTAGAACAGATCGTCGAGGAAGCATTTCGCCGTGTCCCAGAGCTAGAGATTGCACCAGACCTACCAGTAGGAGTGCAGATCCACAAATTGGCCAATGGATTCCGCGAGCCAAAGGAGGAAGTAACGAGGATCCAGCTAGACCTCAATATGCAGATTTTGGAGCTGCGGCTAAAGGCACAGACGTCTACACCCCCGGAAGTTTGGGAATAGCACACCGATGAGATCCAAAAAGTACTGGAAGAAATTGCATAGGCCATGCAGAGCTGTACCATGGTGTTGGAATAATCCTTTGGGGTCCTCACAGCCTTACAGGAGGACCCCACCATGCAGTGGTTGGAAACAGAGGCGCGGGAGCTTCAAATACAATATGATAATGTGTGCGGGACGACATAGACAATAGTCCTGACCCAGCGGCTTGCGAGGCTCCAACAGGCAAAGGCATTGAAGGACCAAGTGGATGTAGCGTGCCAAAAAGAGGTTGTACTTAAAGCACGCGTTCAACCTTGGATTGATGAGGCCTTCCTCATCACCGCCACCATCGAAGAAAAGCTCGCACAGATGAAAGAATTGCAAGCTCTAAGACAGGGATTTACACCAGACAACGAGTATTCAGCCGAGCGAGTAGAGAAAATTCAGCAGTCGGTAGAACAGTGCACTACGGACCTTCGCACAGCTCAGGAACAGTTGGAAGGGCTTCGGGCCAGGATCGCTGCATAGTGACTCGAGGGTGAGTCATGATGTTTGTGTTGGGGGTCTGTTGGGCATCGGATCCCCCGCGCAATGGTTTTGGGGCTTAAAGCCCGAGTTTTGGGTCAAATTGTATTGTAAAGACTCCGCGAAGTGCACAGAGAACAAAGTGTAAATACAAGTCAAAGGGTTGTCTGCCCTAAAATAATTTAATTTAATGTAAAGTGTGTCGGCCTACCCATGGTTCGCAGACCATGGGATTGTATAAATAGAGCGAGGCTCTAAGTAGTAAAAGTAGTTTTTTGGAGAAAAATGAGAATTCTTGATGGATGATTGAAAAATTCGGAGTCTGTAAGTCCGAGTCTTGAGTCGTAGGAGTAGGTAGAAGCTCTGCTGCTGAGTGTGAAGAGGCCTAGAGTCAGCAACTGAGTGCACGAACCCCTGCAGCTGAGTGCGCAGGGCAGTGTCGGGTTGTAATCGAAGGAAAATCATTAATAAAGATAAGTTTATTATGAAATACTATGTATCTGTATTTATGTTTATGCATCTTTTTACAGTTTTTGGCTGCACATACTTGCTATGAGTGTTGAATGGTGAATAAGAATATTGGGCCTACATTATTAAATTAAGAACTATAATCCTAAGCAAAATAAGAATAAAGGATCTTTGCGCTCTTCATTTAGCCACATGAAGGTAGTTGCACAGGATAGACAGTTGTGCGGAAGCAGCGCAAGACGTAGAGTTGGACTGCGAACTTTCCAAGCCTCATCAAGACATCCCAAGGGTGTGGAAACCTGGTTCCAGTACCCTCCCATACTACCTTGGGTGAGACCTCAATCCGTGTATCACGGACTATTGCTGAAAGGGCCGATAGTTTCGGGATTTGTTTGACTAATTCACTACTAAACCTGGGTCAAGCCCCATCAAGCCAGCACATATAGTAGAACATGGTCTCCCACCATGAAAGATTTCTTCTTGATGTGTCAGTCATGCAAAGCCTTTTGTTTCCGTTGTTCAAATGATTGGTGGAATTTAGCTAAGAACTTTGTTTCATCCAACTCCATTAGTTGTTCCATCTTCTCTTTTAAAGATGCATTGTTTATCATTTTAGTGGCCTCAGAAATGAAGATGCTTGGCACAATGAATTCTGCTGGTATTACTGCTTCTCGACCGTATACCAGTTGGAACAGTGTTTGTTTGTGTGTCTATTTTACTATCGTTCTGTATGCCCACAATGTTGTTGGCACCCTCTCATCCCAGTCATCTCGATTTGCTGATACAATTTTTGCAAGGCCCTTCTTGAGTATCTTATTAAAGGCTCCAACCGTTCCATTGTCTTGAGGATGGTATAGGCTGCTCTTTTGATGTTGGATCAAAAAGTTATTTAAGAGAGAAGCGACAGTTTCAGTAATGAAATGAGCCCCTTGATTGCTGGGTAGGCTCTTCGGACATCCAAATCTAGATATTATGCTTTCAAAGATGAATCGTGTTGCAGTATCGGTTATATAGTCCTTGACTGGCACTACCTCTTCCCACTCAGTAAGGTACTATGTAGCTGTTATGATGTATCTGGCATGGGAATGATGTGTTGGCGACATGTTTGGGCCGGTAAAGTCTACTGTCCATTTCTCCAAAATTTGCACTGTGTGTACCAGATGTAAAGGCAATTCATCTCGATGCAATGGCTTCCCAACTCTCTAACAAATGTCGCAACTCTTTGCATACTCCTTAGCATCCTTGTGGAGGATAGGCCACCACAACCCGACTTATAGTATTTTCCTAGCGGTAGCTTTCCCCCCAACATGGCCTCCCGCAACCCCAACATGGCATTCCCACAACATGTCTTGCCTATTGTGTTGAAGGAGACAACGTTGCAGAACTTGATCAAGTCCCAGTTTATATAGTTTCTTGTGTTGTCGTGTATCCCTCTAGGCAGTGTCCGGTTGCTAATAACAAAGCAATATCCTCTAGGTAGTCCAGTATGGCTTCTATTCGAAACAAGTAGATATTTGGTAGTTGATCATCTAGTGGTCCTTCATTCTCTCTTGACTCCAACCTGGACAGGTGGTCTGGCCCCACATTTAACCTTCCAGGTTTTATGACCACTTCAAATGTGAATTCTTGGAATAGTAACAAGCATTGACAATCCTTCCTTCCAAGACTGGATTTTGTACCATATATTTTAAAGTTGAATGGTCCATGAAGAACTTGAATGGTGCTCCCAGTAGATATTGTCTGAATTTTTGTAGGGAGTATACCATGGCCAATGCTTCTCTTTTTGTTTCTATGTAGTTCTTGTCTATTGTTGATAGTTTCCTAATGGCGAAGTAAATTGGGTGGTCCAAGTTTCTTTCTCTAGGTTGTGCCAATACTTCTCCTAGTGTTATTCCTGATACGTCAATGTGTACATGGAACTACTTATTCCAGTCTGGGTATACAAGAATAGGAGCACTCACTAATTTTTCCTCTAATATGTTCAACGCTACTTGACAGGCCTCTGTCCACCTGAAGGCTTCCATCTTCCTCAGTATTTTCTCCATGGGAGTTGTAATTGAGGCATAATTGCAGATGAATCAGTTGTAATATCTTATGTGGCCCAGTGTTGATCACAATTGCTTCACATTATTTGGTGGATCCATATTCACAATTTCCACAACCTTTGCGGGATCTACATAAATGCCATCCTTGCAAACAATATGGCCCAGCAATGTTCCGAATGGAACTGCAAAGATGCATTTCTTCATATTCAAGGAGATTTGTAGCTTCTTGCACCGCTCAAACATCACCCGGAGGAGACTGGTGTGTTTCTTTAGCAAGTTGTACACTATCCAGTCATCCATATATACTGCTAAGAACCTGTGAATGTAATCTTTGAAGGAAGCTATGACGATCCAGGAGAAAACAATTGGTGCGTTCTTCAGACCGAATAACATGACATGATATGCATAGGAACCCCATTCTGTGTCGAACGTTGTTTTCTTGTTATCTTCCTCTACTACGTGAACTTGATGATATCTTGAGAATCCATCAGTGAAAGAGTAGGCCTCATTTCCCACAACGTTATCCAGGACTTCATCACCAAATGACGTTGGAAATGGATCGTGTACACATGGATTATTTAGGCTCCTGTAATCTACACAGACCTTGATTTCCATGACATCCTTCTTATTCTGTATTACAATTGGGCTGATCGATTCTGCTTCATCTACTGGGAATATAAGTCCTTCTTCTAACATCTTATCAATCTCTTTATTGACCTTCTCTTTTACCCTCGGGTGTAGCCTATATGTTATGTGCTTTACTGGATGTGTGTCTGGCTTCAACATAATCTTCATCTCTCTGATGTTCCCTTTTATTCCTTTTAATTTAGAAACAGAGGCTGGAAATAAGTCTTCGTATTCATGAAGCAAAACAAAAACTTCCTTAGTTGTTTGCTCATCACAATAATCTCCAATGGATGCCATCTTAGGTTTGTTTTCTGAGCGAGTGTTTTGCTTCCGCAACTTTACTAGGAGAAAATGGGGGGTGTCCATTGAAGGTCCCTCTTGAATATCTTGTTTTCCTTCAATTTCTTGAAATGTCAGATGTCTAAGTCCTTCCAAATCATCCTCCTCCGGATCCGTGTTAACTTTGTCGCAAGACATGAATTTTGGATACCCTGTTTCATAGAAATATTGTAGGAATCTCTCATCAATGCACCCCTCCCATAACATCCCTGGAGTAAACAAGATTATTTTAATGGCATACAAGGTCTTAGTCAAACGTCAGTCACTATCTTTAAACGAGAAGTTGTTACTGAATTGGTTAGCCATAACATCCTAGTCTACTATTTGTCTTTGAATTTCCTCTTGTGTATACCATGCTTGGGGAATTGTACCCAAGGTATGTATGAACATGTGCACCAAAAGCTCCTTTGGGACTCATTCTTTTCTCCACTTCTCTGTGTAGTTTTCTAGATGTTTCTGGGGATCAGAGTTTCCTCTATACTTTACCTTCTCATGCGGTCAGTCTCCTTCCTATCTTGAACTTTCCATCATTGTCCGCTTGATAGTCTCCCATTCATGCAAGGTGTTGCGATGCGCTTCCCACCACCTTGTTGGGGTGGCTTGTAATGCAATATCTAATAATGGGGCCTTGTGGCTTTCCCTTATAGTTATATCCACCTTATTCAGAAAAGTATCTACTGATTCTATGCCATGAAAAGTTGGGTAATTACTTACCTCTTCCCCAATCCAATTTACTCTGCACATCTTGGCACAACATCTGGTGTTAACCTTGTATCCTCCTTGTTGCCACACATCCCAAGTGGCTTCCAAGCCAGCTTCTAAACTTTGCATGCTTCTCCAACTGACTAATCCTCATGTTGTGGGATTTATGTAGTCTTCTCTTTTTCTTGAAGTTAGCATGTACAACTGATCTAGCATCTCAAGCTCATCTCAATCATCTACAGGTTCGGTGAAACATGGTCCCTGATATGGATCTGGCGGTTGTATTACCTGCATCCCTTCTACTTCAAAAATCATCAACTTCTTCTTCAGATCAATATGACATAGTTCTCATATTCCTAGTCGATACCAAGGAGTGTTGGGTAAGGGTCCTTATCACCCATTATATCTATTACTTCAAATTCAATATGATTTTTTATCCCCACCACATCCACTTCTACATCTTCCAGCATTCTGATGGGCAAGATGCAATACTGGTTTGCCGTCTGCAGTTGGATTGGTGAATATTTTAGTTGTGTCTTTCCCAATGCTTCCCATTTTTTTTTGGGCAAGATATTTACATCGGATATAGGGAAAATTTTAGGGGCGAAATTTCACAAATGGGCTATTTTTTGGACATTTTTTGAAAAAAATATTCACTAATTTGGTTAAAAATTCACCTATTTTTTACATATATATGATTAAATGGATGATATTCGCCAAAAATTTATCAATTTTAATAGTAAATTATATGTTTTTTATTGAATATTCACCCACATTCTATACATATGAATTTTCAAACCAAAATAGTTGCCTACAGTACCATTTATAGGAAAATATTTAAATCCTTAAAAAATACCCCGATCGGATCCCAGATATAACATTATATCTTTAATCTGAAATCCTGCAACTTGAGCATCAATCCAAAATTCCCTATCGGTTCTTTTCTTGTTCCTCCATATCCTCCTCAAATGTCTTTTGGGTAGATTTGTTGATAGTGTTTCTCCTTTCTCTTCTTCTTCTGGTAATACCGCTTTTAGACTCCTATGCAACTCCTTTAGTATCTATTCATTATTAACAATTTGCAAGAATAGCCTAAAACATTCTTCAATTGGTCGAGATTTTTTAGCTATGCCTGAGTCGTTTTTCTTGTCTTCTTTTGTCTATGTTAAACTATCAAACAATTTGGTTGCTTCCTGATAGTATTGTTTCTGTTGGCTAGGGTTGTATGACCGCTTCAAGGATGCTACCCAAACAATTGAAGGCTAGTCTACCATACCCTGATCATCCCCTGTCTTCTTACCCCCTTTGGTAACTATGTTTATATTAGTTAATGGAAGCATGTCAGTTGTCCGTGGTTTTGTGTTGATCAAATTAGTTCCCCTCTGTCTGGTTCTTTCTTCCCATTTTGCAATCATCTCGGGACAATATTTTGTGGCATGTGCATTGACCTGGCATTGTGAGCACCAAGGCCTTCTTAGGAGTGGGCAGTCTCTGGTGACATGTCCCTCTTGATCACAATTGTAGCACCTTACGGGTCCTCTACCCCCTGTTCTTCCTCCTCTCATACCTCCTCCCCATCCTCCATGACTAGTTTCATTGATTTTGAATGTTGACCTGTCTAGCCATTCTGCTAGGGAATCTAATGCTCAGCACTGATCGGTGTCATGAGTCGTGGATGCACAGAACTCACAGTAACTGTTGTTGGGTACATTGGAGTACTTCTGCAATATTGGACATACTCGTGGAAAATGTTCATAGTTTCTACAGACTTCATAGTACCCTTGCGAATTTCGTCCCTAGAAAGCTCCTTCTGATCCTACCGTCACAATACCTGTTGTTGGCGGGGCCTCTGATGATCCTACGATTCCCGCTAAACTATTTTGGCCTCTCAGTCTTGGACATTCAGTCAACACATGGCCTTCTATTAGGCAGTGAGTGCACCATACATTAGGTCTCACCGGTCGAATTGGTTGTAGATCTTTTAATTTCTCTATTAGATCGGTGATTTGATTTTGAAGGCCCATGATCGATGGGTCTTGTGATCCCATCCCTCCCCGATACTCATGGGGGTATCCTGCCATGGATTCTATACGCGATGATTTCTATAGGGCATCTTGGAGAGTTCCAATCTTCTGTTGTGTCAAAGGTGTCCTAGTAAGGGGTAGGAGTGCTCTAATGAGCCAATCCCTCTGGTGATTAGGATCTATGGTATATCTTAGCTTGTTGAAAGCATCTTTGAATTTCTACATCAATTCCCAAGTAGTCTCTGGTGGGCTCCAGTATTGTAGCAATAATGCTACAACTCCTGGAGCTTCCTATCTCTAATTTTATCAACTCGGTAGTTCGTACAAACTTGGAAGCGACGGTGCTGTATGCACAAGTACTAGCTCTTGTCGCAGCTGTCACTTGGTCAGCTGGCACAAGTCCGCTAGGGCTCAAGCCAACTTCTACATGCTCTCAGAAGAAGCTTTCTAAATGATGGACAAAGGCTATCTCGAAGGAAATTAATCTATTTTGCAAAAATGAACTGAAAGCCAAAAAGAAACACAAACCCTAGCAAACCCTAATTCTACCAGCTAGTCCTACTGATGCAAAGGAAAGAATGCAAACAATGAAAAGAGATGCCATTACTTCTAGGAAGGTAAAATGCATGTGTCTACGTTATCACTATCTGAAGAAAACATCTTTTTGTATTTTTGATTAAGTTGTTGAAATTATCATGCATGTGCTTCTAACTAGTTTTCCACTGTGCAGGGATGGATCAAGGGATGAAATGCTTTGGGAAAGGTTGGGATGGTACAGAGAGGGTCTAAGGGATCCCCAGTATCCTTTCTGAGAGTTTCACAAAGTCTGGATGACATGCAACCGTGTTCATGAACTTCTACAGGAAGTCTGCAGGGGCTTCTACAGGAAGTTTCTATAGGATGTTCTGTAATTCTTCTACAGGATGTTTACGAATTGGATTTTTGAGGATGGATGGTTGAAGGAAGATGCATGGATGGTTATGGAGGTAGGATGGGGGTCTGAAGTGACCCAGGAACTGATGGATGGAGTGGTGAGATGATGTGGAAAGCTGACTTGGCTTGAAGGTAGTTGAGACAACAATGGGGAAGAAGGTAAGGTTACTTGGCAAAAGAGAAGATGGGAGATGAGGGAACAGACTTGGTGATGGAGGAGTTGATCTGAACGAGGCTCAAATGAACGAGGAGGTGATGAAGATGCCCTGCATAGTGGTTACTTGATCAAACCAACTACATCTTGCATGCAATCGAAATATCATGTGATCTATCTAACAAGTTAATGAAATCGGTGGACAGCAACCTTATTCATGAAAAGAATCACGTACAACCTGTGAACAAAACATTATCAAAGAGATATAAATGCATGAATAACTCCTACCAATCTATCTTAAACATAAGAAACTACTTTAACCATCAAAAGCAACCTAAGTAACACAGCATGAATTAAATCTAAAGAGCAGATTTTTTCTCAAGAACGCAGCAAACACACATAAAGAGAAACAAGGGAGGTACTGGGCGCTTGAGATGGGCCCAACCCCAAGAGCTACAGCCTCCCATGAAAGATTTAGAGCTGGTGCAAAGCTGGATCCATCTTTATTAATCAAGAAATGAAAAGTACATCAAAACTGTCCACAAGGAGAACTTGAACATGAGCTGAAAGCAAAGCTAATCTATTGCATAAAAATCGAACTACAAACTAGCTAACTAATGGCTAAAACAAAATGACTAACTAGCTACCAAATGACTAACCACTAGCTAACCAAAATGAGGCCCCAAGCCTTCTTATTTATACAATTTGAGGACCCAACAGTCCTCCTAAAAGTTAGGGACTTGGCTGCCCAAGACTTGTAGTTAACAGCAGTCCAACTTGACTTGCTTGGCTGCCCTTGAGCTGATTGGTTTGGTGGCCCTTGAACTCCGAGCTGATGGTGGAGAATTCGAGGTAAGGGCCCATAAATGAGGGGGACACCTTCCTACAAATCCTCTAGCTTGTTCTCCCACGGATTTGGCTGCCAAGTGCTCATTAAGACCTTCCATTTTGTCTCCAAGTTGACCAAAAAGGCTACACAAAGCACCCATTAGACTTGTTGGCATAATGGCTAACCAAATTCACTCTATTAACATAAAAATAATCAAAAACATGCAATAAACAAATGAGAATGGTGGACTAAGCCAAATTAGGAGGTTGAATGAGCCCAAATAATTGTACATTTTTGGGGCTCATCAGTCTCTCCTTCCTTCTGCTTGATCTCCCATAGTTCTGATAGTCCTTGTTGATTTGTTTGTGGTACTTTGAACTCTTGGATGAAGCCTCTCTTTATGTTATCCACGAAAGGATTTTGATTCAGCTCTGCCCATTTGATAAACCACCTTAGAGCTCTCTCTCTTAATGTAGTCTAGAACTCAATTGACTTCACATTATCCGGTGTTTGGCGGGCTCCTCATATAGCTTCACATAGGTACCAATTTTGTTCCACATATTCATTCCTTCTACCAGTGAATTTTGGATATCTCGTAAAGGATCCTGCCATGTTGGTTCGAGTATGTGCTAGGATCACAAATGCTTGGGTTTTGGGTTGCTGATATCCTTATAGTCCTAGGTTACTAATACTACTAGGCACACTGCTATTAGATGTATTAAAACTCATCTTATATCTTTCATGCACACTGTGTACTCATATCAATTTAATCAACTTAGCAACAATTTTATTAGGGTTTTTGTAAAGCACCAGGGGAAGGTTGGGGTGAACACTACAGGAACTTTGGGGATTCTTCTGCTAAACTTCATCTGACGTATCATCCTCTGTGAACAATCTTCTCATCACATCACAAATCTCATCTTTCGTCTCCTCCTCGTAAATGTCATGATTGCTTCCTTTCGATATCTTACCCACAACTTGACAGGGAAAGCCTCTATCATTCTCCTGGCTCTTATCTGTTGAGTCAACATCCCGCTCTTTCTCTACATCCTTTTCCATCTTATTTCCCTCTTTCGGACTCCTTGACACCACTCCATCTTGGTGGGGTCCCATACGTCTCTCCTTCAGCCCCTGTACTTCTCTTTCCCGCCACTTTTCTGCTAGTAGCGCTCTCCTTTGCACCCTAATATCTATAGCTCTCCACAATCCTTCTATATCCATTCCTTCAATAACATCTAAGTTTCCTCATATTATCACTCAGGTTGTCCCTTGGCTCCTTAAGGGATACGGCTGAGGTAGCCACAAACCAATCTTTGGATTGCAGGTCCTAACCTACCTGCAATCAGAGAGGGTTCTCTCTTTAAAATTTAGCTTTGTTTTGATATGATTTTAGGCTAGTTATGGTGTACATGGGTTTTGTTTTGAGTTTGGTGGGATGGGGGTGATGTTTTCAAACGGAGTTGGCATGAAAAGTGATAATTTCAGACCATTGGGCATGGAGTCAAGGATTATGGGCTGTTGGGTGTGTTTTCTTTGGCAAAGAAGGTATTACAGGGCAAGATAGCTAAACAAGGAACAACTTCGAGCTGGAATAAGGATGAAATGGAGGCCAGGGAATGAAAGGCAACTAAGTAACTTTCATTATGCTAACAGAGGGAAGGTGAGTGAACATTATATAGGAGCAATCAAGGATTCCTAAATAGCATTCATATATGAAAGAACTAGTGTAAATATGAGCAATGAAGTATTCATATTCAGGCCTAATTCTGAAGAAAACATAGAGAAATCACAGAAATTGAGCACAGAGTACAACTAAGTAACATCTGAGCTATTCTTCTTTCCTGTAATCTAGAGCATGATACATAGATGATAGACTAAACATAGAAACTAAAAGACAAGTGAGAAAGACTTATTGATCCATGAAGAAGCACGAGAATTCTGTAATTTTCTCTTCAGCCATCAAATCCACAACCAGACATTTCATAAGCAATGCATTCCAGCTATCTTTGTTCATAAAAGTTCTCAAAATACAGTGCAAGTCTAGAAATTAACAACAACCAACCAACCAACCCTTAATACATTGCTCAGGGTGGTATTTATAGGAAAAATATCTACAAAACAGATCTGAGGGAAGATCTGGGGAAATAACTGTGATTAACCTAACTTCTGCTGAAATAAATGTAACAAATATCTATCTAAGCTGCGCTGGAGGCAGCAGCATTCAAAACGAGGCTTTGAGGTGTCCTTTGAGCTCTGTGCTGTTCATTTGGCCATAATTGTGCTTTGGAAGTTGAAGCGCTGCTCTCATGTGGCTTAAATGATTTAAACTGTGATCTGGTGAGCCTTAAATGGCTTTCACTGCTTCTTTGACTTTGCTGGGGGCTCTTTAATGTTTATCTACTTCGATATCAAAGTTTTCCACTGGTATTCTTTAATCTGATACTCTTTGCCGCTACTCTGATACACTTTAACTGCAAAATCGCCCTTTTTTCTTCTCTTTATGGCAAAAATAGGTGTTGTGGTGCTTCTGCGGGCTTTTAGAGGAGTATCGGCGCTTGCCTGATCAAAATATCAACAAAAATGAAGAAATACTGTAGAAATGGCGGAGGAATGTTCACTGATGGCTTGTGTCGGGGCCGTGCTCATTGTCCGGAGCAAATTTGGGCTTGGATCGATCAAAAATGGCTGAGAAATGCTAAGCTTCCTTTGAACTGGAGCGCGCACGGGCGCAGATTGAAAAACATAAGAAAAAGCCCCCTTTTCCTTTATAAAGCAAAAATGCTTTTATAAAGGAATTTTAATGAAAAAATAGGCGGAAGCGACTACTGTAGCAAAGAATCAGTCTGGGCCGTTGGATCGCACGAAGGTAGATCCAACAGTTGCGATTGAATCACAATATCGCTATCGGCGGGGACCTGGGGCGGAGGCTTTTATATATATATGCGATGCGATATAGCGATCGCCGATATCGCATCGGCGATCGGCTATCGGGGGCGGAGGCTTTATATTATAGCGATGGGTGATGCGATGAGATCTGGACCGTTGATCTGAGGGCAAATCGGACGGTTGCCGCGCGATCGCAATATCGCGTCGGCGAAGGTCTATGGGTGCGAGATTTATATATAATAGCGATAGCGATGCGATAAAGCGGAAAACTGAGGAAATGCATGCTTTTATGGTAAAGCGAGGTTTTAACAATAAAACTTATGTTTTATGAAAAACTTAAGTTTTAACGATATAAGGAGATTAACGATAAAAAGAGGATATATGCGGGAAAATGGAAAATGCAATAGGAAGGGCTCCCGATAGCGATATCGCTTCGGATGTGATAGCGATATCGCATCGGAGCATGAGGAATATAACTGGGGCATATATATGGGGGCATATGTATTGCGATACGCCGATTGTGATAATCGCATCGGCGGGGAATGGATCGGAGGCATATAAAAAGGGGCCAATACTTGCGACTGCCACCTCCGACAGCGATATCGCATCAAGGGGGGGGGGGGCTAATGGATCGGAGGAAGGATTTTTATGCTTTAAAAGGGGTTTAAAGCCCGGAAAGGGTTTTATGCCTTGGAAAAGGTAAAAACAAGGTTAAAGAGAGTTTTTATACATCGGAGGGGGAATTTTAATGCAATGGAAGAAATCCAAAGCATTGAAAAAGGGTTTTTATGAAGTAATAAAGGGGTTTTATGCATTGGAAGGGGTCCAAAGCATTGGAAGATGGATAAATGGGTAAAATGAGGGTTCTTACTAAGTTTCAAATAAACTTAGTAATTCCCAAGGCATATTTATGGTTATGTTTCAACCAAAGGGGGGGGATATGTATATAGAGGGGATTTTTAACATATTTTTAGTAGGGGAAGGGGAGAAATAATGGGATTTATATAATAAACTTAGAAATTAATATGAATTTTGATCAGAAAGCGCTAAGGATAGAAATCTTTAGGCTACAAAGGGAAATAGGACTTTATAGAAGAAATATGAGCACTCCTAAGTAAAGCATATCCTTACTTAGGCAAAGTTTATGGAATATGACGATTTTTAAAGATATCAAGCAGATCTTAACATCTTTTAGGGGAAATTAGTGAATGATTTGGGAAAAAGGAAGAAGGGGAAGTTATTCATGCCTCGCTTGAGCTGCTCCAAGGGCACATTGCCTTGCACTTGTGATCTGAAGTAGATTAGCACTTTGAAACACAAAATTGATCACAATCCTTGATTCTGCAACCTCAAAACTGCCTACCCAGCCTACTTACCTAGCATTTTGTCTTCTTTTTGTTTGGGTGCACTTGAACTAGCAAATCCAGGTTTTCATCTTTTCTTTTGGCTATCCTCCTATTCTAAATCTACCCTTATATCTTCCAGGGGCTCAGATTAAGCTATTGAGCACCCTTGCTTCTCTACCTAGCTAATAATCTGCCAAGATTAAACAGTTTGGTCAGATCTTTATTCTCTATTTCTACAACAAGCAATTCAAACCTAGGGAAGCCAAGATTAAGCTGTTTGGCCTTCCCTTAACTATGAAATCCTTCAAAAAACGGAATAATTCATAAAAAAATGGAACATAGTAGTGGCATTTGAGCTAGCACACTTTCCTGGCCTTTGTTTGGGGTTCATTTCATTTATTTTTCTCTTTGGCCAATTCTTCTTTTTGCCCTTTGATTTTTCTTTTAGGGCATACCCTCTTTACATTTTTTAAATTTTTCTGAGTTTTCTTGGAAATATGGAACCTTTGCAGCATGAAAAAGATGACATATTTGGCATTTCCATTGTCAATCATGAAATATGAAAACCTATTGCAATAGGAGGCTAACAGTGGCTCCACTTGGGGATGGCTTTTCCAGATGAAAAGCCAAGAACAGCAGGTCAGAATGCCTTGATCTTCAATTGTTGCTGTAAACTGAAATTCTCCTTTGCTGGCTGCTATATGATCTGACTCTTTTGCAACCTGCTTGCAACACTTTTTAACTGAATTGTTGTAAATCTACAGCACTGTTTCTTGCCTTTTGGGTGCTTGTAAATATATTCAAATATGCCTGAGCACTTCTTTGAAATTAATTCAAAAACAGAGATCTGAATGCTACATTTCCTTTGATCCTTCCTTCAAAACTTTGCTGCGTTGGTCCCTCTTTGGACTGCTGAAAAATAAAAACGCTGAACATACAAATAATAATGTACAAAAATAATATACAGCTGCATTATGTACATCAAAAGGGGTCATGATAGTGCTTGAGCATTCGGCCATTGACAGGGCCATCTTCAGATTCTGTGCCATCCAAACTCTTGAGGAAATATGTATTGTTGCCTTGCACAACATGAATAATAAAGGGGCATTTCCAAAGGAAATCAAACTTGCTATGTTTTCCTTTGTCCTCTCTTCTTGAGTCCCATCTTAGCACTTTGTTGCCTATGTAGAAATCTTCGGCCTTTGTCCTTTTATCAAACATCTTCTTCAGCTTCTCTTGAAAAACTTGAGCTCTCTGATATACTTCCTCCCTTGTTTGCTGTAAATGAATGGTTTGATTTATCCTCCTTTGGATATCATTAGGCTTAGCTTGTACCTCTTGCAGTAATTTGATAACAAGGATTCCCAAAAATGAAGGGAACTTTGCCTCCATGCCATAGACTAACTCATATGGGCTTGTCCCAATGGATCTCTTGGTTGTTAATCTATCTGCCCATAGGGCATTTACAAGCTTCTTGTGCCAATTCTTTTTGTTCTCCTCCAAGACTTTCTTGATGATGTTGATGAGGCTTTTATTGGATGACTCGGCTAGGCCATTACCTTGAGGATAATAGGTTGTGGAGTGACCTAAGGAAATGTGGTATTTGTGGCAAAAACTGATCATTTTCTTGGATTTAAAGGCAGCAGCGTTGTCTGTGATGATTTTTTCGGGACAGCCAAATCTGGACAAAATGTTGGATTCAAGGAATTGGATGATGATTGAGTCATTGGATTGCCTACAAGGGATGGCCTCAATCCACTTGGTAAAGTAATCTGTGGCTGTTAAAATCCATTTATGCTAGCTAGAAGAGGATGGGTGGATTTCTCCAATGAAGTCTAAAACCCACTGTTGGAATGGTTTCTCGGTTGAAATGGGTTTAAGGGGTAAGGGCAGCAGCTTTCTTTTGCCTTCAAAGATCTGGAATTTATGGCAAGACATCACAAATTTTTTCACATCAGAAAACACAGAGGGCCAATAAAAACCAGCCCTTAGTATCTTATCAGCCGTAGACTTCCAATATAAGTGTCCTCCATAGTCCCCTGCATGAAATTCTTTCATAACATTGTTAGTTTCATTCAAAGTTAGACAATTAAGCAATATTCCTTCATGATTTTTCCAAAATAGGGCACTATCTAAGACACAAAACTTTGATGCTTTCATCTTTAAAAATCTCTTTTTGGTTCTGGACAACCCTGGAGGAGCATGCAGGTTTAACAATATAAAACAAATATCAGCATACCAAGGTGATTGCAAGAAGGCCTGACTGATCTGTGGAGTCGCCAACTCCTGTTCGTTGTCCAGTTCATTTATGTCTAGGGCTTGAAAATTGGTTTCGAACATCAGTTTGGCTAAACCTTGTCCTTTTATCAGTTTAGTGGGCTTTATCTCAATGTCATATTCAAGGATATTGGCAATCCATCTGCCCCTTTTGCCTTCAATTCCTTCTTGAGTTAAAATATCTTTAACCACTGCATTTGGAACATATGCTATCACATGGGAGTATAAAATGTAAACTCTGAAATCTTTGATGGCCTTTACAAGGGAATATGCTTGTTTCTCCATGATTTGATACTTCAAGCGCGCATCTCTAAGGGCTCTACTGAAGAAAGCAATGGGCTTTTCACATCCCTGGTCATCTTTTTGTAATAGGACAGCAGCTATGGTATGTTCAGATGCAAAGGAAAAAATGATGAAATCTCTGTCAAATTTGGGGCTAGTGAGGACTGGTGTTTGCGCTAAGGCTATTTTTATGCCCTCAAAGGCTTGCTTGGCCTCTAAAGACCATTTGACTTTGGAATCTTTCTTGAGCATGTTGTTTAACAATCTTATCAGCTCGGCCAAGTTTGGGATAAATCTTCTTAGGAAATTGATCTTTCCTAAAAAAGCTTGCAGTTCTTTTATGTTTCTTGGATAAGGGACTTGAAGAATGGCTTGAATTCTGTCCGGGTCAATCCTAATACCATCTTTTGAAATGATATGGCCTAGAAATTTGCCTTCCTCTAGGCCAAACAGGGATTTCTTTGGATTTAAAGATATGCCATATTTCCTACAAGTTAGGAATACTTGCCTCAGATGTTTTAGATGTTCTTGGTTTGATTTTGAGAATGGGGTAAGATCATCAAGGTAGACTACTAAGAAATCATGGATTTCTTTGGCAAAGGCTATGTCCTTTGCTCTTTGAAAAGTAGCACCTGCATTTTTGAGTCCGAAAGGCATCTTGACATATTTAAAGGTTCCCCATGGTGTTGTGAATGTTGTTTTATCCTGATCATCCGGGTGAACTAGTATCTGATTAAATCCTGAAAATCCATCAAGCAATGAAATCCTAGAAGACCCCACAACCCTCTGTAAAATATGGTCCATTTTGGGTAAAGGGTAGTGGTCTTTGAGAGAGGCTTGGTTCAGATTTCTTAAGTCAACACACAATCTAATCTCACCTGTTTTCTTCCTTGTGGGCACTAAGTTGGATACCCATTCTGAAAATCTTATTGGTGCAATAATTCCAACTTCAAACATTCTCTTTACTTCTTTCTCAATCAAGGGGAGAAGCACATGATTGATTCTCCTTAATTTCTGTTTGAAAGGCTTTTGATTTGGTTTCAAAGGAATGGTATGTTGAATGACTGAAGTATCATAGGACTTGAGGTCCTCATAACTCCAGGCAAAAACATCTTGGAACTCTTTAAACAAGTCAACATATTTTGGCTTTTGATCAGCAGGCAAAGACTTGGACAGTTTATCATTTTGGGGTTTTCTGTGGTCCCAATATTGCAGTCTTCAATAGTAGCGTTTAAGGGTTGCATCTTTGGCTTTTTGGGGATATCATTTGAATCAAATATGTCTTCTAAGGGAGTCAAGCCTGTGGGCAGAAAGTTATCTTTCAATTGAATAATTTCAGTCTCTGCCTCAGCTATTTCATCCAAATTCATTTGTTTCAGCTCTTGTATATTCTTGTCATCAAAAATGGTTGGGCTCAACATTTGATTTGCTGTTTCAACTGTTATAGTCTGCTCATTTTGGCTCATTTGCTGTTGTGGGTCATCCATGGCATCAACATCAATGTTTAAACTTGAAAATTCTTCATGTAATGTGAGGAAGTTATTGATCTGTGCATCATTTTCAAAGACTTGCCAGCCTTTGACATTGTTTGGGACTACAAGCCTGTGTTTTATCTTGGCTGTGAAATGGTGATTGGGTCCAAATGGTAGCTTGCAAGTGCTGGCAAAAGTTTCTAGGCTATGTGTATGTAAGTTATGGCTTCTTGAAATTTTGGTAATTTGGGATTTCGTGAAGGTATTGAGTATTTTAGTGGCAGCACTTCTATAAGCTCTCAACCTATTATCATTAGTGACAAAATTGCCTTTCATTTGCTGTATAATCAGGTCAGAGTCTCCTAGAATTGAAATTTTTGTAGCTCCTAGATCTCTGATCAGTTTAAGGCCTAAAAGGAGGGCTTCATACTCTGCCATGTTGTTTGTACATCTGAAATTTAATCTATAAGCATGACCCTCAGCATGGTTGGTTTGCCTATTGTGGATCCACACTCCTGCCCCTGCTCCTAGTTTGTTTACCAAACCATCAAACTCCAAATACCATAGGATTTCTTGGTCCTGACTAGCATTGGGAATTGTAATCATTTTTGGAGTGGGCAGATTTGAATTTTCTGTTTCAGGTAGTGTGTCTTGTGTGTTGGTTGCATCAATTGTTTCAACAGCTCCTAGATTTTGGGCAACAGATTCTTCATTTATGCTGATTTCTTGCTCTAAAGCCAAAAGTTTATCATCAGTAGGAGAACAACTATCAGCATTGAACAAGATGAAAGAATCCATATCAGAATGGATTGAATAAATAGGAAAGCTTTGGGGCTTTTCCTCACTACTTACCACATATTTCATTAATGTTTCCCTATACAGTCTCTTTGGTTGCCCAAACACTGAAATAGTGGCATAGGACATGTCTAATTGCAAAGATCCTTGGAGTTTGGCTCCCCAAGATCTAGATAAGAGCATACCATATTTGGGTGGAATATCGGCTACCACCACGTCCATTAGGATTGTTTTGTTGGGGTATTGGACTAAAGACACACATAAATCTTTAATTAAGCCTAAACACTTGACTTGACTAGAATCAAATGAGAACAAATCTTTGTATGGTCTAGTGACATCTAGGTTTAGCTTCTCCATTACAACTTTGGGCATTAGGTTGTGTGAAGCACCTGAATCAAACATTGCATTGTGCAGGACTTTATCATGGATGTGTAAACTGACATAAAAGGGTAAAATTGCTCCATTTGGTGATTTACCATCGAATTCAAGACCGAAAAACAGCTCAGGTTGATCATCTAAAACATTAACATCATCCCTATTCTCTGGCATTTGCAGTGATATTTTGATTTGATGTCTGTATACATCATGTTTGGAAAGCTCAGAGAGAGGAATATATATCTTTAATTTACCAATTTTTGTTTCTAAATTGAAGGGTTTCTCTGTGTTTTAGTATTGTGACTGACAGATTTTCCCTTTTCAATTGGATCTTCAATAATCTGCTCTTGACTTTGGCTGTTGTTTTGAGGTATTTCTGTTTTGGAAAGGCTTTGAGGAGTGTTGTTTGCATTTTCTTTTGAGGAAGAGGATACAAAAGGCTGGCTTTTAAAGGTCTGCATGTCTGATACATCTTCCACAGTCACTTCTTTTGGATTTGAGACTGTTTTATCAGAGAATTCTGTGTGAGCAGCTTTATCTTTTATCTTCTTGGGTTGCTTAGCATCCTTTGGTTTGATGGTTTCAAGCACATCTATGGTTCTAGTCCTTAATTGGTACTGCTTGTGAACCTCGTATACTGCTGCATCATAGCCTTCTCTAAAGTCAAATGATTCTCCAGACTTGGTTTGAAATTGATTGATATCATGATCATCTTGGTCTTATTGGGTTAGAAAAACTTGTTTTTCACTCTTCAAACCCATTAAGTTGATATGAGAGTCCTTGGTTGGCTCACTAGATGTGGATGCTTCAGCATAGTTTTCATGAAAAGGAGGTCTTATATCATGGTCAGGACTAGCCCTTCCAACATTTGGGTTTTGGTTTTTCCTAAAGTTTGGGTTTCTGATAGGATTGCTTGGTTGTCCTTCCCATGAGGATTTTCTTTCAATAGTTCCCACTCTATCTCCAATACTGTCCATACCTTTCATTATTGCATCAAGTTTTTGCTCAAAAACTGAAGGTTCATCTTTAAAAGTAGTTCTTCTCTCAGCTCTTGCTCTATTTCGTTTGGCAATCAGGTTTGCCTCCACACTAACAGCTATATTCTGCATCTCTGCTAAGGTTTGAGGGGCTCTTTCCCTCAACTGATATGCCATGTCAGAATCAAATCCATCAGGGAATTTGTATAAAACTAGATCAGGTGGAGGTCTAAGGTTTTGTGGAATAGCATTGTGAACATTGTTGAATCTAGCACAATAGTCTAAGACAGTTTCTTGTGGGCCTCTTTTGATAGTGTCATACTCATATAGAATGTGCAGTGGATCTTTCTTCTTCTCCCATTTGTTAAGAAATGTTTGGTAAAGAGCCTCTGGGTCAGCTATGGAATTTGCAGGAAGAGATTTAAACCAAGGCCTTACATCTCCAGTCAAACTTTGGACAAAAATCTTCATTCTTACACTATCATCATCTATTTCATAATTCTCAAAATAGTCCTGCATTTTCTTGGTATGTTGCAGGGCTGTGCAAGAACCAGTACCATCAAAATATGTGATTTTGGTTTGATAATCCTGAGGCATAGCCCCTGGATTTGCAGGTAACTGTAAAGGTGCATATCTGTTAGCCATATTTACAGGGATAAATGGAACAACAAGAAGAAATGGAATAGCTGGGATAATAGTAGTAGTATGTGTAGTGGATGAAGGTGTAGAAGAGGTGTTTTGGGAAGTGGATGATGAACTAGGGGAAGTAGGAACATGAGAGGATGGAATGAAACTTTAGCAGGGGTTGAAATATAGCTTTGCTGAACTGTTTCAGGACTTGAATCAGCAAAATCCTCTTTTTCCTCTTGTTTCCTGAGGTTTCTTGGGATTAAATTGGGATTATCAAAAATAGCTGGGGGATTTGGGTCTAGGTTTGACCTGGTATTGCGAGTTTTCTTCTTTGGAGCCAACTTCTAGCTTGTTTTTTGGAATTTTCTGAGATTTTCGCTAGCGGAGTCGCCAATGATGTTATCACTTAGGTTGTCCCTTGGCTCCTTAAGGGATACGACCGAGGTAACCACAAACCAATCTTTGGATTGCAGGCCCTAGCCTACCTGCAATCAGAGAGGGCTCTCCCTTTAAAATTTAGCTTTGTTTTGATATGATTTTAGGCTAGTTATGGTGTACATGGGTTTTGTTTTGAGTTTGGTGGGATGGGGGTGATGTTTTCAAATAGAGTTGGCATGAAAAGTGAGAAGTTTAGACCATTGGGCATGGAGTCAAGGATTATGGGCTGCTGGGTGTGTTTTCTTTGGCAAAGAAGGGATTACAGGGCAAGATAGCTAAACAAGGAACAACTTCAAGCTGGAATAAGGATGAAATGGAGGTCAGGGAATGAAAGGCAACTAAGTAACTTTCATTATGCTAACAGAGGGAAGGTGAGTGAACATTATATAGGAGCAATCAAGGATTCCTAAATAGCATTCATATATGAAAGAACTAGTGTAAATATGAGCAATGAAGTATTCATATTCAGGCCTAATTCTAAAGAAAACATAGAGAAATCACAGAAATTGAGCACAGAGTACAGCTAAGTAACATCTGAGCTATTTTTCTTTCCTGCAATCTAGAGCATGATACATAGATGATAGACTAAACATAGAAACTAAAATACAAGTGAGAAAGACTTATTGATCCATGAAGAAGCATGAGAATTCTGTAATTTTCTCTTTAGCCATCAAATCCACAACCAGACATTTCATAAGCAATTCATTCCAGCTATCTTTGTTCATAAAAGTTCTCAAAAATATACAGCGCAAGTCTAGAAATCAACAACAACCAACCCTTAATACATTGCTCAGGGTGGTATTTATAGGAAAAATATCTACAAAAAATATTTGAGGGAAGATCTGGGGAAATAACTGTGATTAACCTAACTTCTGCTGAAATAAATGTAACAAATATCTATCTAAGCTGCGATGGAGGAAGCAGCATTCAAAATGAGGCTTTGAGGTGTCCTTTGAGCTCTGTGCTATTCATTTGGCCATAACTGTGCTTTGGAACTTGAAGCGCTGCTCTCATGTGGCTTAAATGCTTTAAACTGTGATCTGGTGAGCCTTAAATGGCTTTCACTGCTTCTTTGACTTTGCTGGGGGCTCTTTAATGTTTATCTGCTTCGATATCAAAGTTTTCCACTGATGTTCTTTAATCTGATACTCTTTGCCGCTACTATGATACACTTTAACTGCAAAATCACCCTTTTTTCATCTCTTTATGGCAAAAATAGGTGTTATGGTGCTTATGCGGGCTTTTAGAGGAGTATCGGCGCTTGGCCAATCAAAATATCAACAAAAATGAAGAAATACTAAAGAAATGGCGGAGGAATGTTCACTGATGGCTTGTGTCGGGGCCGTGCTCGTTGTCCGGAGCAAATTTGGGCTTGGATTGATAAAAAATGGCTGAGAAATGCTAAGCTTCCTTTGAACTGGAGCGCACACGAGTGCAGATTGAAAAACATAAGAAAAAGCCCCCTTTTCCTTTATAAAGCAAAACTGCTTTTATAAAGGAATTTTAATGAAAAAATAGGCAGAAGCGACTACTGTAGCGGAGAATCAATCTGGGCCGTTGGATCGCGCGAAGGCAGATCCAATGGTTGCGATTGAATCACAATATCGCTATCGGCAGGGACCCGAGGGGGAGGCTTTTATATATATATGCGATGCAATATAGCGATCGTCGATATCGCATCGGCGATCGGCTATCGGGGGCGGAGGCTTTATATTATAGCGATGGGCGAGCGATATGGGGTGATGCGATGAGATCTGGACCATTGATCTGAGGGCAGATTGGATGGTTGCTGCGCGCTCGCAATATCGCGTCGGCGGTGGTCTATGGGTGCGGGCTTTATATATAATTGCGATAGCGATGCGATAAAGTGGAAAACTGCGGAAATGCATGCTTTTGCGGTAAAGCGGGGTTTTAACGATAAAACTTATGTTTTATGAAAAACTTAAGTTTTAATGATATAAGGAGATTAACGATAAAAAGAGGATATATGCGGGAAAAGGGAAAATGCAATAGGAAGGGCTCCCGATAGCGTTATCGCTTTGGATGCGATAGCGATATCGCATCGGAGCATGAGGAATATAACTGGGGCATATATATGAAGGCATATGTATTGCGATACGCCGATTGCGATAATCGCATCGGCGGGGAATGGATCGGAGGCATACAAAAAGGGGCATATAGTTGTGACTGCCACCTCCGACAGCGATATCGCATCGGGGGGGGGGGTCTAATGGATCGGAGGAAGGCTTTTTATGCTTTAAAAGGGGTTTAAAGCATTGGAAAGGGTTTTATGCCTTGGAAAAGGTAAAAACAAGGTTAAAGAGGGTTTTTATACATCGGAGGGGGAATTTTAATGCAATGGAAGAAGTCCAAAGCATTGAAAAAGGGTTTTTATGAAGTAATAAAGGGGTTTTATGCATTGAAAGGGGTCCAAAGCATTGGAATATGGATAAATGGGTAAAATGAGGGTTCTTACTAAGTTTCAAATAAACTTAGTAATTCCCAAGGCATATTTATGGTTATGTTTCAACCAAAGGGGGGGGATATGTATATAGAGGGGATTTTTAACATATTTTTAGTAGGGGAAGGGGAGAAATCATGGGATTTATATAATAAAGTTAGAAATTAATATGAATTTTGATTAGAAAGCACTAAGGATAGAAATCTTTAGGCTACAAAGGGAAACAGGACTTTATAGAAGAAATATGAGCACTCCTAAGTAAAGCAGATCTTTACTTAGGCAAAGTTTATGGAATATGATGATTTTTAAAGATATCAAGCAGATCTTAACATCTTTTAGGGGAAATTAGTGAATGATTTGGGAAAAAGGAAGAAGGGGAAGTTAGTCATGCCTCACTTGAGCTGCTCCAAGGGCACATTGCCTTGCATTTGTGATTTGAAGTAGATTAGCACTTTGAAACACAAAATTGATCACAATCCTTGATTCTGCAACCTCAAAACTGCCTACCCAGCCTACTTACCTAGCATTTTGTCTTCTTTTTGTTTGGGTGCATTTGAACTAGCAAACCCAGGTTTTCATATTTTCTTTTGGTTATCCTCCTATTCTAAATCTACCCTTATATCTTCCATGGGCTCAGATTAAGCTGTTGAGCACCCTTGCTTCTCTACCTAGCTAATAATCTGCCAAGATTAAATAGTTTGGTCAGATCTTTATTCTCTATTTCTACAACAAAAAATTCAAACCTAGGGAAGCCAAGATTAAGCTGTTTGGCCTTCCCTTAACTATGAAATCCTTCAAAAAATGGAATAATTCATCAAAAATGGAACATAGTTGTGGAATTTAAGCTAGCACACTTTCCTGGCCTTTGTTTGGGGTTCATTTCATTTATTTTTCTCTTTGGCCAATTTTTCCTTTTTCCCTTTGATTTTTCTTTTAGGGCATACCCTCTTTACATTTTTTGAATTTTTCTAAGTTTTTCTTGGAAATATGGAACCTTTGCAGCATGAAAAATATGACATATTTGGCATTTCCATTGTCAATCATGAAATATGAAAACGTATTGCAATAGGAGGCTAACACCTCAAACGACAACATTCTCCCCTTAGATCCTTCCCCCAGTACTAGGGTTTTATGCTACCTTATTTACTTCTTGTAAAGGTAACAACCCTTCCTCTACCATCAACATCTTCATCCACAAGGGCACCTCGTTCACTAATTTCCCTCTCAACCCCGATCTAAAAACCGCATCCGTTTTTGAGAAAGACTGATAGTTCTCTACTATGAACTCAACTATGTACCCCTCTATGGTAGTCTTTACCCAATTGTTGGAGTGTTGCAAGGTCTGTGGGAACCTACTCATGATGGGTTGGCATGGGTCCTTTTGGCCGGTTCTTCACTTTTAATATCCTTAACCAGTTATACGAGTCTTCCAGAAATTTATACCAAAATATCTCATATTGATCACTCGCATCCTCTGAGTACAAAATTTCTTCATTTATCTTATCAATGGGTTGGCTTGATGAGTAGCCTACTTTGACACGAACTTATCTACTTGATTATCCCACTAGTCCCGAAGCTCCTTCTTAAATATCCTTGATACCATCTTCCAACCACTCCTGATTTTGGGTCCTGTCAATGGAACCATTTGTTGGCACAAAAATGTCATTAGGGAAAGACCCCGGGTTCAGGCACATGGGGCCAATAAGGGTCTGTTGTAATCTAGGACAACGTCAGCATTTGCACCTTACCCAAAGGGTAAGGAGTCTCACCTGAGGCGTGTCATGACAAAAACTAAGAAGGATTAGAGGGATATCAAGGAAGATCTAGACATTAACTCATAACTATCTTAAAGAATACATTCATCACAACATCATATTGTTACAATTACCATATTCATCCAAGAAAAGACCATTCATATAAAATTTTGAGCAGGTCTGTAAACTAGAAAAATATGCTTAAACACAATGCCAGGAAAACTGGTTCATTCATTCATTCATATTAACTCAAAAGAAGATTCATTACATTATACATCAGGTGTAAAGCCTCGATCAAATACATAAAATACCATCGACACAAGATGCCTTAGACCTTAGGCCAAGCCTAGCTCTGGCCACTCCACAACTTCTCAGGTCTTCAGATCTTGTTCCTCTGTGCTTCTGGCTCCTACTAGATACCAACCCCTTCTTCATGCATGCTTCTCCTTTTATCTTCTCCTCCATTGCTCCCACTGCCAGTTCTGTTCAGCTGTCTTTGCCCTCGACTACTTCCCACTCTCCTCCTTGTCCGCTTGGTTGGTTCTACTTCCTCTTGACAACTTGCTGCAACCGAACCTCTATTGCATGGTCCTTCTTCCCTTCCCAACTATCCTCTCTGCAACTCTACCCGTTAGCACCTAAATCTGCCTTAGGCTGAAGGAAGGCAAAATTCAGGGTAACCACAAACCACACTCAGTCTGGTAGCTAGCCCTACTAGAACAAGAGAGGGCTCTCTCCGAGTCACGCTCAGCGAATAAGTAAACAGAATGGTCTGAGATGACTAACAGTGAAATATTGATCTTAGGCTAGTAAGTAAATATGGATACAAGAAGAAATTTTTTATGAATGACTGAGTTTTTGGGATGGTATGGGACCAACGGACAACAATGAGCAGAGAATTTAATACAAAGGCATAGATTACTTCGTGAGGCAAGACAGGCAGAAAGTCTAGCAATTTAGTTTGAAATAACACGGAATGGAGGAATTGCTTAGGAGGGTGAAAAGGGCATATTAAGTACATGAATACTTTTCAACAGAAGAAGAAAACTGAACATGAAATTTTCCCACAGGCAGAGCAATAAAAATGAATTCTACCTTATCTAACTTAGAAAATTTCACTGGAAATGAATATGAAATTAACTGTGAAACATTACGAAATACATATGAAACATAAGAGACACATTTGCTACACTCACAACCACATGAATCTCATGAAACAGAGCTGCTGCCTTTCATTAATCCTCTATCAAAATATACAATGAAGAACTGAGTTTCTCTCCCATAGTCTCCCTAAAATTACAAGCCAACCAACCCTTTGCAAATGGTTTGCATACAATAAATAGACTATGCCATGAGGAAATAGAACGACCAAGATTTGGGGAGTTTTTCGAACTATTACGAAGTGGAAGTGGGAAGCCAACCATTAGTTACAGGTGCAGTGTTAGTAAATTGACAAATGGTTTGGGTGACTGCTTGCCTTCCTTTGCCACTTGGATAGAAGCCAACCTTTAGTGGAAATAATTTAAATTTTTCCTTAGGTGCCGAAAAAAGTGTAGTGTTTATGAGCAGGCCCTCTTGGAGAAAGTCGCAAATCGAAATGTCGCGAAACAGAGGTGAATTTGGCCCTTTTCTCTATATGCGCTGCGCCCAAATCTATACGTGCCGTGCCACTTTGGAGGCTCTTTTGAGGTACCTAGTGGAGTCCAAATTGTGCCCAAGTGTGCTTGTTGGAAGCCCTGCCTCTCTAATTTCCAACCCAAGTGGAATTTCTGAATTTGGTGCTCATTTTTCCCTCCAAATATTCATTCTCCCAAGACTGCTTCTTGTGTGTCAAAATAGGGGTAGAGAGGTCATTTTTTGAGTGTTTTTGACCTCCTGGAGACTCAAATCATGCCCAAATTTCTTGTCCAAGCACTAGAAGGCATGATTTTTCATGTTGAATCCAAAAATGCAAACCATTTGTCATTTGGAGCTCCCAATCCTAAGTGCCGCGCACTGGGAGAAAAAACCTGTTTTGTGCCCAAAAATTTGTCATGTGACCAAAATTGCCCCAACGTTTTTGAAATTTGGGCTGGAGTTTCTCTATGAAGTGCTATTCTAGGCCACAAAGGATTTATCCAATATCTAAAGTCGATCAAGCTCCCTTTGCCTCTTTTTCTTCTTGATTGCCTTCCTCAATTTCGCCTTCAAATTCCTGATTCGGGCCTTGCACACTTTGTTCTGCGCCATGTAGTGGAAAGCCATGTGTCTCAGAAATGCATGGTCCTTGTTGGCCTTGTCCAGCAGCCTCTCTAAGTGCATGTTAACTCTCTCGAGGTTGGCCTCCCGATCCTCATTAATCTCTTGCTCCAATGACGTCAACTCAACTCTTCTCCTTTGTGGAGCTTGGCGATGCTCACGAATGTTTTGTAGCTCCATGATCTCTTGCTGATCCTCAAGCTGTTTGTTCCTCTGATCCAGATATTTCATGTTCCACTTAGCCCTCTCCAAGTCAAGGGATAAGGCTTCAATCTCTTATTTCTGCTCCTAGATGATCTCTCTAAGCTATGCACTTGGCGGATCTGTATCTGTATCATCATCATGAAGGAGAACGAATTCGGTCTCTCGTTCACCTGATGGCTCACCTGAAGGCCCCTCATCCTGCATTGGCTCCTTGCCTTTGTCCTGTTCCTATGACGCTGATGGAGGAAGCGAGGCCCCTTCCACCCCGGGTGGGGATAACACTTGCTTTGCCACTGCAAACAAACGTCTGGTGCCTTTCTGATATGTGATGAAAACCGGCACACTAGTAGTCTCATGGTGCTCATAACGACGAGAAGGTTCACCCTCATGCTTAACCTCTGATAATACCTGTGAAGTGCTGAAGAGGTCATGGGAGATGAAATCATCCCAAATAATGCCCTGCAATCCCAGCTGATGAACCACCAAAATCTTAATAAGAGCAAAGTGATAAACACTGTTAAGTTGTTGTTGAGGGGTCTTGTGCTACATGAAGGTGTTCATCCTCTCTATGTTCCTGCAAATGAAATATGGGATGTTCATCATTCGTACCCTGGTAAAGTGCATGAGCAACCTGATGTGATAGGCATATAGACGAGATAACCTCCCCTCACAGCTGAAGTACTTCATGATCAACTTCATGAGTGGAGCATATTCATCTTTCAAATATCAGAATGGAAAGACTCTTGTGAGCTGCCTCAAGAAACTGGCCTTAATGTAAGGCTCATAATGCTGCCGATCAACCTTCTGTTTCTTGTGCCATGGTTCTCCAACATTTGGTATGCCGGTTGCTAATGAGATAGTTTCAGGTGTCAATGTGAAGGTGACACCGGCTAAGATAGAGTGATCTCCATGTAGGTGAAGCACAAAAAGATGGGCCAACTCATGATGAACTCGAACATTAGCCACCCTTTGACAAAATTCAAAACATGATAGATGTTGGAAGCATGACATGGCAAGAGGGCAGGCCTGCAATTCAGTGAGGGTGGTTGGCTCATCCCTAACATGTTTGCCACTCTTGTGATGTCTCCTGGGAGCCTGTTCTTCCGAGGATGAATCACTTTGTGTCTCCATCTCATACTCTGATGAATGCTCAGATGCCATGACTGTTGTGTGTATTGTACTTGGGCTGCCCTTTGATGATGGTGTGAAACTAGGTGTTGTTGTGATATCTTCCACCAAGGGGAAAAATGAAAAAAAAGGGAGTATTAGGAGGGGAATAATATGATGGGAATAGGGGTTATGGGGAGAGGTTTTGTTTAGGGATATATAGGAGGGTTTGGGGATTTGATAGGGTAGGGTTTTGGGGTTTTGATAAGGTAGGGTTTTGGGGTTTATATTGACCAAAGAGTGGAGGGATAAGGAATAGGGGTTTGGTAATATTTTAGGGTAGGGAGAATAGGAAAAAATGGGATAGGGGGGATAGGGAAAAATGGTAAGAAAGGGAAAATGAGGGGTGATAACGGAACCTTGGCATCAACACCACAATTATGCAACCCTAGCAACAATGGCTTTTGGTGTTTTCTTGTGGTTGGTTTTATGAGTTTTGTTGCAATTAAACATAGCCATGAACCACCATAACATTCACAAAATTTGATGAGCAAGCCATGATATAGAGCCTACCTGTTGATTTGAGGGGTTTCACAGGCAACTTGAGGCAATTTGGCACAGTTTCGGGCCTTTGTGGGTGTGCGCCACGTGCCAAACCCAGTGTGTCGCGCCCGTAGAAATTTTGCACTGTGGGGTGGCTCTTTGTGCGCCGCGCTCTGTGTGTGTGCCGCGCCCCTCTGTGTGTGCACCGCACTCTGGAAAATGACTCCCACTCACTCTTAAAGATGCACTTTGCTCTCCTAATCACTTTGCAACATTTCTCTATGACCTTGATTTGCACAATGACCTTGTTTGCTTGTGGAAACCTCTATTTAAAGGCTTTGAAATCATGGGTTTAATTTTTTCTTCTGCAAAAACCCACTTTGCTAATGTATCATTTTGGCTTTTTTCACTGACTTAAAGCAACACTTGATTTTCTCTTTTCCCTTTGAAATTTTAGGTCAAATGATGAAGTTTTCGGCATTCTTTGCAGGGATTGCATGACAGGGCATTTGGCCATGGAAACCATGACTGCACCTGAAGAAATCAACTAATGACGTTTTTGAAAATTTTATCACAAATGACATTATTTGACTTTTCTTCAAAACAGAGTTTTGAAGAACAGTCGAAATTTGTCCACATGACGATGAAACTCTCTGAATCATAACTTTGTAAGGGCCTCACTCTGGCCTGCATGGCTTTATTGGACATGGTCGAAGATCAAATTAATTAATCCCTAGACTTAATTATCGAAAATGACTTTTGTCCATTAAAGGACCAGACCTTGACTGTCATGGAATTTAGTGATCATTGACAAAATACCTAAGCCAGAAGGAGCCAGACATGAAGGGAAATGACTAACATGATCTTTTCCATCAGATTATGGCATGCTCCTAGTGGAATGCAGCTGGGTGAATGGAGCGGGACTCCTAAAAATGAAATGCATAAAGAGTTTTGATCTCTGACGGAGGACTGACCAGACTGACGCTAACATTGGCTCCAATGGGGGATGGTGGCTCCTTGGAGGTGCCAAGAATAGCAGATCTCTAGAAGAGCTAGACAGTGCCTTCGTCCATTGGGCTATGGAGTCATTTTTTCGACAAACAACATAGGACTCTAACTCATTTATGAAACTAAAATGACCAAAAAATTGACTCAAACTTGACATTGAAATGACTTGAAAACTAACTTGACAAACTCAAACCAAACCGAAATAAAAATGGTATTTACAATGACAGTGGAAGCAACGTTAATAACTCAAAAATGGTACCACTTGAGCAGCCGACCATTGATCAGCTCTCCTGGACAATCTTCACCGTTCATTTCCTTCAGAAGAAAGGCATTCTAACCCCGATATGCTACAATATTGAAAGGACCTTTCCAAAGATTCTTGAACTTACTGTGCTTACCTTTTTCCTCATTCCTTGCATCCCACTTCAGCACCACATCATCCAACTGAAATTTATCCACCTTTGCTTTTCTGTCATAAATTTTCTTGATCTTCTCCTGCAATTTGGATGTGTTCTTGAAAACTTCTTCTCTGGTATGCTGCAAGTGGACCATTTAATTCAACCTTCTTTGCATGAGATCTTCTTCACTACCGGCCTCCTAAAGAATTTTGACTACCGGGGCAACGAGAGAGGTAGGAAATATTGTATCAACTCCATAAACAAGCTCAAATGGTGACGTACCAATGTATTTCTTTTGACTGACCCGATCTACCCAAAGTGCATTTACCAACCTCTTATGCCAGCTCTTCTTATTTATTTCGAGCAGCTGCTTAATGATGTTGACCAATGATTTGTTCGAAGACTCCGCCAATCCATTGCCTTGCGGATGATAGGCAGTTGAGTGACCCAAAATTATGTGATATTTATGACAAAACCCTACCATCCTTTTTGCTTTGAAAGCTGCTGCGTTATCAGTGATTAACTTATTCGGGCAACCAAAGCGAGACAAGATGTTATTTTCAAGGAATGAAATGATTACCGCATCAGTAGCTTGCCTGGTGGGTATTGCCTCGATCCATTTCGTGAAATAATCTGTCACTGTGAGGATCCAGCTATGCTGACCGGAAGAAGCGAGATGAATTTAACCAATGAAATCCAATCCCCATTACTAAAAAGGGGCACTCACCTCAATGGGCTTAAGCGGCAAAGGCTGTAATTTCTCCCTCCCTTCAAAAATCTAGCATTTAGAACAACTCTTGACAAACTTATATACATCTGCAAACAATGTTGGCCAATAGTATCCCTCTCTCAGAACTTTATTTGCTGTTGTTTTCCAAAAAGGTGACCACCACAATATCCTTCGTGGAAATCCTCCATGACCTGCTTTGCTTCTTCTTCCACCAAACAATTCAAAAGAATGCCACTAGGATCTTTCCAATAAAGTGCAGAGTTTAGAATGCAAAACTTGGCAGCCTTTAATTTGAGAGTTCTAGCTTTGTTTCTAGTCATGCCGGGTGGTGGTGACAAATTTTGAAGCACATATATGATGTCTGAATACCACAAAGAAAGAGCAAACATTTCAGATACCCGAATTGACGAACCTTCCTCATTCTCATCGGACATAGCAGCGATTAGATTTATGTCTAAGGCATGCAAGTTTGATTCGGCCATTAACTTTGCTAATCCCTGCCCTTTAACTAGCTTTGTTGGCTTTATCTCCACATCATATTCTAATAAAGCTGCGATCCACTTGCCTTGTCTTCCTTCCAGATCAGTCTGCACTAAAACATCTTTGACAGCAGTGTTAGGAACACAGGCCAAAATATGAGAATGTAGAATATATACCCGGAAATCTTTCAATGCCTTCACAAGTGCAAGGGCTTGCTTCTCAATGATGTTGTATTTTAAGGCTGCATCTCTTATAGCTCTGCTGAATAATGAAATGGGTTTTTCATGATCATCTCTTTTCTGCAATAACACAACTGCCATAGTGTGCTCTGAAGCAAATGAAAACAATATGAAATCCTGAGTGTAGTCCGGGCTGACTAGAACGGGAGCTAAAGAAAGAGCCAATTTGACTAAATTGAAAGATTTTATAGCCTCCTCCGTCCACTTCACTTGGCTGTCCTTCTTAAGCATGTTTGTCATCTCTCTTAGGTGCTCAGCAAGATTAGGTACAAAGCGGCGTAGAAAATTCATTTTACCATTGAAAGATTGTATCTCTTTCTTATTCCGGGGCAGATCGATTTGCTGAATTGCTTGCACATGTGCTGGGTCAATACGAATGCCATATTTTGAGATAATGTGCCAGAGTAGTTTGCCTTCCTCCATGGCGAACAAGCTCTTTTTCGGATTCAGCGACAAGCCATATTTTCTGCACTTATGAAAGACAGTTTTTAGATGGTACATGTGCTCTTCATCAGATTTGGAAAACACCGTCAAATCGTCCAGGTACACAACCAAAAAGACATCCTTCTCATTTGCAAAAGCCAAGTCCATTGCACGTTGAAATGTGGCACCCGCATTCTTTAAACCGAAAGGCATTTTAGCGTAATGAAAGGTTCCCCATGGAGTGCTGAATGCTGTCTTGTCTTGGTCATCTTCATGGATAGAAACTTGGTTATATCGGGAATAACCATCAAGTAGTGACATACGAGATGCTCCCACTACTCGCTGAAGTATATGGTCCATTTTGGGTAGTGGATAATTATCTTTCAACGAAAATTTATTGAGATTTCTAAAATCAATGCATAAGCGAATCTCACCTGTCTTCTTTCGTACGGGCACCAAATTAGAGATCCAATCTGAAAATCTGATGGGAACAATGATCCCTGATTTGTACAACCTGTTTATCTCCTTTTCAATAGATGGCAGCAACTTTGGATTTAGCCTTCTCAACTTCTTTCTGAATGGTTTTTGATTGGGCTTGATGGGTATAGTGTGCTGAATTATATTGGTATCATATGTCTTTAAGTCAGAATATTCCCAAGGAAACACATCTGCAAATGAAGACAGCAAACTGATATATTTTTCCTTGATCTTTGGTGGCAATGCTTTAGACAATTTTACCACTTTATGATTAGCAACTGTTCTGACATTGACCCCTTCCACCCCCTTCTCTATTGGATGCGATGTTGGTTTGCAGCCTACATCATCTTGATCGAAGAGTTCTTCTAAAGGTATCAAGCCTTTAGGAATAACGTTATTCTTTAGCTGCAAGACATCCATTTGATTGATCTTCACATCATCTGTACCATTACCTTTACCATCGTCATTTTCTACATCAATTGAGGTTTCTTTGAACTTACCTTTGTTTTGCAGAAAATCATCAATCTCCTCATCATCTTGGAAAACTTACCAATATCTTTGATTGTTTGGGACAGTCGGACAATGCTTGACATGGATTTCAAATTTATTACTAGAGATCATTGGGATCTTCAAACTACTTGTTGCCTTAGCAAGAGCATCAGCAGTACTATTTTGTATACGAGGCACACATGTCAAGGTGTATTCTGAAAATAATTTTAGGATGTCTAGGACTGCATTACGGTAAGCCCGCATCCGAGGGTGCTTTGCTTGATATTTGCCTCTGACCTGCTTAATCACCAATTCGGAGTCGCCATACACTGAAATCCTCTTAGCATTCAACTTTCTTAGAATATTTAGGCCAGCAATCAGAGCTTCATACTCAACTTCATTGTTTGAACAATCAAAAGCCAACTTGTAAGAGCATACCCGCATGTTACTAGGCACTTTGTTCGGGGTGGAGAAAGGACTGCGTACCCAAATTCCAATTCCAGCACCATCATTTCCCACTGCTCCATTGAAATCCATGGTCCACAAACCTTCTTCCTCCTCTTGCAAGTGTTGAAAATCTTTTTGCTATGCTTGGTCTGCTTGCTGTCCATTACTTTCAGCTGATCGCTCAACGGTGCTCTGCTGTTCTTGTCCTTCTTTCTTTAAAACTCCTCTGAAATTTTCTGTTATTTTCGGAATATCATCTACTTCTACTAACTGACTATCGATATCATTGAAACTATCAGAATACAAAACAAAAGACTCTAAATCTGTATGTACATAATTAATCGGATGATTTATTGGTTTCTCCTTGCTTGTGATCATGTATTTCATTTTTTTTCTCGATATAGTTTTCTCATTTGGCCAAACATCAGAATCGTTGCATAGGAGAAATCTAGCTATAGTGTCCCTTTCAATTTCGCTACCCAAGACCTGGAAAGAAGCATGCCAAACTTGGGAGGAATCCATCAAAACATTCTTCATTGGGAGCTGATCCAGACTCACAACCAAGCCTTTGATGAGTCCTATACATCTTACTGTGCTGGAATCAATGAATAGAGATCATGGTATTGCCGGGTGATGTCCAGACCAAGCTTATCTATGATAGCCTTGGGCATGAGATTGTGAGAAGCTCCGGAATCAAGCATGGCATTATGTAACACAAAATCATGCAACCTTAAACTGATATAAAAGGGTGGCACATCACTATTAGGAGACTCACCATTCGATCCTGGCCCAAAAATCATTTCAGGTTGATCGTCTTCGACATTCACCATGTCGGACATTGGGTCCAAATTCAACATCTTAGATACTTTCCCTCTATAACTGTTGTTCCTCATTATTTCAGTCAAGGGGATGGATACCTTTAATTTAGAAATCTCATTCTCTAAATTAAAAGCGGGAATCTTTTCTACCTCTTTGACTGGGATTTCTTTCTTTTCCTTTTCTTTCGATGCAACTTGCTGATGTGATTGTTCGGCTGATGATGATTTGCTGCTCTTCGGACCAACCGCCTCCTTTCCTTTCCTTTGTGTAACTGATGAATCATTCTTTGATGCCTCAACATCCTTCCTTTTCTGAATTGGTTTGACTGGCACATCTCTGTTTCTAAGTGAATATCGCTGCTGCTAGGCAGACAGAGCATTCATATAGCCTCTTTGGTACTCATCTAATTCTTCCTCCAAGATGTTGTCATTTGCCAGAATGAAATCTACATCTTTGTGTACAGTCGAACTTTCTGCATACTCCTCATCCTCAGTGAGATAAATAGGCAAATCATCAGGAGTAAAGAGGTGGTTTTCTTCACCTATTATATTCCCGTCCTCTGACTCCGGTCCATGCACAAAATTTTGCTTCAAAGGTGTCTATACTGGCTGTTGTGTTGTCTGCTCTTGGGCTCGCTGATCTCTCTGTCTTATTCTATATTGTGGTTGTTGCTGACCACGAAAGTTAGGATTTCTAATTTGTGGCTCTGGTTTGTCAAGTTTCACCCTTTCAACCATCTGATCTACCTTCCGGAGTAATTGATCTACCAAGGAAGACTCTTCTTTTACGGTGACCTTCTTCTCTGCCTTTGCTCTAGCTCTCTTGGTCAGCAGATTTTCTTCAACGCTGACCGCTATCTTCTGCATGTCTTCCATTGTGGCCGATTCTCTCTCTCTTAATTGATAATCCATGTCAACATCAAAACCATCCAGGAACTTCACCATGGCTAGTCCCACAGGTGGCCTTAGATGTTCTGGAATTTCGTTATAAAATGAATTGAATCTAACGCAATAGTCTTGGACTGACTCACCAACGTTTCGTTTGATTTGCTCATATTCAGCCAGAATTTGAAGAGGATTCTTTTTCACTTCCCATCGGTTTAAAAATTGTCTTTGTAGGTCGGCCAAGGTAACAATACGTGCCGCCGACAAACCTCTGAACCATTTCCTCATTTCACCTACAAATGTCTGTACAAAGAGTCTCATTGCCACATTCTCTGCATCGATCTCATGAAGTTCATAGAAATCTGCCATTCTGTCCACATGTTGCTGAGCAGTGATGCTGTTAGGAGTGCCATCAAAAAATGGGATTTTGCTTTGATAATCTACGGGCATATCATCTAGAACTTGAGGCAGAACAAGGGGTGCAAAACGGGAAGCCATCACTCTTGGTGGATTTGGCCTTGGAGGTGTTGGAGGAGTGTGCACAGTTTGTAAGGGGCTAGCAATTGGAGTTTGAAGCTGAGCTATCATGTAATTATAAATTGACCGGTTAGCCCTTTCTATCTCCAAGTCTACAAGAAATTGTGGATTGGGGAAAGTATAGTCAACAACCCTTTCGGATTTGGTCTCGAACAATGATATTTCAAACCGCTCATCAAACTCAAGCTCTTCAAGATACTCAAAAATGTCAGGACATGAATGGGATTTGAACATAGGAGTTATAGTGCTCTCTTGACAAAGGAGTCTTGGAATCAAGTTGGGGTTTTCGTAAATATGAGGAGGATCTGGATTTGGATTGGCTTTGGTATATCGTCTCGAAGCCAGCGTGCTATTTTCGAAAAAATCAGAAGGACATGAACAACTTACTTAGCCTATCAAATCCTAAACTTATCATCTGGAAGCTTAGAATTATCAAGAAGTAAGGGGATTAATTTCATCCCCAGTATGGTTGCCACTATGTTAGCACCTAAATCTGCCTTAGGTTGAAGGAAGGAAAAATTCAGGGTAACCACAAACCACGCTCAGTCTGGTAGCTAGCCCTACTAGAACAGGAGAGGGCTCTCTCCGAGTCATGCTCAGCGAATAAGTAAACGGAATGGTTTGAGATGACTAACAATGAAATATTGATCTTAGGCTAGTAAGTAAATATGGATACAAGAAGCAATTTTTTATGAATGACTGAGTTTTTGGGATGGTATGGGACCAACAGACAGCAATGAGCAGAGAATTTAATACAAAGGCACAAATTACTTCGTGAGGCAAGACATGCGGAAAGTCTAGCAATTTAGTTTGAAATAACGTGGAATGGAGGAATTTCTTAGGAGGGTGAAAAGGGCATAAGTACATGAATCCTTTTCAACAGAAGAAGAACACTGAGCATGAAACTTTCCCAGAGGCAGAGCAATAAAAATGAATTCTACCTTATCTAACTTAGAAAATTTCACTGGAAATGAATATGAAATGAACTGTGAAACATTACGAAATACATATGAAACATAAGAGACAAATTTGCTACACTCACAACCACATGAATCTCATGAAACAGAGCCACTGCCTTTCATTAATCCTCTGTCAAAATATACAATGAAGAACTGAGTTTCTCTCCCACAGTCTCCTAGAAATTACAATCCAAACAACCCTTTGAAAATGGTTTGCATACAATAAATAGACTATGTCATGAGGAAATAGAACGACCAAGAGTTGGGGAGTTTTTCAAATTATTATGAAGTGGAAGTGGAAAGCCAACCATTAGTTACAGGTTCAACGTTACAAAAATGACAAATGGTTTGGGTGACTGCTCGCCTTCCTTTGCCACTTGGATAGAAGCCAACCTTTAGTGGAAATACTTTAAATTTTGCCTTAGGTGCCGAAAAAAGTGTAGTGTAGATGAGCGGGCCCTCTTGGAGAAAGTCGTGAATCGAAATGTCGTGAAACAGAGGTGAATTTGGCCCTTTTCTCTATATGCGCCACGCCAAAATCTATACACGTCGCACCACTTTGGAGGCTATTTTGAGGTACCTGCTGGAGTCCAAATTGTGCCCAAGTGTGCTTGTTGGAAATCCCTACTTGTTTTCTTTCCAACCCAAGTGGAATTTTTAAATTTGGTGCTCATTTTCCCCTCCAAATCTTCATTCTCCGAAGACTGCTTCCTGTGTGTCAAAATAGGGGTAGAGAGGTCATTTTTTGAGTGTTTTTGACCTCCTAGAGACTCAAATCATGCCCAAATTTCTTGTCCAAGCACCAGAAGGCATGATTTTTCATGTTGAATCCAAAAATGCAAACCATTTGTCATTTGGAGCTCCCAATCCTAAGCGCCGCGCACTGGGAGAAAAACCCTGTTTTGTACCCAAAAATTTGTCATGTGACCAAAATTGCCCCAAATTTTTTGAAATTTGGGCTGGAGTTTCTCTATGAAGTGCTATGCTGGGCCACATAGGCTTTAGCAAATATCTGAAGTCGATCTAGCTCCCTTTGCCTCTTTTGCTTCTTGATTGCCTTCCTCAATTTCGCCTTCAAATTCCTGATTCGGGCCTTGCACACTTTGTTTCGCGCCATGTAGTGGAAAGACATGTGTCTCAACAATGCATGGTCCTTTTCGGCCTTGTCCAGAAGCCTCTCTAATTTCATGTTAACTCTCTTGAGGTTGGCCTCCCGATCCTCATTAATCTCTTGCTCCAATGATGTCAGCTCAACTCTTCTCCTTTGTGCAGCTTGGCGATGCTCACGAATGTTTTGTAGCTCCATGATCGCTTGCTGATCCTCAAGTTGTTTGTTCCTCTGATTTAGATATTTAATGTTCCACTTAGCCCTCTCCAAGTCAAGGGATAAGGCTTCAATCTCTGATTGCTGCTCCTAGATGATCTCTCTAAGTTGTGCACTTGGCGGATCTGTATCTATATCATCATCATGAAGGAGAACAAATTCGGTCTCTCGTTCACCTGATGGCTCACCTGAAGGCCCCTCATCCTACATTGGCTCCTTGCCTTTGTCCTATTCCTGTGATGCTGATGGAGGAAGCGAGGCCCCTTCCACCCCGGGTGGAGATAACACTCTCTTTGTCACTGCAAACAAACGTCTGGTGCCTTTCTGATATGTGATGAAAACCAGCACACTAGCAGTCTCATGGGGTTCATAAAGCAAAAATGCTTTTATAAAGGAATTTTAATGAAAAAATAGGCGGAAGCGACTACTGTAGCGGAGAATCAATCTGGGTCATTGGATCGCGCGAAGGCAGATCCAATGGTTGCGATTGAATCGCAATATCGCTATCGATAGGGACCCGAGGCGAAGGCTTTTATATATATATGCGATGCGATATAACGATCGTTGATATCGCATCGACGATCGGCTATCAGGGGCGGAGGCTTTATATTATAGCGATGGGCGAGCGATATGGGGTGATGCGATGAGATCTGGACCATTGATCTGAGGGCAGATCAGATGGTTGCCGCGCGCTCGCAATATCGCGTCGGCGGTGGTCTAGGGGTGCGGGCTTTATATATAATTGCGATAGCGATGCGATAAAGCGGAAAACTGCGGAAATGCATGCTTTTGCAGTAAAGCGGGGTTTTAACGATAAAACTTATGTTTTATGAAAAACTTAAGTTATAACGATATAAGGAGATTAACGATAAAAAGAGGATATATGCGGGAAAAGGGAAAATGCAATAGGAAGGGCTCCCGATAGCGTTATCGCTTCGGATGCGATAGCGATATCGCATCAGAGCATGAGGAATATAACTGGGGCATATATATGAGGGCATATGTATTGCGATACGTCGATTGCGATAATCGCATCGGCGGGGAATGGATCGGAGGCATATAAAAAGGGGCCAATACTTGCGACTGCCACTTCCGACAGTGATATCTCATCGGAGGGGGGGTCTAATGGATCGGAGGAAGGCTTTTTATGCTTTAAAAGGGGTTTAAAGCATCGAAAAGGGTTTTATGCCTTGGAAAAGGTAAAAACAAGGTTAAAGAGGGTTTTTATACATCGGAGGGGGAATTTTAATGTAATGGAAGAAGTCCAAAGCATTGAAAAAGGGTTTTTATGAAGTAATAAAGGGGTTTTATGCATTGGAAGGGGTCCAAAGCATTGGAAGATGGATAAATGGGTAAAATGAGGGTTCTTACTAAGTTTCAAATAAACTTAGTAATTCCCAAGGCATATTTATGGTTATGTTTCAACCAAAGGGGGGCGATATGTATATAGAGGGGATTTTTAACATATTTTTAGTAGGGGAAGGGGAGAAATCATGGGATTTATATAATAAAGTTAGAAATTAATATGAATTTTGATTAGAAAGCACTAAGGATAGAAATATTTAGGCTACAAAGGGAAATAGGACTTTATAGAAGAAATATGAGCACTCCTAAGTAAAGCAGATCTTTACTTAGGCGAAGTTTATGGAATATGATGATTTTTAAAGATATCAAGCAGATCTTAACATCTTTTAGGGGAAATTAGTGAATGATTTGGGAAAAAGGAAGAAGGGGAAGTTAGTCATGCCTCGCTTGAGCTGCTCCAAGGGCACATTGCCTTGCATTTGTGATTTGAAGTAGATTAGCACTTTGAAACACAAAATTGATCACAATCCTTGATTCTGCAACCTCAAAAATGCCTACCCAGCCTACTTACCTAGCATTTTGTCTTCTTTTTGTTTGGGTGCACTTGAACTAGCAAACCCAGGTTTTCATCTTTTCTTTTGGTTATCCTCCTATTCTAAATCTACTCTTATATCTTCCATGGGCTCAGATTAAGCTGTTGAGCACCCTTGCTTCTCTACCTAGCTAATAATCTGCCAAGATTAAATAGTTTGGTCAGATCTTTATTCTCTATTTCTACAAAAAACAATTCAAACCTAGGGAAGCCAAGATTAAGCTGTTTAGTCTTCCCTTAGCTATGAAATCCTTCAAAAAATGGAATAATTCATCAAAAATGGAACATAGTAGTGGCATTTAAGCTAGCACACTTTCCTGGCCTTTGTTTGGGGTTCATTTCATTTATTTTTCTCTTTGGGCAATTCTTCTTTTTTCCCTTTGATTTTTCTTTTAGGGCATACCCTCTTTACATTTTTTAAATTTTTCTAAGGTTTTCTTGGAAATATGGAACCTTTGCAGCATGAAAAGATGACATATTTGGCATTTCCATTGTCAATCATGAAATATTAAAACCTATTGCAATAGGAGGCTAACACCTCAAACGACAACATTCTCCCCTTAGATCCTTCCCCCAGTACTAGGGTTTTACGCTACCATATTTACTTCTTGTAAAGGTAACAACCCTTCCTCTACCATCAACATCTTCATCCACAAGGGCACCTCGTTCACTAATTTCCCTCTCAACCCCGATCTAAAAACCGCATCCGTTTTCGAGAAAGACTAATAGTTCTCTGCTATGAACTCAACTATGTACCCCTCTATGGTAGTCTTTACCCAGAAATCTACTGCCCCCATCAGATCACTATCCAATTGTTGGAGTGTTGCAAGGTCTGTGGGAACCTAGTCACGATGGGTTGGCATGGGTCCTTTTGGTCGGTTCTTCACTTTTAATATCCTTAACCAGTTATACGAGTCTTCCAGAAATTTATACCAAAATATCTCATATTGATCACTCGCATCCTCTGAGTACAAAATTTCTTCATTTATCTTAGCAATGGGTTGGCTTGATGAGTAGCCTACTTTGACACGAACTTATCTACTCAGTTATCCCACCAATCCCGAATCTCCTTCTTAAATATCCTTGATACCATCTTCCAACCACTCCTTCTGATTTTGGGTCCTGTCAATGGAACAATTTGTTGGCACAAAAATGTCATCAGGGAAAGACCCCGGGTTCAGGCACATGGGGCCAATAAGGGTCTGTTGTAATCTAGGACAACGTCAACATTTGCACCTTACCCAAAGGGTAAGGAGTCTCACCCGAGGCGTGTCATGACCAAAACTAAGAAGGATTAGAGGGATATCAAGGACGATCTAGACATTAACTCATAAGTATCTTAAAGAATACATTCATCACAACATCATATTGTTACAATTACCATATTCATCCAAGAAAAGACCATTCATATAAAAATTTGAGCAGGTCTGTAAACTAGAAAAATATGCTTAATCACAATGCCATGAAAACTGGTTCATTCATTCATTCATATTAACTCAAAAGAAGATTCATTACATTATACATCAGGTGTAAAGCCTCGATCAAATACATAAAATACCATGGGCACAAGATGCCTTAGACCTTAGGCCAAGCCTAGCTCTGGCCACTCCACAACTTCTCAGGTCTTCAGATCTTGTTCCTCTGTGCTTCTGGCTCCTACTAGATACCAACCCCTTCTTCATGCATGCTTCTCCTTTTATCTTCTCCTCCATTGCTCCCACTGCCAGTTCTGTTCAGCTGTCTTTGCCCTCGACTACTTCCCACTCTCCTCCTTGTCCGCTCGGTTGGTTCTACTTCCTCTTGAAAACTTGCTACAACCGAACCTCTATTGCATGGTACTTCTTCCCTTCCCAACTATCCTCTCTGCAACTCTACCCGTTAGCACCTAAATCTGCCTTAGGCTGAAGGAAGGCAAAATTCAGGGTAACCACAAACCACACTCAGTCTGGTAGCTAGCCCTACTAGAACAGGAGAGGGCTCTCTCCGAGTCACGCTCAGCGAATAAGTAAACGGAATGGTCTGAGATGACTAACAGTGAAATATTGATCTTAGGCTAGTAAGTAAATATGGATACAAGAAGAAATTTTTTATGAATGACTGAGTTTTTGGGATGGTATGGGACCAACGGACAACAATGAGCAGAGAATTTAATACAAAGGCACAGATTACTTCGTGAGGCAAGACAGGCAGAAAGTCTAGCAATTTAGTTTGAAATAACATGGAATGGAGGAATTGCTTAGGAGGGTGAAAAGGGAATAAGTACATGAATCCTTTTCAACAGAAGAAGAAAATTGAACATGAAATTTTCCCACAGGCAGAGCAATAATAATGAATTCTACCTTATCTAACTTAGAAAATTTCACTGGAAATGAATATGAAATGAACTGTGAAACATTACGAAATACATATGAAACATAAGAGACACATTTTCTACACTCACAACCACATGAATCTCATGAAACAGAGCCCCTGCCTTTCATTAATCCTCTGTCAAAATATACAATGAAGAACTGAGTTTCTCTCCCATAGTCTCCCTAAAATTACAAGCCAACCAACCCTTTGCAAATGGTTTGCATACAATAAATAGACTATGACATGAGGAAATAGAACGACCAAGATTTGGGGAGTTTTTCGAACTATTACGAAGTGGAAGTGGAAAGCCAACCATTAGTTACAGGTGCAGTGTTACAAAAATGACAAATGGTTTGGGTGACTGCTCGCCTTCCTTTGCCACTTGGATAGAAGCCAACCTTTAGTGGAAATAATTTAAATTTTTCCTTAGGTGCCAAAAAACGTGTAGTGTATATGAGCGGGCCCTCTTGGAGAAAGTCGCAAATCGAAATGTCGCGAAACAGAGGTGAATTTGGCCCTTTTCTCTATATGCGTTGCGCCCAAATCTATACGTGTCGTGCCACTTTGGAGGCTATTTTGAGGTTCCTTCTAGAGTCCAAATTGTGCCCAAGTGTGCTTGTTGGAAAGCCCTACCTCTCTACTTTCCAACCCAAGTAGAATTTCTAAATTTGGTGCTCATTTTCTCCTCCAAATATTCATTCTCCCAAGACTGCTTCTTGTGTGTCAAAATAGGGGTAGAGAGGTCATTTTTTGAGTGTTTTTGACCTCTTGGAGACTCAAATCATGCCCAAATTTCTTGTCCAAGCACCAGAAGGCATGATTTTTCATGTTGAATCCAAAAATGCAAACCATTTGTCATTTGGAGCTCCCAATCCTAAGCGCCGCGCACTGGGAGAAAAACCCTGTTTTGTGCCCAAAAATTTGTCATGTGACCAAAATTGCCCCAACTTTTTTGAAATTTGGGCTGGAGTTTCTCTATGAAGTGCTATTCTAGGCCACAAAGGATTTATCCAATATCTAAAGTCGATCAAGCTCCCTTTGCCTCTTTTTCTTCTTGATTGCCTTCCTCAATTTCGCCTTCAAATTCCTAATTCGGGCCTTGCACACTTTGTTCTGCACCATGTAGTGGAAAGCCATGCGTCTCAGAAATGCATGGTCCTTGTTAGCCTTGTCCAGCAGCCTCTCTAAGTGCATGTTAACTCTCTCGAGGTTGGCCTCCCGATCCTCATTAATCTCTTGCTCCAATGACGTCAGCTCAACTCTTCTCCTTTGTGCAGCTTGGCGATGCTCACGAATGTTTTGTAGCTCCATGATCTCTTGCTGATCCTCAAGCTGTTTGTTCCTCTGATCTAGATATTTCATGTTCCACTTAGCCCTCTCCAAGTCAAGGGATAAGGCTTCAATCTCTGATTGCTGCTCCTAGATGATCTCTCTAAGCTATGCACTTGGCGGATCTGTATCTGTATCATCATGATGAAGGAGAACGAATTCGGTCTCTCGTTCACCTGAAGGCCCCTCATCCTGCATTGGCTCCTTGCCTTTGTCCTGTTCCTGTGACGCTGATGGAGGAAGCGAGGCCCCTTCCACCCCGGGTGGAGATAACACTTGCTTTGCCACTGCAAACAAACGTCTGGTGCCTTTCTGATATGTGATGAAAACCGGCACACTAGTAGTCTCATGGTGCTCATAACGACGAGAAGGTTCACCCTCATGCTTAACCTCTGATAATACCTGTGAAGTGCTGAAGAGGTCATGGGAGATGAAATCATCCCAAATAATTCCCTGCAATCCCAGCTGATGAACCACCAAAATCTTAATAAGAGCAAAGTGATAAACACTGTTAAGTTGTTACTGAGGGGTCTTGTGCTACATGAAGGTGTTCATCCTCTCTATGTTCCTGCAAATGAAATATGGGATGTTCATCATCTGTACCCTGGTAAAGTGCATGAGCAACCTGATGTGATAGGCAGATAGACGAGAGAACCTCCCCTCACAGCTGAAGTACTTCATGATCAACTTCATGAGTGGAGCATATTCATCTTTCAAATATCGGAATTGAAAGACTCTTGTGAGCCGCCTCAAGAAACTGGCCTTAATGTAAGGCTCATAATGATGCCAATCAACCTTCTATTTCTTGTGCCATGGTTCTCCAACATTTGGTATGCCGGTTGCTCATGAGAGAGTTTCAGGTTTCAATGTGAAGGTGACACCGGCTAAGATAGAGTGATCTCCATGTAGGTGAAGCACAAAAAGATGGGCCAACTCATGATGAACTCGAACATTAGCCACCCTTTGACGAAATTCAAAACATGATAGATGTTGGAAGCATGACATGGCAAGAGGGCAGGCCTGCAATTCAGTGAGGGTGGTTGGCTCATCCCTAACATGTTTGCCACTCTTGTGATGTCTCCTGGGAGCCTGTTCTTCCGAGGATGAATCACTTTGTGTCTCGATCTCATACTCTGATGAATGCTCAGATGCCATGACTGCTGTGTGTATTGTACTTGGGCTACCCTTTGATGATGGTGTGAAACTAGGTGTTGTTGTGATATCTTCCACCAAGGGGAACAATGAAAAAAAAGGGAGTATTAGAAGGGGAATAATATGATGGGAATAGGGGTTATGGGGAGAGGTTTTGTTTAGGGATATATAGGAGGGTTTGGGGATTTGATAGGGTAGGGTTTTGGGGTTTTGATAAGGTAGGGTTTTGGGGTTTATATTGACCAAAGAGTGGAGGGATAAGGAATAGGGGTTTGGTAATATTTTAGGGTAGGGAGAATAGGAAAAAATGGGATAAGGGGGATAGGGAAAAATGGTAAGAAAGGGAAAATGAGGGGTGATAACAGAACCTTGGCATCAACACCACAATTATGCAACCGTAGCAACAATGGCTTTTGGTGTTTTATTGTGGTTGGTTTTATGAGTTTTGTTGCAATTAAACATAGCCATGAACCACCATAACATTCACAAAATTTGATGAGCAAGCCATGATATAAAGCCTACCTGTTGATTTGAGGGGTTTCACAGGCAACTTGAGGCAATTTGGCACAGTTGCGGGCCTTTGTGGGTGTGCACCACGTGCCAAACCCAGTGTGTCGCGCCCGTAGAAATTTTGCACTGTGGGGTGGCTCTTTGTGCGCCGCGCTCTGTGTGTGTGCCGCGCCCCTCTGTGTGTGCACCGCACTCTGGAAAATGACTCCCACTCACTCTTAAAGACACACTTTGCTCTCCTAATCACTTTGCAACATTTCTCTATGACCTTGATTTGCACAATGACCTTGTTTGCTTGTGGAAACCTTTATTTAAAGGCTTTGAAGTCATGGGTTTAATTTTTTCTTCTGCAAAAACCCACTTTGCTAATTTATCATTTTGGCTTTTTTCACTGACTTAAAGAAACACTTGAATTTCTCTTTTCCCTTTGAAATTTTAGGTCAAATGATGAAGTTTTTGGCACTCTTTGCAGGGATTGCATGACAGGGCATTTGTCCACATGACGATGAAACTCTCTGAATCATAACTTTGTAAGGGCCTCACTCTGGCTTGCATGGCTTTCTTGGACATGGTTGAAGACCAAATTAATTAATCCCTAGACTTAATTATCGAAAATAACTTTTGTCCATTAAAGGACCAGACCTTGACTGTCATGGACTTTAGTGATCATTGACAAAAGACCTAAGCCAGCAGGAGCTAGACATGAGGGGAAATGACTAACATGACCTTTTCCGTCAGATTATGGCATGCTCCTAGCGGAATGCAGTTGGGTGAATGGAGCGGGACTCCTAAAAATGAAATGCATAAAGAGTTTTGATCTCTGACGGAGGAGTGACCAGACTGATGCTAACATTGGCTCCAATGGGGGATGGTAGCTCCTTGGAGGTGCCAAGAATAGCAGATCTCTGGAAGAGCTAGACAGTGCCTTCATCCATTGGGCTATGGAGTCATTTTTTCGACAAACAACATAGGACTCTGACTCATTTATGAAACTAAAATGACCAAAAAATTGACTCAAACTTGACATTGAAATGACTTGAAGACTAACTTGACAAAATCAAACGAAACCGAAATAAAAATGGTATTTACAATGACAGTGGAAGCAGCGTTAATAACTCAGAAATGGTACTGCTTGAGCAACCGACCATTGATCGGCCCTCCTGGACAATCTTCCCCGTTCATTTCCTTCAGAAGAAAGGCATTCTGACCCCGATATGCTACAATATTGAAAGGACCTTTCCAAAGATTCTTGAACTTACTGTGCTTACCTTTTTCCTCATTCCTTGCATCCCACTTCAGCACCACATCATCCAACTGAAATTTATCCACCTTTTCTTTTCGGTCATAAATTTTCTTGATCTTCTCCTGCAATTTGGATGTGTTCTTGAAAACTTCTTCTCTGGTCTGCTGCAAGTGGACCATTTGATTCAACCTTCTTTTGCATGGGATCTTCTTCACTGCCAGCCTCCTAAAGAATTTTGACTATCAGGGCAGCGAGAGAGGTAGGAAATACTGTATCAACTCCATAAACAAGCTCAAACGGTGACGTACCAATGGATTTCTTCTGACTGACCCGATCTACCCAAAGTGCATTGACCAACCTCTTATGCCAGCTCTTCTTATTTATTTCCAGTAGCTTCTTGATGATGTTGACCAATGATTTGTTCGAAGACTCCGCCAATCCATTGTCTTGTGGATGATAGGCAGTTGAGTGACCCAAAATGATGTGATATTTATGACAAAACCCTACCATCCTTTTTGCTTTGAAAGCTGCTACGTTATCAGTGATTAACTTATTCGGGCAACCAAAGCGAGACAAGATGTTATTTTCAAGGAATGAAATGATTACTGCATCAGTAGCTTGCATGGTGGGTATTTCCTCGATCCATTTCGTGAAATAATCTGTCACTATGAGGATCCAGCTATGCTTACCGGAAGAAGCGAGATGAATTTCACCAATGAAATCCAATCCCCATTGCTGAAAAGGGGCACTCACCTCAATGGGCTTAAGCGGCAAAGGCTGTAATTTCTGCCTCCCTTAAAAAATCTAGCATTTAGAACAACTCTTGACAAACTTATATACATCTGCAAACAATGTTGGCCAATAGTATCCCTCTCTCAGAACTTTATTTGCTGTTGTTTTCCAAAAAAGGTGACCACCACAATCTCCTTCGTGGAAATCCTCCATGACCTACTTTGCTTCTTCTTCCACCAAACAATTCAAAAGAATGCCACTAGGATCTTTCCAATAAAGTGCGGAGTTTAGAATGCAAAACTTGGCAGCCTTTAATTTGAGAGTTCTAGCTTTGTTTCTAGTCATGCCGGGTGATGGTGACAAATTTTGAAGCACATATATGATGTCTGAATACCACAAAGAAAGAGAAAACATTTCAGATACCCGAATTGACGAACCTTCCTCATTCTCATCGGACATAGCAGCGATTAGATTTATGTCTAAGGCATGCAAGTTTGATTCGGCCATTAACTTTGCTAATCCCTGCCCTTTAACTAGCTTTGTGGGCTTTATCTCCACATCATATTCTAATAAAGCTGCGATCCACTTGCCTTGTCTTCCTTCCAGATCAGTCTGCACTAAAACATCTTTGACAGCAGTGTTAGGAACATAGGCCAAAATATGAGAATGTAGAATATATACCCAGAAATCTTTCAATGCCTTCACAAGTGCAAGGGCTTGCTTCTCAATGATGTTGTATTTTAAGGCTGCATCTCTTATAGCTCTGCTGAAGAATGCAATGGGTCTTTCATGATCATCTCTTTTCTGCAATAACACAGCTACCATAGTGTGCTCCGAAGCAAATGAAAACAATATGAAATCCTGAGTGTAGTCCGGGCTGACTAGAACGGGAGCTGAAGAAAGAGCCAATTTGACTAAATTGAAAGATTTTACAGCCTCCTCCGTCCACTTCACTTGGCTGTCCTTCTTAAGCATGTTTGTCATCTCTCTTAGGTGCTCAGCAAGATTAGGTACAAAGCGGCGTAGAAAATTCATTTTACCATTGAAAGATTGTATCTCTTTCTTATTCCGGGGCAGATCGATTTGCTGAATTGCTTGCACATGTGTTAGGTCAATACGAATGCCATCTTTTGAGATAATGTGCCCGAGTAGTTTGCCTTCCTCCATGGCGAACAAGCTCTTTTTCGGATTCAGCGACAAGCCATATTTTCTACACTTTTGAAAGACAGTTTTTAGATGGTACATGTGCTCTTCATCAGATTTGGAAAACACCGTCAAATCGTCCAGGTACACAACCAAAAAGACATCCTTCTCATTTGCAAAAGCCAAGTCCATTGCACGCTGAAATGTGGCACCCGCATTATTTAAACCGAAAGGCATTTTAGCGTAATGAAAGGTTCCCCATGGAGTGGTGAACGCTGTCTTATCTTGGTCATCTTCATGGATAGAAACTTGGTTATATCTGGAATAACCATCAAGTAGTGACATACGAGATGCTCCCACTACTCGCTGAAGTATATGGTCCATTTTGGGTAGTGGATAATTATCTTTCAACGAAAATTTATTGAGATTCTAAAATCAATGCATAAGCGAATCTCACCTGTCTTATTTCGTACGGGCACCAAATTAGAGATCCAATCTGAAAATCTGATGGGAACAATGATGCTTGATTTGGACAACCTGTTTATCTCCTTTTCAATAGATGGCAGCAACTTTTGATTTAGCCTTCTCAACTTCTTTCTGAATGGTTTTTGGTTGGGCTTGATGGGTATAGTGTGCTGAATTATATTGGTATCATATGTCTTTAAGTCAGAATATTCCCTAACAAACACATCTGCAAATGAAGACAACAAACTGATATATTTGTCCTTAATCTTTGGTGGCAATGCTTTAGACAGTTTTACCACTTTATGATTAGCAGCTGTTCTGACATTGACCTCTTCCACCCCCTTCTTGTTGGATGCAATGTTGGTTTGCAGGCTACATTATCTTGATCGAAGAGTTCTTCTAAAGGTATCAAGCCTTTAGGAATAATGTTATTCTTTAGCTGCAACACGTCCATTTGATTGATCTGCACATCATCTGTACCATTACCTTTACCATCGTCATTTTCTACATCAATTGAGGTTTCTTTGAACTTAACTTTGTTTTGCAGAAAATCATCAATCTCCTCATCATCTTGGAAAACTTGCCAATATCTCTGATTGTTTGGGACATTCGGACGATGCTTGACATGGATTTCAAATTTATTACTAGAGATCATTGGGATCTTCAAACTACTTGCTGCCTTAGCAAGAGCATCAGCAGTACTATTTTGTATACGAGGCACACATGTCAAGGTGTATTCTGAAAATAATTTTAGGATGTCTAGGACTGCATTACAGTAAGCCCGCATCCGAGGGTGCTTTTCTTGATATTCGCCTCTGACCTGCTTAATCACCAATTCGGAGTCGCCATACACTGAAATCCTCTTAGCATTCAACTTTCTTAGAATCTTTAGGCCAACAATCAGAGCTTCATACTTAGCTTCATTGTTTGAAAAATCAAAAGCCAACTTGTAAGAGCATACCCGCATGTTACTAGGCACTTTGTTTGGGGTGGAGAAAGGACTGCGTACCCAAATTCCAATTCCAACACCACCATTTCCCACTGCTCCATCAAAATCCATGGTCCACAAACCTTCTTCCTCCTCTTGCAAGTGTTGAAAATCTGTTTGTTATGCTTGGTCTGCTTGCTGTCCATTACTTTCAGCTGATCGCTCAACGGTGCTCTGTTGTTCTTGTCCTTCTTTCTTTAAAACTCTGAAATTTTCTGTTATTTTCGGAATATCATCTACTTCTACTAACTGACTATCGATATCATTGAAACTATCAGAATACAAAACAAAAGACTCTAAATCTGTATGTACATAATTAATCGGATGATTTATTGGTTTCTCCTTGCTTGTGATCATGTATTTCATCTTTTTTCTCGATACAATTTCCTCATTTGGCCAAACATCAGAATCGTTGCATAGGAGAAATCTAGCTATAGTGTCCCTTTCAATTTCGCTACCCAAGACCTGGAAAGAAGCATGCCAAACTTGGGAGGAATTTATCAAAACATTCTTCATTGGGAGCTGATCCAGACTCACAACCAAGCCTTTGATGAGTCCTATACATCTTACTGTGCTGGAATCAAATGAATAGAGATCATGGTATTGCCGGGTGATGTCCAGACCAAGCTTATCTATGATAGCCTTGCGCATGAGATTGTGAGAAGCTCCAGAATCAAGCATGGCATTATGTAACACAAAATCATGCAACCTTAAACTGATATAAAAGGGTGGCACATCACTATCAGGATACTCACCATTCGATTCTGGCCCAAAAATCATTTCAGGTTGATCGTCTTCGACATTCACCATGTCGGACATTGGGTCCAAATTCAACATTTTAGATACTTCCCTCTATAACTGTTGTTCCTCATTATTTCAGTCAAGGGGATGGATACCTTTAATTTAGATATCTCATTCTCTAAATTAAAAGCGGGAATCTTTTCTACCTCTTTGACTGGGATTTCTTTCTTTTCCTTTTCTTTCGATGCAACTTGCTGATGTGATTATTCTGCTGATGGTGATTTTCTGCTCTCCGGACCAACCGCCTCCTTTCCTTTCCTTTGTGTAACTGATGAATCATTCTTTGATGCCTCAACATCCTTCCTTTTCTGAATTGGTTTGACCGGCACATCTCTGTTTCTAAGTGAATATCGCTGCTGCTGGGCAGACAGAGCATTCATGTAGCCTCTTTGGTACTCATCTAATTCTTCCTCCAAGATGTTGTCATTTGCCAGAATGAAATCTACATCTTTGTGTACAGCCGAACTTTCTGCATACTCCTCATCCTCAGTGAGATAAATAGGCAAATCATCAGGAGTAAAGAGGTGGTTTTCTTCACCTATTATATTCCCGTCCTCATCTGACTCTGGTCCATGCACAAAATTTTTCTTCAAAGGTGTCTGTACTGGCTGTTGTGCTGTCTACTCTTGGGCTCACTTATCTCTTTGTCTTATTCTATATTGTGGTTGTTGCTGACCACGAAAGTTAGGATTTCTAACTTGTGGCTCTGGTTTGTCAAGTTTCACCCTTTCAAGCATCTGCTCTACCTTCCGGAGTAATTGATCTACCAAGGAAGACTCTTCTTTTACGGTGACCTTCTTCTCTGCCTTTGCTCTAGCTCTCTTGGTCAGCAGATTTTCTTCAACGTTGATCGCTATCTTCTGCATGTCTTCCATTGTGGCCGGTTCTCTCTCTCTTAATTGATAAGCCATGTCAGCATAAAAACCATCCAGGAACTTCACCATGGCTAGTCCCACAGGTGGCCTTAGATGATCTGAAATTTTGTTATAAAATGAATTGAGTCTAACGCAATAGTCTTGGACCGACTCACCAGTGTTTCGTTTGATTTGCTCATATTCAGCCAGAATTTGAAGAGGATTCTTTTTCACTTCCCATCGGTTTAAAAATTGTCTTTGTAGGTCGGCCAAGGTAACAATACGTGCCGCCGGCAAACCTCTGAACCATTTCCTCACTTCACCTACAAATGTCTGTACAAAGAGTCTCATTGCCACATTCTCTGCGTCGATCTCATGAAGTTCATATAAATCTGCCATTCTGTCCACATGTTGCTGAGCAGTAATGTTGTTAGGAGTGCCATCAAAAAACGGGATTTTTCTTTGATGATCTACTGGCATATCATCTAGAACTTGAGGCAGAACAAGGGGTGCAAAACGGGAAGCCATCTCTCTTGGTGGATTTGGCCTTGGAGGTGTTGGAGGAGTGTGCACAGTTTGTAAGGGGCTAGCAATTGGAGTTTGAAGCTGAGCTATAATGTAATTATCAATTGACCGGTTAGCCCTTTCTATCTCCAAGTCTACAAGAAATTGTGGATTGGGGACAGTATAGTCAACAACCCTTTCGGATTTGGTCTCGAACAATGATATTTCAAATGCTCATCAAACTCAAGCTCTTCAAGATACTAAAAAATGTCAGGACATGAATGGGATTTGAACACACGAGTTATAGTGCTCTCTTGACAAAGGAGTTTTGGAATCAAGTTGGGGTTTTCGTAAATATGGGGAGGATCCGGATTTGGATTGGCTTTGGTATATCATCTCGAAGCCAGCATGCTATTTTCGAAAAAATCAGAAGGACATGAACAACTTACTCAGCCTATCAAATCCTAAACTTATCATCTGGAAGCTTAGAATTATCAAGAAGTAAGGGGATTAATTTCGTCCCCAGTATGGTTGCCACTATGTTGGCACCTAAATCTGCCTTAGGTTGAAGGAAGGAAAAATTCAGGGTAACCTGTTGATGCCTCGAAAATCGCTGCAACAACATTGGGGATAACCACCCGGTCCGGACCTTAGTACAGCTCCTTTTCCGTTTGGAATAGTGGCTCCGACTGGGGATAATGGGACCAGTTTCCCAAAAATAGATAAACGGGATGAATGAATGACTTATAGACTATGCTAGCGGTAAGCGAATAACTAAAACTATCAGCAAGAATATAATAACTATGATTTATCCCGGGAACTTATTGAGCTCTAAAGCGTAGCGTTTGAAGGTCTGTGTCTAAAGACAGGCATATAGATGACTCCATCTTTAAGAGGTAGATATTAATTCATTCAAGACTGCTGTGCATAAATAGTTAAGCAAAGAAATTAAAGCGAAATTGCCACACTTTATCATTTATATCATTGTCATATACATGATTAAATGAACAGGCACATCATAAAGCATCCAATAGTGGACTGAATAAAGATTTGCGGTTATAGCGCATGCATATAATCAACAATAGCAAGAATAATTACATAACAATTCATATAAAAGGAATGAATTTAGACATAGATAGAAATACCATATGAGCTGCTTGACACTCCCAAATATCAATCGCTATGTTGCAGTTCTTCCTTCAACGCAAAAAAAACATTCTCAACAAAGACAATAGTGCACAATTGCATAAAGAAGCTTCCTCGTCAAATTAAGAACGACTGGTCGAGTTTCATAAAAGAATATTGGCTGAAGCACAGTAGTGCAAACTTCAGTCTTTTAAGTCTGTTACAAAACTTTACGACCCTTTCTAAAAACATGAAAGGGTCTATAAATTCTAAATTAATCTAAATATCTATGAAACTAAAATGCTACTAAATTGGTATCAATAAATATTGATCCTATCTCCCTCAGCGATCTGGCAATCGACGGCATGATTCATTAGGTAGGCTCTTTGCCTTTAAACCTGAGCTAACTTATCGCAAGCATTGGCTCTACTTCAGGCGGTTTGTTGAGGTGCGAACTGAGCTGGGCGGCATATGTGGCATCTTGAATATCGGGAATTATACACCCGAGTGCATCTGTTAAACACTTGAGGGCAGATCTTTGTGTGTGTGGCTTGATCAGAAAGAGCCAATATGCATCGAAAGTCAAAGTGTTAACCCCAGCGATTAACCTCCCCTTTTCCTCTAAGTCAGGATAACTTGTTTGCTCTATCATATTTGCTGTTGTTATGCTTCCTGGTGTACACTGGGAAATCATGTTCGCTAAGTAGAGGGTGTTGTTGACCAGATCAACTAGATTGCTGGCAGTTGATTTACATCTTGAAGCCGCCCTCTCTGCTTTCATCACTTGAATTTGCCATTCTGTGAAGAGTATGTCCTTATATGTTTCTTGGATCCTGGGAAAATTCGCTGCTTTTCCTACATCAGAATCTTGCCAATCAAGATATGCGGTTATGGTTTCTTCAGCTTGGTCTAACTCATTCCTGGCCTTCTCTACCTGCTGACTTACGGATGTAGTTAGCTCGCACAATGGCTCTGCCTCAGTGAGTTGTTGACATAGGAGCCCAATTTGCGATATTAATGCATTGTTTATTTGCGATGCTTCTGCTCTGAACTCCTCCACTTTTTGAGTGCTGTCCTCAATTGTGCCAATGCCTCCGATAAGTCCTTCTGTTTCTGGATCGCGCTTTGGTCGATCCTTTGCTTTTCTGTTTGCAATTGCTGGGTTAATTGATTGTTCATTTGCTGTTGTGCCAGCAACTGCTCCTCTGCTTGCGCTGCCTTCTGCTTTGTCTCGGCCAATTCTGCCTGTAGTGCAAAAATTTCTTGGTCCTTAGTCTTCAGTAGAAGACTTACCTCTGATGCCTTGTCGATTGTCGCTGCGGAATAGGCTCCTGCATACTATGACAGCTTTGTTAGGTCATCGGAGGGGTCCATTTCCTCCTTCCATACTACATTACCCGTGACTGTTTGCTCTGGAAAGATAGAAGGTTTATCAGTCCTTCGTCTTTTCCTTGATCGCTTTACAACTGCTCTATGCCTCGGGCTGTAGAAAACATCCAGGGGAGGAATATCTTCTACCCGGAGAATGATTTGATCAGAGGGGTCCTTCGGAATTACCTCAACATCCTTAGAAATGGGTGGGCAGCTGGTTCCACTTAGAACCTGAGGTGAAGTGATGTCCTGTGTGTCATTTGTTTTGGAGGTGTCTGTATCTTTGGAACATTCCATCCCACTGATAATAGAGTCAAATTGCTTCCACTGCTGGAGCAATTCGGGGTCAATGGTGGTTTGTTTCTGCTTTTCGGCTTGGGACTCCCTCCGCTCTTTTTCCTGCTCTTTCTTTTGCTGCTCCTCTTGTTCTCTCCTCTGTTTTTCCTCTTGTTCTCTTATCTGCTGTTCCTCTATCTCTTTCTTCTTTCTTTCCTCTTGTTCTTCTTGTGCTCTCCGCTGCTTTTCTGCCTGTTCTTTCCTCTGCCTTTCTGCTTGTTCTTTCCTTTGCCTTTCTGCCTGTTCTTTTTTCTGATCTTTTGTTATAACAGGAGGTTGGCTTGACTGTTGCCGACCAGGCCTGCTTGACGATGTCGCTGGGGTTGTTGCCAGTAAATCTAGAGACAGAGTTTGCAACCTTTGTTCTCTAAGTTTATTGAACTCAGTTAACCCTTCATCATTATATTTCATTCTAGCAAGTTCTCTATCCTGACCTATTGATTCGGAGGCAATGAACAAGTCGTCAAACACATCTTCTTGATGCTCAAATTTTGTCAATTTGGCCTGTTCTAATGCAGTATAGGCAACTTTTTTTGGATCAAATAGTCTATTTGGGATAGTGGCCAGAGTTAAGGATTGAATCTTTATGGCTTCCTTTTCTGCATGTTTGAGATCATGCAGAGTATAGACACCACATCTCAAGGGAAAAGAGGGCCAGCCCCTCTTCTTTTCTTTCTTGAGAGTCTGTGTAGTACTCTCGGCTATAATCTGATAAGCGATTTCTCTTGCTAGCAGTTTATCTGGAATGTACAAAGGGAGAACATGCGGATTGGCTTGGCTGCCGAAAACTCTAATGTAGGTAAATATCTCTTCTCCAAACCAACTTGCTACCGCTGGTAAGTCAAATGAAGCCTGATAGGAAATCTTGGGAATGGGCTTATCAAAAATAGAATAATAAATGGGCACCATAAAGCCATTGCAGATTTGGTACAGATGGTGCTTGTAAGAAGACTTCCACAATTTCTGGTGATATATATGAATGGGTGAGGGGTCTTGCGCAGTCCACCTCCAACCGAGGACGAGAAATTCAGAATTGAAACATAATGTATCTAAAATATATGCACTGTAATAGAATGGGGGAATTTTCCTTTCAGTGACAACAGACTTACTTCTAAAATCACGAACAACTACGGCTAGTTTATCCGAGAGAATAGTGGCCCAATCCATAATTATACTATTCACTGCTGCCTCCATTAGAGGAACCATCTCTATGGTAAAATTAGCAGAGTCATGCAGTCCCCATAGTCTACACATCATTATCCCCGCATAGCAATAAGGAGAAGCCAGAGAATCGACCGAGTACTTACCGGAAGACTCGTGCTTGCGTTTGGCTGGATTCTGCCTCCAATCCTGGATGGGTTCGGATTCCTTTTCATTATCGCTTGCAAACTTCTCCAGGAATGCCTTGTTATACACCTTCTCTGGCTCAGGCAAATGATACATTTGCCTTAGATCATCTGCCTTGAATGATCCGAAAATCCTCCCATCTCTGGTGCTAAAAGTTCTGTCTAGGATTGGAATTTCTTCAATCGCCCATCGCACGACGTCTGTGTAGGGGAGAATCTGCTCTTTGGCCGCTATCCTGTGAAGGAAAGAGTCGGCCAAATCTTTGAGAGTGCTATCAGACTTCCGGAGTAAGTCCACACTAGCTTCTGTTACTGTCTTCACTGGTTGTTCGGCTTCTAGCAGATTGTAAGTGCCTTGCCATGTAGCTCTGGTGAGACCCGTGCATGTAGTATCTGATATTAAGCCCTTCTTTTTATCTGTGGCAGCTTGTGCTGCAACTGATGTAGCAGAAGAACCCACGGTCTTCTTAGATTTCTTTCCCATCTTGCTCAAGCTTCCCTCAAAGGATGAATTCTGCACAAAGGCAAGAAAAACCGTAACATAGAAATATAATAATGAAAATCCAATGCGGGAAAGATATATCAATCGAAGCGTGCTGAGAGATTAACTCTCAAAAATGGCTGCGGATCCAATCGATGGGAAGATCTTACAGATACATTAAATGGCCGTTTCAGGCCTGCTACCCCTTAAATGCACATTACACCATTATCCGGCTGAATGACTCTCTTAAGCGTGCTATGGATATTTTGGCGGTTGAGTGCAGGGGATCATTAATTCAAGAGGCAAAACTTTAAATACGAATACATCACCTTATCCCTCCATTTAACGGCTTTTTCGAAATCCGCGCTCTATCGCGATCGGGTATCAAGAATACTTTGGATTTTTTAAGTTATGTCTTTTGAAATGCCGATCGCCGATAGCGATATCGCATCGCATCAGGAGAATAGGTGTTATATAATCATATGAATAGGATACCCCCGACCGCCGATTGCGAAATCGCATCGGATTAGCGTGAAGAGGTATAACAATGTGCATAAAGAGTGCAGTGCCGATTGCCTGATCGCCGATATCGCATCGCATCGGGGGTAAGACCTGGGCGCCTTATTATTGTACATGGGATGTTGCCGACTGCCGATTGCGAAATTGCATCGGATCGGGGTAAATGACTTAAGGTGCTTTGACTGCATACGAAGTATCACCGATAGCCGATCGCCGATTGCGCATCGCGTCGGAGCTTATGTTATGTGCGTTTTTAAGATGTGTATGGAGTATTGCCGATACCCGATAGCGAAATCGCATCGGCGGAGACCAATGTGCCACTTATATGTGTTTTCCATGTCATTGCGATATGCGATCTTGCAATCGCTTTATCGCAATAATAAAAGATTGTTTTATTTGTTAAAAAATGGTTTTTCAAAAGGCTTTAAATAAATGAGTTCATTTGATTATCGGACCTTTTTGAACAATAAAAGTATTGATACCAATTAAACTTTAAAGGGACCCATTTCATATGTTAACATTTATAAATAAAAATGATATGAAATGGGGGGTTGTTGTAGAGAACAACAATTGGCGATTCGCTGGAAGAACCAGTTATCTCTGACAATGATAAAAATACTTAAGCTTTTTCAAAATAGAGTTTCAATAAAAAGGGGAAAATTCTAATATAACTAGATATATATGCATTCTAAATAAAATGAAACTATTTTGTTAACTTCCTTCTCTTTCTAAGAAAATAAATACATTCTAAGCTTTAAAATAGGCCTTTATTGGTTTATAATGATAAAATAGAAAACTTTTCCAAATCAGCTTTTGAAATGAACTCCTCTGTCATAGGTAGAGCCTCTGCTGCCAGCAAACGTTTATAGTTTCGACAGGGATACCTTTTAACCATGCTATTGTCCATTGTTCCATTCAATTAAGAGTGTGATTAACAGAATGTATTCAAAACATGTTTTCATATTTTGTATTACATTTCCTTTTTCTATTATTGATAAGATAAAACGCCATTGTCCTGGTTTGGTGGCCAGCTATTGACAACGCCATTCACTGGTAGTAATCTAACCGAACAAGCTGGTTCGTGATGAGACCCCTTGTCTTGTAATTTCAAGCCATTACCCTATTTTGATATGCAGTATTGGTAATGTCAGTCAAACTATTTCCCTATGAACATGGTAAGCAGGCTTGTAATAAGACCCCTTATCTTTAATATCTTATATTTTAGAATTACACTCTGAGTAATCATAAACTTTAGTGAATGGGATGAACAATTTTCTCCTTAAGAGCAAATGGATGACAGGTTAAGAGTTGAAGGTGCTGAAATTGGATTAGCTTCTATCTTAATATGGATAACCTTTTGAGACCGACTTGAAAACAAAAATGATTTACAATACTTTTAAACTTTGAGAGGAGTTTACAAAACTTGGACTGTGGTTTCAGAATACAAAGATACCTAATTTCCTAGAAATTATCCCTTTTGGTTAAGAGTTCTATTATTTAAAAGCAAATATTCATACTACTTCTGTGGGACAACTTTTCAAACACAGCAAAAGGTCAATGGAAGATATCTTACAACATTATTTTCTACAAATACTACAAACTATGAAAACCTACCAAACTAAAAGGAGAAGGGGGTACCTCCTTAATTAAAGAATTTCTTCAAGATAAGGCCATTAACAGGGAGAGAATCTCTCAACCCTGATAAGTCTTGCAGTATAAAGGTCGAATGGCCCACCTTTTCACAGATCTGAAATGGTCCAAGCCACATCTTCTGGAACTTGGTGTGTTTTCCCTTATCTTCATGGGCTTTGTCCCATTTCAGAACTAAGTCACCGACTTGAAATTGTTTTGAACCGGATGAGACTGAGTCAAAAGCTGCTTTAATGATTTGTTGATGCTTGGCATGAGTAACTCTAGCTTTTTCTCTTTCCTCTTCTAATTTTAGAATTTGATCATGTCTAAGCTGAATAGAAGAAGAAGGAGTTTCCTCAATGTACTGTACTAGGGCTAAAGAGGGAAGAACAAGATTTGTGGGCAATACTGCTTCTTTTCCATATACCAGATTAAATGGGGAAGATCCTATAGAAGCCTTTTGCGTTATTCTATCAGCCCATAATGCAAACATCAAAGATTTGTGCCAGTTTTTATGATTTTGCTCTATAGTTCGCTTAATGATTTTGATCAAATTCTTATTAGTAGATTCGGCTAAGCCATTACCCTGGGGATAGTAATTAGCAGAATACTTCAGTTTAAACCCTCTTTTAATGGCAAAATCAAACATAGCATTGCCTGAGAAATAGGAAGCATTATAAAAAACAAGAGCATTCGGGACACCAAACCTGGTAATGATGCATTGATCTATGAATTCGATGATTGCCTCGGAATTTGTTGTCTTCAAAGGAATAGCCTCCACCCACTTAGTAAAATAATCAGTAGCAGTGAGGATATACCTATGTTGTTTGGAAGATGGGGGAGTAATCTCCCCAATGATATCCAATCCCCATTGCTCAAATGGTTGTTCAATGTTGACTGGTTGTAGAGGGAAGGCTAATTTACGTTGTCTTCCACTAGAAGTTTGGCAGTTGAAGCATTTCCTTACATATTCGTGGGCATCTCTAAACAGAGTAGGCCAATAATACCCAGCATGAATAACTTTGTGAGCTGTTGTGTCTGCTCCAAAATGTCCTCCTGCTGGTCCATCGTGTAACTCCTGCAAAACCTTTTGGGCTTCAGGTTTCTCAAGGCATCTTAACAGGATAGAATCATAATTCCGCTTAAAAAGCACATCATCAATAAGTGTGAAATTCTTTGCTTTTAACCTAATGGCCCTTTTGTTTTTGTAAGACAAGTGTGGGGGGGCATAACCATTCTTTAAGAAAAAGATTAAATCTGCATATTGCGATTGAGAATCAGTGGCACTTATCTGATTGATTTCTTCAGTTTGACTTGTATCACCTGATTCTGGAATGTTGGATGCTCCTGCCAATATCCTGCAAAAACCTTGACCCCTAACAATCTTTGCTGGTTTAATTTCTAAGTCATATTCTTGAAGTGCTGTGACCCAATTTGCTCTTTTTTCACCCAGTTCTTTTTGGATTAATAGTTGCCTAACTGCTGGGAAAGGAACTATAACTTTTGTGTGGGTTTTCAAAAGGAAGGGTCTGTAATGCTTGACTGCTTTAAATACGGCAAAGGCTTGTTTTTCTACATCGGAGTAATTCAATTCAGCACCTTGAAGATTAGAGCTAAAGAATGAGATGGGTGCTTCCAAATTGTCATCATTTAATTGCGTGAGTACTGCAGCATAAGATAAGTCGGATGCAATGGTATAAAATGTAAAATGATTGGAAAAATTTGGAGTATTTAAGGCTGGGGCATTGATTATTGATTGCTTGATTAAATCAAAAGCTTCCTTTTCTGCTGATCCCCACTTAAAGACTGAATTCTTCTTAATCATCGTTTGAAGTGGAAAAATAATTTGAGAAAAATCTGGAACAAATCTTTTAACAAAATTGATCTGGCCTAAAAATTACTGCATTGATTTTTTATTATGAGGGAATGGGATTTCAGAGATTTCTTTGATCCGACCAGGATCAATATAAATGCCATCTTTGGACACAATAAAACCCAAGAGCTTCCCTTGGTCAAAAGCAAAGAATGACTTTTTAGGGTTCAGAGAAATACCATATCTTTTGCAGCGTTGAAAAATTTGGCTTAAGTCATGCAAATGATTAGACCTCTCTTTAGAGAATACAGTTACATCATCTAGATAGACGACTACTATTTTATTAATCAACCCTCTAAAAGCTGTATCCATAGCTCTTTGGAATGTCGCTCCTGCATTTATAAGACCAAAAGGCATTTTCTGATATGCATATGTTCCCCATTTTGTTCTAAATGTAGTTTTAAGTTGGTCATCAGGATGAACCAGGACTTGGTTGTATCCTGAAAAACCATCTAGAAAGGACATCAATTCAGAGCCTGTCCCTAATTGAAGTATTTGCTCCATAGTAGGTAATGGGAAATTGTCTTTCAAGCTTGCTTTGTTCAAGTTTCTGAAATCAATACAAATTCGAATGTCGCCATTTTTCTTTCTGACTGGCACCATATTAGAGACCCAGTTTGAGTGTCGGACTGGAAAAATAATCTTGGCTTTCAGGAGTTTGTTAAGTTCTGACTTTATCTGGCTCTCTAAATTTGGGTGTATTTTTCTTAACTTCTGCTGGATCGGTTTTTGATCGGGAAGCATAGGAATGGTATGTTGGATAATAGATGTGTCATAAGTCTTCAAATCATCGTATTTCCAAGCAAAAATTTGTTTGTTTTTCTTTAACAATCTAATGAATGCCTCCTTTTCATTTGGAGAAAGTCCTAATCCTAAATTGATATTTTGAGGAGCTTGCTCAGTACCTAAATTTATCAATTCAAACCTTAGGGTAGAGCTTTGGAGCTTTGCATTAATTACAGGTCTAAACCTGTCTTTAATATCATAAAGATCTTCTAGCTTTACCACAGGCTTAGGAATTGCATTTTCTTGAGGTGATTCTTTCATTTGGGAGTCATGCTCATTTTCTTCAATGATTTGATTATCATAGGACTTTTCAGAAGTTAAGAATTGTAAAATATCCTCATCATGGTTAAATACTCTCCAATTAGTGACATTATCAGGAATTGAAGGCCTAAAAATCAATTCTACAGAAAATCTATCAGGACTGTAGTCTTCAGAAGGTAGAAGCTTGGAAGCTACGTTGGCTAGTAGGTCGGCTGCTGAGTTTTGTGACCTAGGAATTGAGGAAATGTTGAATGCCGAGAAATGTGAGGTAAGATCTTGCACTAGCGATTGATAATGCTTGAGGTGATTTGAAAGACAATGAATTGCATTTCTCACCTGTTTAACAATTATTTCAGAATCGCCAAATACTTTTAGGTATTGTACTTTAAGGCCGATTGCTTTATATAATCCCTGGACTAAGGCTTCATATTCGGCCGTATTGTTAGTGCATTCAAATTCTAATCTACAAGACAGCATTGTTTTTTCCCCATGTGGACTAACCAAAACACATCCTGCTCCTGAGCCTTCGCTCGACTTGGAGCCATCAAAATATAAAGACCAAAATAAAGGAGTATAAACAACCATATTTACAGTTTTCTCATTATCATTGAAACATCTAGATTTATCTGTTTGTGAAAAATTCTCAATCTGAGATGAAAAATGATTAACTGAGAAAGGGGAAGGTTGGGCAACAAAGTTGCCAAAGAATGACTCTGATGAATAATTCCCCAAAATGTTGTTGTTGAACGCCACGGGCTGATTTTCTTGTTCAAATTCAGTAACTGTGTGGGTCATATGTTTTTCTTGATCGATCCTTATTTGATTTGGCTTACCCTTATAGGGAAGCCACATGTGTGACCAATCAGTGGAAATATACCCATGCAATTTTTCGGACCAATCCCTACTCAAAATTAAACCATAAAACTCAGGTATATCAGCTATTAAGATATCAATTCTTTGTACTATCCTGGGATCAGCAGACAACCTGATAGTTACGGAATTAATTTCTCCCACAACCTGTACTTTGGTTCTGTCCAACTGTACAATATGGATAGCAGACTTCTGGGGTTCAATGTTCAGTTTAGAACAAACTGAAGCTGGCATTATGTTAGATGATGCCCCTGAGTCAATTAAACAGTTGTGCAGGTTTCGATTATAGATCTCATAGGTTAGAAGGAATGGTGGAGTATGAGAATTTGATCTATCTCCAATCAGAACTGAATCGGTAGCTTCAACCATACTTGGAGGAGGTTGGCCTGAATCATTAGCAGCTTTTGCACTGGGAAGTGGTGTAGAAGGAACAACATTCAATTCTTTAAGAAGTAATTTTTGTTGATGCTTTAATTTACTAAGTTCAAACATGGTTATGTTTGCTTTAGTTTTCTTCATGTCATCAACAATGTTATATTCCATTGAATCGGATACCACCAACGTTTTAGATGTTAAAGGAGAATTGGAAGTTGAAGGCTGGTTCTGGGGACCTACTGCAGGTGATTTCTTTGGAGGTACTTTTTCCTTTGTTGTGGCAGCACCTGCACTCCTTTTCTTTGAAGTTGCCTAGACAGGTTCAGAAGTATTTCTACTTCTAGTAGTGACCGGGAAGGCTTCTTCTTCGTTATCGGTATCAGAGTTAGGGAGTATAAAATCCCACATTCCATGGCATTCAGCTACTTCTTCTTCATCATCAGTTTGTGAGATTGTTTCCTCCTCCTCTTCTTCTTGCTCTGAATCTGCGTTAGATATGACATTCGGTGGCTTTGATTCAGTTCTCTTATAGGTCCTAAATGGTCTTTTGTTTGAGGTTTCGGCGACCTGTTTCTTTATGTCAACCATTTCGTTAGACAAATTTTTCAGGACCTTTTGCAAACCCTCCATGTCATATGGGTCCTTTGGGGTTTTCTTCTTAGAATCCTCTTTGAAAGAGACTTTTTTGGCTTTTCTGTCTTCCAGAGCAACTTTCTTCTCTAGAGCATTGATGCGCTTTTCCACAGCAAGTGCTTCTTTCATGTTTTCGGCTAAGGTAGGTTTCCCAGCCCTGTCTACAAAAATGGCTATATTAGCAGGCAAAGCTGTTATATACCATTCGCTCCGAATTTGTTCACTTGGTTTGGAAGCTGTAGGGATTTTGTTCAGAAGCTTATTGAATCTAGCATTAAATTCCTTTATTGGTTCCCTATGCTCTATTCTCAGATTGGAGAGATCGTTTATTAAAGTAGCCAAAGACCTATCATCTCCATATTTGGTAAGAAACTGCTCTTCGCAAGTGTTCCAACTGGTAATGGAACCAGAGGGTAGAGAAAAATACCAGGATCCTGCTAATCCTTGCAAGGTATAAGGGAAAAGCCTAACAACAACATCTTCTTCTGTTACTCCTTTCAAGTTGACTGCCAACATGAAATTATTGATATGTTCCTCAGCTTGGGTCCCATTATCTGGATTAAACTTGGGCAGCCATTTTCTAGGAAGATCTGGTAATGGATGCAATGGTGCAGGCATATTGACTGCACCAGGTCTGGTCCATGGATCTGCCATTATAACAGCAGTAGTAGATGATACTACTGCTGGAATTCCAGATGCCTGGGAAGGAAACAATATTGAGGAGTGAGCAGGTTGGGATGTTACAACACCTAATCCCTGGTGAACATCGATATGTAATGGAGGAGTGGATGGTTGACTTTGCAGATGAGAAGTTGAAATGGAGGATATGGATGAAAGCTCTTCACTATCAGATCCTTCAGTATTTTTCTTTGCCTTTTTCCTTTTCGGTAAAGGGAACTCAGTGGGTTCAATACCGAGCTTTTCGCTCTGAAGTCTGGTGAGAGGGTGAGGTAAATTGAACTGCGAAGTCGCACTGCTGTGTGATACCTCAGATTTCTGTGGCGAAATCGAGAAGCTCTGAAGTTTATGGATAAGAGACTGAACTTCAGGTGATTCAAGACTTAATTGTTCTGGAGTATGATGGGTTTGAGCAGTGGTAGTTAATTCCTCTTCTTCTTTTTCGGATACTGGCGAACCAGCATGTGCATGAGAAGTTTGATGGGATTCAGAGGGATAATTACTCTTAGAATGGCTTACAGATTTGGGTTTGTTTTCCATTCACAGTCAGGCCCTCCTTCTAGCGCCAAAAATGTTGATGCCTCGAAAATCGCTGCAACAACATTGGGGATAACCACCCGGTCCGGACCTTAGTACAACTCCTTTTCCGTTTGGAATAGTGGCTCCGACTGGGGATAATGGGACCAGTTTCCCAAAAATAGATAAACGGGATGAATGAATGACTTATAGACTATGCTAGCGGTAAGCGAATAACTAAAACTATCAGCAAGAATATAATAACTATGATTTATCCCGGGGACTTATTGAGCTCTAAAGCGTAGCGTTTGATGGTCTGTGTCTAAAGACAGGCATATAGATGACTCCATCTTTAAGACATAGATATTAATTCATTCAAGACTGTTGTGCATAAATAGTTAAGCAAAGCGATTAAAGCGAAATTGCCACACTTTATCATTTATATCATTGTCATATACATGATTAAATGAACAGGCACATCATAAAGCATCCAATAGTGGAATGAATAAAGATCTGCGGTTATAGTGCATGCATATAATCAACAATAGCAAGAATAATTACATAACAATTCATATAAAAGGAATGAATTCAGACATAGATAGAAATACCATATGAGCTGCTTGACACTCCCAAATATCAATCGCTATGTTGCAGTTCTTCCTTCAACGCAAAAAAACATTCTCAACAAAGACAATAGTGCACAATTGCATAAAGAAGCTTCCTCATCAAATTAAGAAAGACTGGTCGAGTTTCATAAAAGAATATTGGCTGAAGCACAGTAGTGCAAACTTCAGTCTTTTAAGTCTGTTACAAAACTTTACGACCCTTTCTAAAAACATGAAAGGGTCTATAAATACTAAATTAATCTAAATATCTATGAAACTGAAATGCTACTAAATTGGTATCAATAAATATTGATCCTATCTCCCTCAGCGATCTGGCAATCGGCGGCATGATTCATCAGGTAGGCTCTTTGCCTTTAAACCTGAGCTGACTTATCGCAAGCATTGGCTCTACTTCAGGCGGTTTGTTGAGGCGCGAACTGAGCTGGGCGGCATATGTGGCATCTTGAATATCGGGAATTATACACCCGAGTGCATCTGTTAAACACTTGAGGGCAGATCTTTGTGTGTGTGGCTTGATCAGAAAGAGCCAATATGCATCGAAAGTCAAAGTGTTAACCCCAGCGATTAACCTCCCCTTTTCCTCTAAGTCAGGATAACTTGTTTTCTCTATCATATTTGCTGTTGTTATGCTTCCTGGTGTACACTGGGAAATCATGTTCGCTAAGTAGAGGGTGTTGTTGACCAGATCAACTAGATTACTGGCAGTTGATTTACATCTTGAAGCCGCCCTCTCTGCTTTCATCACTTGAATTTTCCATTCTGTGAAGAGTATGTCCTTATATGTTTCTTGGATCCTAGGCAAATTCGTTGCTTTTCCTACATCAGAATCTTGCCAATCAAGATATGCGGATATGGTTTCTTCAGCTTGGTATAACTCATTCCTGGCCTTCTCTACCTGCTGACTTACGGATGTAGTTGGCTCACACAATGGCTCTGCCTTAGTGAGTTGTTGACATAGGGGCCTAATTTGCGATATTAATGCATTGTTTATTTGCGATGCTTCTTCTCTGAACTCCTCCACTTTTTGAGTGCCCTTTATGATTTCGAGCTGTGATGACAATTGAGCTATTTGCTCGTCCTTCGTTTTCATCATTTGCTCATTCGCTGTCCTCAATTGTGCCAATGCCTCCGATAAGTCCTTCTATTTCTGGATCGCGCTTTGGTCGATCCTTTGCTTTTCTGTTTGCAATTGCTGGGTTAATTGATTGTTCATTTGCTGTTGTGCCAGCAACTGCTCCTCTGCTTGCGCTGCCTTCTGCTTTGTCTCGGCCAATTCTGCCTGTAGTGCAAAAATTTCTTGGTCCTTAGTCTTCAGTAGAAGACTTACCTCTGATGCCTTGTCGATTGTCGCTGCGGAATAGGCTCCTGCATACTGTGACAACTTTGTTAGGTCATCTGAGGGGTCCATTTCCTCCTTCCATACTACATTACCCGTGACTGTTTGCTCTGGAAAGATAGAAGGTTGATCAGTCCTTTGTCTTTTCCTTGATCGCTTTACAACTACTCTATGCCTCGGGCTGTATAAAACATCCAGGGGAGGAATATCTTCTACCTGGAGAATTATTTGATCAGAGGGGTCCTTTGGAATTACCTCAACATCCTTAGAAATGGGTGGGCCGCTGGTTCCACTTAGAACCTGAGGTGAAGTGATGTCCTGTGTGTCATTTGTTTTGGAGGTGTCTGTATCTTCGGAACATTCCATTCCACTGATAATAGAGTCAAATTGCTTCCACTGCTAGAGCAATTCGGGGTCAATGGTGGTTTGCTTCTGCTTTTCGGCTTGGGGCTCCCTCTGCTCTTTTTCCTGCTCTTTCTTTTGCTGCTCCTCTTGTTCTCTCCTCTGTTTTTCCTCTTGTTCTCTTATCTGCTGTTCCTCTATCTCTTTCTTCTTTCTTTCCTCTTGTTCTTCTTGTGCTCTCCGCTGCTTTTCTGCCTGTTCTTTCCTCTGCCTTTCTGTTTGTTCTTTCCTCTGCCTTTCTGCCTATTCTTTTTTCTGATCTTTTGTTATAACAGGAGGTTGGCTTGACTGTTGCCGACCAGGCTCGCTTGATGATGTCGCTGGGGTTGTTGCCAGTAAATCTAGAGGCAGAGTTTGCAACCTCTGTTCTCTAAGTTTATTGAACTCAGTTAACCCTTCATCATTATATTTCATTCTAGCGAGTTCTCTAGCCTGACCTATTGATTCGGAGGCAATGAACAAGTCGTCAAACACATCTTCTTGATGCTCAAATTTTGTCAATTTGGCCTGTTCTAATGCAGTATAGGCAACTTTCTTTGGATCAAATAGCCTATTTGGGATAGTGGCCAGAGTTAAGGATTGAATCTTTGTGGCTTCCTTTTCTGCATGTTTGAGATCATGCAGAGTATAGACACCACATCTCAAGGGAAAAGAGGGCCAGCCCCTCTTCTTTTCTTTCTTGAGAGTCTGTGTAGTACTCTCAGCTATAATCTGATAAGCGATTTCTCTTGCTAGCAGTTTATCTGGAATGTACAAAGGGAGAACATGCGGATTGGCTTGGCTGCCGAAAACTCTAATGTAGGTAAATCTCTCTTCTCCAAACCAACTTGCTACCGCTGGTAAATCAAACGAAGCCTGATAGGAAATCTTGGGAATGGGTTTATCAAAAATAGAATAATAAATGGGCACCATAAAGCCATTGCAGATTTGGTACAGATGGTGCTTGTAAGAAGACTTCCACAATTTCTGGTGATATATATGAATGGGTGAGGGGTCTTGCGCAGTCCACCTCCAACCGAGGACGGGAAATTCAGAATTGAAACATAATGTATCTAAAATATATGCACTGTAATAGAATGGGGGAATTTTCCTTTCAGTGACAACAGACTTACTTCTAAAATCACGAACAGCTACGGCTAGTTTATCCGAGAGAATAGTGGCCCAATCCATAATTATACTGTTCACTGCTGCCTCCATTAGAGGAACCATCTCTATGGTAAAATTAGTAGATTCATGTAGTCCCCATAGTCTACACATCATTATCCCCGCATAGCAATAAGGAGAAGCCAGAGAATCGACCGAGTACTTACCGGAAGACTCGTGCTTGTGTTTGGCTGGATTCTGCCTCCAATCCTGGATGGGTTCGGATTCCTTTTCATTATCGCTTGCAAACTTCTCCAGGAACGCCTTGTTATACACCTTCTCTGGCTAAGGCAAATGATACATTTGCCTTAGATCATCTGCCTTGAATGATCCGAAAATCCTCCCATCTCTGGTGCTAAAAGTTCTGTCCAGGATTGGAATTTCTTCAATCGCCCATCGCACGACGTCTGTGTAGGGGAGAATCTGCTCTCTGGCCGCTATCCTGTGAAGGAAAGAGTCGGCCAAATCTTTGAGAGTGCTATCAGACTTCCGGAGTAAGTCCACACTAGCTTCTGTTACTGTCTTCACTGGTTGTTCGTCTTCTAGCAGATTGTAAGTGCCTTGCCATGTAGCTCTGGTGAGACCCGTGCATGTAGTATTCGATATTAAGCCCTTCTTTTTATCTGCGGCAGCTTGTCCTGCAACTGATGTAGCAGAAGAACCCGTGGTCTTCTTAGATTTCTTTCCCATCTTGCTCAAGCTTCCCTCAAAGTATAAATTCTGCACAAAGGCAAGAAAAACCGTAACATAGAAATATAATAATGAAAATCCAATGCGGGAAAGATATATCAATCGAAGCGTGCTGAGAGATTAACTCTCAAAAATGGCTACGAATCCAATCGATGGGAAGATCTTACAGATACATTAAATGGCCGTTTCAGGCCTGCTACCCCTTAAATGCACATTACACCATTATCCGACTGAATGACTCTCTTAAGCGTGCTATGGATATTTTGGCGGTTGAGTGCAGGTGATCATGAATTCAAGAGGCAAAACTTTAAATACGAATACATCACCTTATCCCTCCATTTAACGGCTTTTTCGAAATCCGCGCTCTATCGTGATCGGGTATCAAGAATACTTTAGATTTTTTAAGTTATGTCTTTTTAAATGCCGATCACCGATAGCGATATCGCATCGCATCGGGAGAATAGGTGTTATATAATCATATGAATAGGATACCCCCGACCGTCGATTGCGAAATCACATTGGATTAGCGTGAAGAGGTATAACAATGTGCATAAAGAGTGCAGTGCCGATTGCCTGATCGCCGATATCGCATCGCATCAGGGGTAAGACCTGGGCGCCTTATTATTGTACATGGGATGTTGCCGACTGCCGATTGCAAAATTGCATCGGATCGGGGTAAATGACTTAAGGTGCTTGGACTGCATACGAAGTATCACCGATAGCCGATCGCTGATTGCACATCGCGTCGGAGCTTATGTTATGTGCGTTTTTAAGATGTGTATGGAGTATTGCCGATACCCGATAGCGAAATCGCATCGACGGAGACCAATGTGCCACTTATATGTGTTTTCCATGTCATTGCGATATGCGATCTTGCGATCGCTTTATCGCAGTAATAAAAGATTGTTTTATTTGTTGAAATTTTTTTTTTCAAAAGGCTTTAAATAAATGAGTTCATTTGATTATCGAACCTTTTTGAACAATAAAAGTATTGATACCAATTAAACTTTAAAGGGACCCATTTCATATGTTAACATTTATAAATAAAAATGATATGAAATGGGGGGTTGTTGTAGAGCACAACATAACCACAAACCACGCTCAGTCTGGTAGCTAGCCCTACTAGAACAGGAGAGGGCTCTCTCCGAGTCATGCTCAGCGAATAAGTAAACGGAATGGTTTGAGATGACTAACAGTGAAATATTGATCTTAGGCTAGTAAGTAAATATGGATACAAGAAACAATTTTTTATGAATGACTGAGTTTTTGGGATGGTATGGGACCAACGGACAGCAATGAGCAGAGAATTTAATACAAAGGCACAGATTACTTCGTGAGGCAAGACATGTGGAAAGTCTAGCAATTTAGTTTGAAATAACGCGGAATGGAGGAATTTCTTAGGAGGGTGAAAAGGGCATAAGTACATGAATCCTTTTCAACAGAAGAAGAACACTGAACATGAAACTTTCCCATAGGCAGAGCAATAAAAATGAATTCTACCTTATCTAACTTAGAAAATTTCACTGGAAATGAATATGAAATGAACTGTAAAACATTACGAAATACATATGAAACATAAGAGACACATTCGCTACACTCACAACCACATGAATCTCATGAAACAGAGCCGCTGCCTTTCATTAATCCTCTGTCAAAATATACAATGAAGAACTGAGTTTCTCTCCCACAGTCTCCCAGAAATTACAAGCCAACCAACCCTTTGCAAATGGTTTGCATACAATAAATAGACTATGCCATGAGGAAATAGAACGACCAAGAGTTGGGGAGTTTTTAGAATTATTATGAAGTGGAAGTGGAAAGCCAACCATTAGTTACAGGTTCAACGTTACAAAAATGACAAATGGTTTGGGTGACTGCTCGCCTTCCTTTGCCACTTGGATAGAAGCCAACCTTTAGTGGAAATACTTTAAATTTTGCCTTAGGTGCTGAAAAAAGTGTAGTGTAGTGAGCGGGCCCTCTTGGAGAAAGTCGTGAATCGAAATGTCGTGAAACATAGGTGAATTTGGCCCTTTTCTCTATATGCGCCACGCCCAAATCTATACACGCCGCACCACTTTGGAGGCTATTTTGAGGTACCTGCTGGAGTCGAAATTGTGCCCAAGTGTGCTTGTTGGAAATCCCTGCCTGTCTACTTTCCAACCCAAGTGGAATTTCTAAATTTTGTGCTCATTTTCCGCTCCAAATATTCATTCTCCCAAGACTGCTTCCTGTGTGTCAAAATAGGGGTAGAGAGGTCATTTTTTGAGTGTTTTTGACCTCCTAGAGACTCAAATCATGCCCAAATTTCTTGTCCAAGCACCAATAGGCATGATTTTTCATGTTGAATCCAAAAATGCAAACCATTTGTGATTTGGAGCTCCCAATCCTAAGCGTCGTGCCAGTGGTGCGGCGCACAGGGAGAAAAACCCTGTTTTGTGCCCAAAAATTTGTCATGTGACCAAAATTGCCCCAAATTTTTTGAAATTTGGGCTGGAGTTTCTCTATGAAGTGCTATGTTGGGCCACAGAGGCTTTAGCCAATATCTGAAGTCAATCTAGCTCCCTTTGCCTCTTTTGCTTCTTGATTGCCTTCCTCAATTTCGCCTTCAAATTCCTGATTCGGGCCTTGCACACTTTGTTTCGCGCCATGTAGTGGAAAGCCATGTGTCTCAACAATGCATGGTCCTTGTTGGCCTTGTCCAGAAGCCTCTCTAATTTCATGTTAACTCTCTTGAGGTTGGCCTCCCGATCCTCATTAATCTCTTGCTCCAATGATGTCAGCTCAACTCTTCTCCTTTGTGCAGCTTGGCGATGCTCACGAATGTTTTGTAGCTCCATGATCGCTTGCTGATCCTCAAGTTGTTTGTTCCTTTGCTTTAGATATTTCATGTTCCACTTAGCCCTCTCCAAGTCAAGGGATAAGGCTTCGATCTCTGATTGCTGCTCCTAGATGATCTCTCTAACCTGTGCACTTGGCGGATCTGTATCTGTATCATCATCATGAAGGAGAACAAATTCGGTCTCTCGTTCACCTGATGGCTCACCTGAAGGCCCCTCATCCTGCATTGGCTCCTTGCCTTTGTCCTGTTCCTGTGATGCTGATGGAGGAAGCAAGGCCCCTTCCACCCCGGGTGGAGATAACACTCGCTTTGTCACTGCAAACAAACGTCTGGTGCCTTGCTGATATGTGATGAAAACCAGCACACTAGTAGTCTCATGGCGCTCATACCGACGAGAAGGTTCACCCTCATGCTTAACCTCTGATAATACCTGTGAAGTGCTGAAGAGGTCATGGGAGATGAAATCATCCCAAGTAATGCCCTGCAATCCCAGCTGATGAACCACCAAAATCTTAATAAAAGCAAAGTGATAAACACTGTTAAGTTGCTGCTGAGGGGTCTTGTGCTGCATGAAGGTGTTCATCCTCTCTATGTTCCTGCAAATGAAATATGGGATGTTCATCATCCGTACCCCGGTAAAGTGCATGAGCAACTTGATGTGATAGGCATATAGACGAGAGAACCTCCCCTCACAGCTGAAGTACTTCATGAGTGGAGCATATTCATCTTTCAAATATCAGAATGGAAAGATTCTTGTGGGCTGCCTCAAGAAACTAGCCTTAATGTAAGGCTCATAATGCTGCCGATCAACCTTTTGTTTCTTGTGCCATGGTTCTCCAACATTTGGTATGCCAGTTGCTAATGAGATAGTTTCAGGTGTCAGTGTGAAGGTGACACCGGCCAAGATAGAGTGATCTCCATGTAGGTGAAGCACAAAAAGACGGGCCAACTCATGATGAACTCGAACATTAGCCACCCTTTGAAAAAATTCAAAACATGATAGATGTTGGAAGCATGACATGGCAAGAGGGCAGGCTTGCAATTCAGTGAGGGTGGTTGGCTCATCCCTAACATGTTTGCCACTCTTGTGATGTCTCCTGGGAGCCTATTCTTCCGAGGATGAATCACTTTGTGTCTCCATCTCCTACTCTGATGAATGCTCAGATGCCATGACTGCTGTGTGTACTGTACTTGCACTGCCCTTTGATGATGGTGTGAAACTAGGTGTTGTTATGATATCTGCCACCAAGGGGAACAATGAAAAAAAAAGGAGTATTAGGAGGGGAATAATATGATGGGAATAGGGGTTATGAGGAGAGGTTTTGTTTAGGGATATATAGGAGGGTTTGGGGATTTGATAGGGTAGGGTTTTGGGGTTTTGATAAGGTAGGGTTTTGGGGTTTATATTGACCAAAGAGTGGAGGGATAAGGAATAGGGGTTTGGTAATATTTTAGGGTAGGGAGAATAGGAAAAAATGGGATAAGGGGGATAGGGAAAAATGGTAAGAAAGGGAAAATGAGGGGTGATAACGGAACCTTGGCATCAACACCACAATTATGCAACCCTAGCAACAATGGCTTTTGGTGTTTTCTTGTGGTTGGTTTTATGAGTTTTGTTGCAATTAAACATAGCCATGAACCACCATAACATTCACAAAATTTGATGATCAAGCCATGATATAGAGCCTACCTGTTGATTTGAGGGGTTTCACAGGCAACTTGAGGCAATTTGGCACGGTTTCAGGCCTTTGTGGGTGTGCGCCGCGCTCGTAGAAATTTTGCACTGTGGGGTGGCTCTGTGTGCGCCGCGTTCTGTGTGTGTGCCGCGCCCCTCTGTGTGTGCACCGCGCTCTGGAAAACGACTCCCACTCACTCTTAAACACGCACTTTGCTCTCCTAATCACTTTGCAACGTTTCTCTATGACCTTGATTTTCACAATGACCTTGTTTGCTTGTGGAAACCTCTATTTAAAGGCTTTGAAGTCACGGATTTAATTTTTTCTTCTCCAAATACCCACTTTGCTAATGTTTCATTTTGGCGTTTTTCACTGACTTAAAGCAACACTTGAATTTCTCTTTTCCCTTTGAAATTTTAGGTCAAATGATGAAGTTTTTGGCACTCTTTGCAGGGATTGCATGACAGGGCATTTGGCCACGGAAACCATGACTGCACCTGAAGAAATCAACTGACGACTTTTTTGAAAATTTTATCACAAATGACACTGTTTGACTTTTCTTCAAAATAGAGTTTTGAAGAACAGTCGAAATTTGTCCACATGACAATGAAACTCTCTGAATCATAACTTTGTAAGGGCCTCACTCTGGCTTGCATGGCTTTATTGGACATGGTTGAAGACCAAATTGATTAATCCCTAAACCTAATTATCCAAAATGACTTTTATCCATTAAAGGACCAAACCTTGACTGTCATGGACTTTAGTGATCATTGACAAAAGACCTAAGCCAGCAGGAGCTAGACATGAGGGGAAATGACTAGCATGACCGTTTCCGTCAGATTATGGCATGCTCCTAGTGGAATGCTGCTGGGTGAATGGAGTGGGACTTCTAAAAATGAAATGCATAAAGAGTTTTGATCTCTGATGGAGTACTGACCAGACCGACTCTAACACTATCGTTGCTCCTGCCGGTTGTTTTCCACCTTAATACCTTCAAAACTTTCAAAATTCAAAACGAATGCCCCAACACAACTTTGTGCAATTTGCCCAATATTCCCTTCTATATTACCTTATTGTTAATTGATTAATTGAACAATTGTCTATGGATTTTTCTCAAACTGGAACTTCAATAATGGTTACAGTGAGTATATATTTATTAATGTTTAATTTTAAATTATCGATGGGCATAATTCATTTAGATAAGGAGTTATATTCATGAATAGACTTTGTGAACACAATTTTATATATCTTGAACTAATTGCATTGGATTCCCCTTCTTGATATTGTGAAAATTGTAGGCGTTATTAATAATGTTCTTGTTGTTAACATGTTTTTGTGAATTGAAAGCTCATTTTTGTTTTTTCTTAAACTTTCTTGGTGAAATCAACAACTTTTGTTTGTCATTGTTGATTTAACTTTTTTCATAGAAATTCAATGCTTATCTTTGGCATCAAATTTTCTTATCATTTTGATTGCTTGATGAAAATTACAAGGGAACATGCAAAGAAGCATCTATGCATTATTGACATCTAAGAGCTTATAGTACACGTTGTGCAAAATGCAAGTGTGTTCGCCTTGGGACATATGGAAACATATAGCTCTATCCTTGTTATGCAAAATTGTAAATGCATGGAAGAAAACTCAAATGCTCTTATATATAAATATGTATGCATCTTCAATACAGAACTATTAGGTTACTGAGCTTTGAGTATATTAATTGGTATAAGAACATAAAAATATAAATATGATGCTAACTTTGAGCTTTGTGAGGCTTGAACTTTAGTTTCCATTCATTTATGTCTTAGTAATTCATAGAGATATTGCTAAAACTTGGTTATGTGTTACAATATACATAAACTTTATATTAAAGGGTGAAATGTTTTTTATATTTTTCTATAACGTGTAATGTACCTTAAGATGAGAGAAATTCTTAATACTGTTTTTCACTTGCCAGTGTCTCCATTTGAACCATGCTCCACTGTCTCCATTTGAGCCATGCAATTCTTAATACGCCAATGTCTTCATTTGAACCATGCTCCCCAATGTCCCTTCACTAATTGTTTCTTCGTTATTTTGTACACATAACACTTTTAGTTGTGTTAGACTACTTAAATCTGCAATGGAAGCCACTTTTTTCCATCTCCTGTTTTTATCACGTGTTGTCCACACGTTATTGCGGTATCTCATGTCCAACCACTACAAAGAGGCAAGTCCTGAAAAGCTACTAGGAAAACATTGCAAATCATCACAATGAGACATGTTCAGATACAATGAGCCTGTTGATGTCAGATGGTAATTCTGTGATGTCGGATCTCTCAAGATCAAGGATTTGGAGGTTTGGGAGAGTTGTGAGAGATGAAGGTAGCCTTTTGATAGGCGCGCCTACTAACCTGAGGTAGGATAGTTGTTTTAAACACCCCACACTCTCTGGAAATGACTGTACTAATGTCCAACTCAAATCAAGAACCTTGAGAGAAATCATACTCCCAATCACCTTTCTTGGAATTTATGTTAATTGGTTCCGCTCCATCAGTTACAGTGCACAAATTTTTAGATCTCTCCATGATTCAGGAAGTGAACTCAATTGGTTAGCACTCAACATAATTAGCATCAAAATAATTCTTTGATACCTTAAGGGTACGTTAGAATATGTTATATGGTATCCCAAAGGAAATTATCTGGTTATCCAAGCTTATATAGATGCAGATTGGGCAGGAAGTGTTGATGATCGTAAGAGTACCAGTGGAGCAATGTTCTATCTAGGTGGTTGTCTTGTCTCATGGTTAAGTAAAAAGCAATATTCAATCTCGTTATCCACAATGGAAGAAGAATACATCACGGCAACAACTTGTTGTACTCAAGTTCTCTAGATGAAGCAATCCTTGCTAGATCTTCAAGTTAAGTTTGATGGGCCTATTCCCATCTTCTGTGATAACACCAGTACCATAAATATCTCCAAAAATCTTGTGATGCATTCTAAAACAAAGCACATTCTGATCAAATATCATTTCGTTAGAGAGAAAGTCGCCGAAAAGAATATCAAGCTTGAATATGTTGGCACAAAGAAACAAATTGCCGACATATTTACCAAACCATTACCTCATGAAGCATTTGAGTATATTTTCAAAAATCTTGGGATTCTCTCGAGTTCTCATTAGAATATTTCTCTTATCTAACTAAGTAGAAAGGGGGAGTGGAGGTGTGTATAGGTCTGCAGCATGACAGTTTGTCAGGGGGAGTTACCCTTTGCCATTGATGACAAAGGGTGAGAGAAGGAAGTAGGAGGAGGTGTCATTATTGCAGGGGGAGTACTTGTGTTGCCATCAATGCCAAAGGGGGAGATTGCTGATCAGTGGCTGCCATTGATGTCAACCCAAGCAACCCCCCTATGATCATGACACCTCTTCCACGATTGTTGGAAATATTGAGAGGGGGGATGAATTAGTATTCCTTAGAAATTAACACTTCTAAAACTTTTTAGAGCATTAGTTAATCTTCAATTATTATTAACGCTTATGTAGTAATAACAGTAAATAAAAGAACACAGTAGGCACAAGAATTTTAGGTGGAAAACCCCCTTCAGGTCAAAAACCACCGAATGCTTTTCTAATAAATTATTTAATCTTCAACCCCTACTGAAATGAAAGAAAAAACTTCCTAGAATTCTAGAAAAGCATTCTTCTCCAGCTCCCACTGGAAGGATGCCCCAATGCCATGGTTTATTCATTAATCAAATGAATGGATGCCCCAACACACTAGTGAGCTACAACTTTCCCTAGCACCACCCTACCACCCTAAAGTGTTCATAGGCCCCATCATATAGGTGACTTCATACACCTCCCTAGCACCTCCTTGTCACCCTATAATCACTAAAATAAGACAAGGTTGTGGATTCCCAAACCAGGGAAAACAATCCATGATACAATAAGATGTATAATATCAATTTGTACCATTTATATTCTACATCTCTTCTGCGGTCTTCCATCTCTTCTGCGGCCCTTAGGTTTAAATTCCAGATCTGCGACTCTTTAGAATTCCAGATCTGTGGCTCTTGTGAAAATATAATATTCAGATCTGAGCATCCATAGCCATTACGCTATTCTCATGAGAAAATTTGCGGTCTTCCTGTCTTTGTGGTCTTTTGTGGTCTTCCGTCTCTGCATGAGCAGATTTACAGCTCTTGATCTGTGGCTCCGAACCTGTGGCTCTTGGTCTGCGGCTCTTGTGAAATATAATATGAATGGTAATGTCCCAACTATTTAGATTCGTGCATCCATAGTCATTACATTGAGTCGGGTTTTCTGTCTCTGCATGAGAACTCTGTCATTTTCCAACCCTCTTTCAGAATTCCAGATTGTGGCTCTTCATCGATTGGGCCTTTTCTTGGCAGCCATTGCTAGAATACGACAAAACGAAAATTCGCGGATTGAGAAGAAACTTGGGACAAGCCTGCTGGATATTATATGAATAGTAGATCTTGTGGTTGTCTTAGATATGCGATCTCTTCTCATTGATTGGGACTTTCTGTGGCTCTTCTTTATAGATCTGCGGCTTTTCACTTCTCTTCGGCAATCTTCTGTGGCCTTCTCTTCGAAAATCTTTTATACTCAGTAGGAGAGCATTCTCCAGATGGCTCCCAGCTTCGTGAAAATAGTTGCTGGCTTAGTTCCATCCGCCCCTGGGGGGGCAAGCTCCGGCCCATATCATCAGTGAAGCCCCAACTCCCACTATCTAGGTGGTCCAGGCCTCACTCGATGAGGCCTTGAAGTTCTCTGAAAGTGCCCTAATCTGCTGATTCAATGGTTTTTGGCCATGGTTGACAGCTCTCCACAGTTGGATCTGAGAGGTATGGAAGCCTCATTCCTGATGCAATTAATATCTACCCCTGTGCTAGGGGTTTCTTTATAGTAGATTTTGAAAACCCTGAAAGCAGACAATGTATTCTAGATTCCGGCCCCTAGTTTTGGGAAAAATCAAGCCTATTCATGAGGCCATGGAACCCATCATTCGATCCCTCAACGACAGCCATAACCTTGGCACCAATTTGGGTGAGATTGCCAAACCTACCCTTGCATCTCTGGAATTTCTCTTCGCTAAAAGCCATTGGAAATGCAATTGGGAAATTTTACTGCAGGTGCCTAAAAACAGAGGAATATGCTAGAACCACCTATGCATGCATCTGTGTGGAAATGGACTTTAGCATCGGATTCCCAGCTGAAATACACCTAACAAGTAAAGTCTATTTGTGGAACCAAAAGCTATATTATGAAAGTGTTCTCTTCAGATGTCACCTGCTTTGAGACAAGCCACCTAGCCAAAAATTGCCCAAAATCCTCCCAGAAAAATTCTGCTAGAAAAAATCACCACAGATCTACATGGTGGGAAGGAGCACAAAAATAACACTACACTGTCATCAAAGAAGAATACTCTCAAGAAAACTCTAAATCACAATAAATCGGGCAGGAAAGAAACAACTCTCAAGACAAGTAGGGGGAAAACCCCGCCCAACAACAAAAGAGTGAACTCGACAACCCCTCAAGCATCAATAGTTTTGAGGATTCGAATACCGCACAAAATAAATCTTCATTTAACACCAAAGAAGATCTCCTAGACCAAACTTCTTCTCTGACTATCTTTAAAAGGACGAACAAAATAGATCGCGAAGCTAAGACACCAATGTCCCAAGAGCCAGAAGAGATGAAGGAGATGCAAGATAAAGAAAGTTAGAAGACTATAGAGAAAAAAAAGAAAGCTACGACACCAATCTCGCCAAGAAAGATGAGGAGTCAGACAACTAGAAACTAAGAAAATTATAGGTCCGATAGACCAATTTGGTCTTAGTGGACGTTAACCACCACCACCATCATTATCATCATAATGTTTTTTTTGTAATTGAAAAAATACCCAATCACTCTATGAATTGCAGCCCAACCATGACATCATCCCAAAAGTGACTCATATACCTCCCAACACTGCCTCTTCGACTCTAGGAAAAATGACTCTTTCACAAATGACTCTTTTACAATATTTACAATAATGGATCTTTTACAAATGACTCTTCTACAATGATGACTCTTTTATAAATGACTCTTTTACAACTTTACAATGATGATTATTGGCCTTAACAATACTTCACGATATCTGGATGGTTGTCATGTCTTCAAGGATGTCCTATTGCAATGCTTCCTTTGATTTGATACTTCTTCTCTTGAATTCTTGCTTGGTGTTTTACTTGAATCTTCTTCTACCTGCATGAAAAATTTTCTCGGCGAAACCAATCCCAAAACAAAACAAAATACGCTTCAACTTACCTCTTCCTACAAAACATATGTAAGTGCATAATAATGAATAAATACAAATTCAAATTACAATGTGTACTTGAAGTGTGCTTGTAAATTTTGTTGTTGACTTGTTGCAGTAGTAGACAAAGATTCCCACTCTTGATATAGGCCTAGACTTTATGCAATACTATATGAAAAACTAACCTAAAGATATATACAATAAAAATTGATGACAAACCCTAGACTTGTGATGGACCAAGTTCTCAGTACAACAAAAGAGACCGTTATATCAACTATAACAAGACCGTTATATCATTTCCTTTGGGATACCATAGACCATATTTCGATGTAGCCTTAAGGCATCGAAGAATTCTTTTGACACCAATAATATGATATTCTTTTGGTGTTGCTTGGAATCATGCTACTTGTCCAACTGCCTGCATCACATCTAGCCGGGAGGTTGTCACATATAGGAGACTACCAATCATGGATCTATACAACCTTTGGTCCACATCTGTTGATGAATATTCTTGTAAGCAGTTATGATGGGGGTAAGGATAGGCTTGTAATCTTACATCTTGAATTTCTTGAGCATTTCCTTGATGTACTTGATTTGATATATGGATATTCCTTTATCATGCTGAGATATCTCGACAATCATTAGATTGTCTTGATCCACTTTCACATAGAGATTGCTTGTTAGCGCTTCCTTTCTTGAATCTGTAATACTTCAACTGTTTTTCTCCCCCTGAACATGTAATGAATCTTCCATCTTGTTCAAAATACCTATATGTCAATCGTAGACTCCTAATCTTCAAATTTCTAGAAGTCAATAAGATGAATTGTTCAGAATAGTGTGTCATTTAATGGACCGTCTTAACTCAAGTCATTAACCAAAGAAATTGATGATTCCTCACAATCCGTTACGAAACGTGAAAGCATAACTATTGGGACCTTATTGCCTTCTTTCTTTTCTTACTCATCTTGTACTTGTTCATCTTCTACCTACTTTCCTTTCCAAACATTCTTATTCTCGTCGTCAGGTTTTTCATTCATGGTTGATTCCATCTTGTACTTGCAAATACGAGCTATGTATCCATATTTATGAAATTTGTAACATTTGATGTTATTCATAGAAGATTTCATTTGGTGTTTGTCTCGTGATCCTGCAAATTTTCTTCTAGGGTTTTTCCGATAATAGTTGTACCTGTCTGGAACTTCACAATCCCTAGACATATGTCCAAAATTGTTACATTTGTAACATTTGACATCATCTATTAAATGATCAAATTTTTTGATATTATGTTGAGTTCTGGAATATCCATTTATGAAGGATCTCTTGTTATTATATTCATTCCAAACATACATGCGACATTCTGCAACTCTATGTCCAAACCCTACACATGAATAAGAATGACCATAAAAGATAGGTTGGTACCTAGGAGAAACTATTCTTTGAGGAATTATCTTCCAAGGTTCTTCTTGCGAGTCATGATCTCTTAATTTAGCTGAGAGATCTATCTTCTTGGTAGATTTTGCATATCCATCTTCTTTAATTGTCATAGAAGGACTCGACTTCTTTTCGATTTTTTCTTTGTAAACAAGACCAGTCTTGTCGTTGTATGATCATTGGTTACTGATGAGTTCATCCAAAGTATTTGAATTGTTGGCATATTTTTGAAAAGTTTTTTCCATTTTTTACTTCCTTTCGTAGAAAAACTATTTCAGCTTCCAATGCTTCTCTTTCCTTGTTTTTTTCCTTTAATTCTTTCATGAGAGATTCTTCAATTTGCTTGCATTCTTAAACCTTGATTTTAAGGTTGAGGATCTGTTCTCTTTCTGTCTTCAATTGATCTTCAAGAGCATTGACATGCTTCTTCTCGGCTTTGAGCTCTTTGATAACCCTGATCACTTATTTTTGAAATTCAACCTCAGTCATTTCTTCTTCTTCGTCTCCTTCTTCATCAGGTGCCTCTTGCTTATTGTGCTTGGCCATAAACAATACTATTCTGTTGACTTCTTCTTCATTATCATTGTCTTCTTTAGACGAGAAACTATCTTATTTGGTGAACAAACTTTTCTTAAACCATTTCTTTCAGTCTTACTGGTTGAAATTCCTAGGATCTTTCTTTCCATTCGTAACAAACTCATTTTTGTGAGGACATTTGGCTTCAAAATGCCTAACCTCGTCACAGTCAAAACATATTAATGAAAGTTTACCTTTGATTTTCCCGTACCTATTCTCATTTTCCGTGTGAAGTAGGCAAATTATTTATCTCAGAGTTCTTCTTCCCCTTCTTCCTTTTCTTCATCCTTACAACTACAAGTTTTGTCTTTCTGAGTCTTCTTACCCTTACCATTCTTCTTGGATGCAACAAATGTTGTTTCTAAGTGAGATGTGTCATCCTCTTCTTCAATCCTCATTTCATATGCTGTAAGAATTCTATGCAATTCATCTATGGTAAGATTGGCCAGATTCAATCTAACTTTCGTGACAGATACTTTAGGGTTAAATCTTGCTGGCTAGGTTCTTAGGATCTTTCAGACAACAATTTTCATTTCAACAGGTTCTCCCAAACCTTCCAATGTATTTTTTGTTTCATCAACAAGTTGAAAGTGTGCAACAATATCTTCATCTTCCCTCATTTTGAGTTGCTCAAATTTTGCTTCTTTCAACTTTAAGTCACCTGTATATATATTTTGAAGCTTGCCCCATACCTCTTTAGTAGTTTTGAAACTCAATACCATAAGATAAATAGATTCGATAAGCCCATTGATAATAATATCTTTAGCCTTTGCATTATATACCATATTTTTCTTACCTTGTTCATCCTGGGTTGGTGTGATGCTTTTGTCAATGATTTCCCATACTTCGTATCCTTCTGCCAGTGAATGAACCTGCATTCTTCCACTCCAAAGTGCATAGTTATTTCCATTGAAAAATGGAACTCTGTTCTTAGTATACTCCATGATCTCCTTCTAGTTGTTAGACTGTTATTGAAGGAACCTGATACCAATTGTTGGAAATACTGAGAGGGGGGTTGAATCAATATTCCTTAGCAATTAGCACTTTTAAATCTTTTCAGAGCATTAGTTAATCTTCAGTTATTATTAATGTTTATGCATTAATAACAATAAATAAAAGAACATAATAGGCACAAGAATTTTTGGTGGAAAACCTCCTGCGAGTCAAAAACCACAGAACACTTTTCTAATAAATTCTTTAATCTTCAGCCCCAACTGAAATGGAAGCAACAACTTCCTAGAATTCTAGAAAAACATTCTTCTCCATCTCCCATTGGACGCCCTAGTTTCTTCAGTAATCAACTAAATGGATGCCCCAACACCCTAGCAAGCCACAACTTGCCCTAGCACCACCCTACCACCCTAAATTGTTCACCAGACCCAACCTGTAGGTGACTTCATACACCTACCTAGCACCTCCCTACCACCCTATAATGATTGAAATAAGACAAGACCATTGATTCCCAAACCAGGGATAATAGTCCACTATATAGTAAGATGTACAATGATTTTCATGTACTTGAACAAATATTCAATCACTCTAAGACCTGCAACCCAACCATGACATCATCCCAATAGTGACTCCTATACCTCCCAACACTACCTCTTTAACTCTAGGTAGAATGAATCTTTCACAAATGACCCTTTTACAATCTTTACAATGATGACTCTTTTACAAATGACTCTTTTACAACTTTACAATGATGACTCTTTTACAACTTTATAATGATGACTCTTGGCCTTAACAATACTTCACGATATCTGGATGGATGTCATGTCTTCAAGGATGTCCCACTGCAATGCTTCCTCTGATTTGATACTTCTGATTTTGAATTATTGCTTGATGTTGTACTTGAATCTTCTTCTACCTGCATGAAATTTTTTTCCAGCGAAACCAATACCAAAAAAAAAAAAAAAAAAAAATGCCCTTCAAATTACCTCTACCTGAAAAGCACATGTAAGTGCATAATAATGAATAAATACAAATTAAAATTACAATGTGTACCTGAAGTGTGGTGACATCAATGACAACCAATGAGCAACAATCTCCCCCTTTGGAATTGATGGCAACACAAGTACTCTGCCTATGATCATGACACCTCTTCCTACTGCCTTCTTCATGATCACAGGGGGAGTACTTGTGTTTCCATCAATGACAAAGGGGGAGATTGTTGATCAGTGGTTGTCATTGATGTCAACTCAAGCAGCACAAGGAGCTACCTTGATCTTGCATTGGAAGTTTGACTTGACAACTTACTCTATTCTTAGTCAAGGATATTCTATATGAATTCTAATCATCAAAATGTTTCCGTTGATATAATTCACACCACATAATTCTTCACGGTTTGAGAGATATTCGTGTTTGAAGTTAGTAACCCCAGTTAGTGGGCTAAAAACCTATGGGGTTTTGGTATGGCACTCATAATTGGTTATGGTCATTGAATAGTCAATAATTAATAATGTTTTTTTTTCTCCTAAAATCCCTCCAACTTTTACTTGTTGAGGACCCTATCAACTCAAGACATTCAATAAATAATGACCTTCATATCCTCCTCTAGTAGGGATTTTGTGGATTCAAACAAGCCATCGTGGAATTTTCGCTATAAAGTTTGTTTTGTGAACCTTCAGAAGATGAAATTAAAACCCATTTGAGCCGAAACCCTTATGAACCGTGTCACCAAATTTCAGATCTTGGTTCGCTATATTTGCAGAGATATGATCTAAGGACGTTAGGGTTTTTGCAGGCTCCCGAATTCCATGTCAAACAAGTGACGTTGGGAAAATCATCATAAATTTCTCTCTAATAATTGGATTTAAATTTTGTAAATATTGATAGAAAGAGAACCAACTTTAGTTTGTTGGTTATTGTTTTCAGGGCGGAAGGTCGCAATAGTGACACGTGGCACTTCGTACAAGTTCACTCTATGAAACTTGTCTATAATCAGATCATCGTGGGAGAATCGGAATACCTATTCCTTGAGGAATCCAATATTGATCATACCTATGGGGTTGGAAAGAAGCCTCAGAGGGCTACCACAAGACAAAATTTCAGACCTCAGAGATTCGAAATTACATAGATACAATAGATTCAGTACTGAGTTCCTAGAAGGAAAGAAAAAGCATGCATTCAAGGATCACTACAGTAAGGACCACACATCAACAATCAAGGGTAAGTCTCCTACAACAAGGTATGTATGATTATTGTTTACATTTGAATTTTTAGTATCATCTCTGACATATGTTTTGTAGGACAATGTAAGTATATAAAGGGTCTCGGTTATATCTCTATGTCTCTAAATGTCACAGTCAGTTTTGATACCACATTTCAGATGTCCTATTCTTGATACTACACATTTGATGCTACACCACATATGCTAAATATATGTGATGTTGTAATTTCATGTTACTTGTTTGGTCATAGTTGATAGAATGGTCTCTATTGTTGTACTTAGAACTTGGTCCATCACAAGTCTAGGGTCTATCATCAGTTTTTATTGTATATATCTTTAGGTCAGTTTTGGATATAATCTTGCATAGAGTCTAGGCCTATATCAAGAGTGGGAGTATTTTTCTACTGCTACAATAAGACAACAACAAAATTGAAAAGCACACTTTAGGTATGCACTATAATTTTAATTTGTATTTATTTTTTACTATGCACTTACATGTGTTTTGCACGCAGAGGTAAGTTGAAGGGTATTTTGTTTTGTTTTAGGATTTGGTTTCACCGGGCAAATTTTGCATGTAGGTAGAAGAAGATTCAAGCACAGAATCAAGTAAGCATTCAAGATCTGAAGTACCAAATCAAAGGAAGCATTGCAGCAGGACATCCTTTGAAGACATGACAACCATCTGCACATTATGAAGAAGTATCAAGGCCAAGAGTTAGCGGGACATCCTTTGAAGACATGCCATCCATATGCATATTGTGAAGAAGTATCAAGGCCAAGAGTCAGCGAGACATCCTTTGAAGACATGACAACCATCTACATATTGTGAAGAATTATCAAGGCCAAGATTCATCATTGTAGAGTTGTAAAAGAGTGATCATTGTAAAATTGTAAAAGGTTCATTTGTAAAAGAGTCATGATTGTAAAGATTGTAAAAGAGTCATTTGTGAAGGAGTCATTATGCCTAGAGTTGAAGAGGCAGTGTTGGGAGGTATAAGAGTCATTGTTGGGATGATATCATGGTTGGGTTGCAGGTCATAGAGTGATTGGGTATTTGGTCAAGTACACGAAATTCATTGTACATCTTATTGTATCGTGGATTGTTGTCCCTGGTTTGGGAATCCATAGCCTTGTCATATTTCAGTCATTATAGGGTGGCAAGGAGGTGCTAAGCAGGTGTATGAAGTCGCTTACCGGTTGGGGCTTGTGAACACTTTAGGGTGGTAGGGTGGTGATAGTGTGAGTTGTGGCTCGCTAGGGTGTTGGGGCATCTGTTCAGTTGATTATTGAAGAAACCAAGGCACTAGGGCATCCTTCCAGTGGGAGATGGAGAAGAATGATTTTCTAGAATTATAAGAAGTTGTTGCTTTCATTTCAGTTGGGGATCAAGATTAAAGAATTTATTAGAAAAGAGTCTGGTGGTTTTTTACGTGGAGGGGGTTTTCCACCTAAAATTCTTGTGCCTGCTATGTTCTTTTATTTATTGTTATTACTGCATAAACATTAATAATAATTGAAGATTAACTAATGCTCTGAAAATATTTAAAAGTGATAGTTGGTAAGGAATATTGATTCACCCCCCTCTTAGTATTTCCGACAACTTCTATCTCCTAACATGTATCTGGAACAACTATTATCCACATACCAATCATTTTCTTCATTTCAAGCATATAATAAAATGTTGCACTCGTCTGAATTCTCATTTTCATTCTAGACTTTGGGATCTTGGATGGTTTTCTCGATAACTAGATCAGACCTTTTATTCTTGAATTTGCACTCAACTACTCTATGCCCAAAATTTTGACAGTTATAGAATTGAATTAAAATATTCAAAGGAGAAAAGGAGTTGTTATACCGGGGTTTATTGTTTCTATGTCTGATTTTCTAATAATTTCTTCTTCTCAACCTGAGTTGTCTATATGATAGGTTTACCCTACAATTTTTTGCCTTGTGTCCATAATTAGTGCTGGTAACGAAATATCCAGGAAATATGCTATCACACCTAGGGGAAATTTGATTTATAATTCTTTTATGGGATGCTCTTTGTGAATTTTGATTTGCCTCTCCATCTCTACTCTTTTGTTGAGCAACATTTCTCTTCATATTTCATTGTTTTTGTTGTGCAATCCCTTTTTCTTTTTGTAGCTACATTGACTCATTATTGGTTTTTACTTTGTCACCATTTAAGGTTGCTTGCACAAAGGAAATTGGTTTATTTCCCTTTAATTCTACTATTGATCTAGATTCAACCTCAAATTCAAGACCAGATCGATTTGTGGAGACTCTATGTGCTTGCAAAAGCTCATTCAAATTATCAGTCCCATTTCCAAACTTCTCATTAAATCTCAGCTGGGTTTTTTCCTTTTCCAAATATTTTCTTAGCAAATAAAATCATCTTCCAACCCCTGACATGCTTGACTCTTTTCACTGGGTTGCTAATTTAAGGTTTCTTGAGTTCTCTTACATTCTTCGATTTACAGGAGTAATGGTTCAATAACTTCAACATTTTCTTTGATTAGAAACCCTTTCTTAGATTTATTTTTCTTTCTCAAATTTTCAATTTTTTCAAGAGCGTTGACAAACTCTCCTTCTAAATCCACCTCGACCTCTTCACCATCAAAATTAATGGCTTCAACTTCTAGATTGTGTATAGCCATAAGCATGAATTATTCTGTGCTTTCATAATCTATGTCCTCATTATAGGATTGACTGCCTTCAATTTCATATGAGCTAGCTTCTTGGGTCTATAATATCTTCTTTTGGCCTTCTTCATATCCCTTTGCACTTTCCTAAACTTTTCTCTTGGATCATATTCCTTCTTCTTCTTTTTAGGACACTTGGAAGCATAATGACCAACGTTGCCACAATTAAAGCACTTAAAATGTAACTTACCTTTCTACTTTCCTGATCCTCTCTTGAGCTTCTTTATGAACTTGGCTTCTTCTTCATCTAATTCACAACAAGAATCAACATGCTCTTATTTGAGCTTCTTATCTACTTTGAAGGATGACTCCTTTGTTGCATGTTTTCCATTTGATATTCTCATCTCATGGGCAGTGAATGTACCAAGTAGCTGGTCCAAAGTGAGATTATTCAACTTGGACATCTCCTCAATGGCTAAAATTTTGGGATTAAATCTCTCAGGGAGAGATCTCAACACCTTTTGAACTACTACAGGTTCTTTTAGTTTCTCATCAAGGCCTCTTATAGTGTTAACAACTTCATCAACTCTCAAGAAGTCCTTTGCAATATCTTCATTATCATGCATCTTTAGAGACTCAAATTGCATTCTAAAACCTTGAATTTTATCTTGATTTACATTTCTATCACCATCATAGTAGCTTCTCATCTTGTCCCAAGCAGCTTTTGTTATAGAGCAGTTCATGAATTTGACTAGTTTTGATTTAGGTAGGCCAACAAGTAGGGTATTCATGGATATAGCATTACATGTGAACTCCATCTTTTGATCTCCAGTAATCATTGTTGGAGGCTTTTGATATTCTTCTTCCACAACATTACACACATCAGCTCCAAGTGATTGAATGTAGGTCTTCATCCTTACTTTCTAAAACACATAGTTTGTTCCATTAAACTTAGGTTCCTTATTGGTGAATCCTCCTTCCTAGTTTTCCATGATCCTTGATCTTTCTTCTAGCTATTAAACTGATCTGAAGCAACCCGGTATGCTCTGATACCAATTTTTAGAAATCAAAACAATATTGATAGGGTGTGTGCATTAGCATTGTAGGAATTTTAACAATTTCTTTTACTTGCAATGATATTAGAACATTAGTAAACTTTCTATAAATTAGTTCACATAAGCATGAAAAGATATATAACACAAGTATCATAATGATAACACCCAAATTATAGTTTAGTGCTGCACTTTTATATATTTGGCATAATTCCAAAGGCCAAAATGCTAACTCGTTCATCCTCAATCTTGAAAGATTTAAATACAAGCATTGTGATATTTACCTTTACGAGTTCATTTCTTTTTATTTATAAATCACTTCCAGTTGTACCTTTTTATACTATAATCCCAAGGGCTTATTTCACATTGCAGATATTCGTTCCCTTGGTCTTTTAACAGATGTTGACACATTCATGCTTAATGCGCTAAACCCTTTTAACATGCACATGACACTTTTCATTGAGATTAGCGTGAAGCCTCGTGATCACAATACACAAAACCGTGCCTCAATGTGTCTTCCGTCAATTGACGAAACTGTCAATCATCGATAATGTCTCTATCTCCTAGGCCCGTTATCCCAACCATTTTATTTTTTTCACCTTTGTTTCCCTCTCGTATTTTCCTTCCAGGATGAAATGTTGCATGGGGTTTCTCTACACCTTGCTTCATTGGCACATGTCTCTGCTGTGAGTTTTCAACTCATCGTGACGTTGTGTCATCTCGAAGGTGCCTCATTTGCACTCTATTTAAATATTATGAGGTTATTGGTTCAGGATGAGCTATTAACATAGGTCTACTTATTGTACCTATGCACCAATAAACAAACATGACAGGCCAATGTTGTTAATGCCACATTTTCCCATCGCCTAATCAGCCTGGAACACTTTACCTATGCACCTTATAAATATTTCAGGAAAGCCCTTCTGGGCTATGATCATGTTGACATCACCAATGCCACATGATGCCATCTAAGTGGTGATATGTGTTGCTAAGATTTGGCCCACTAAGCCACCCCGAAAGGTCGAATTTTCCTTCCAATTGCCCCCATGTGTGTCATGCTCATGTAATCATCAATCAACCAAATGAGGCATTGTGTCATCCTAGAGAGGAGAGAAAAAGGGGTTCTGAGCCTTAGTTTGGCAACCATTTCCTTTGTTGAAGTTTTAAGTATAAAGCCACCAGATTCAAGTTTTTACACCGTCGACTACTACTCTTGCTTGACTCTTTGCCTATTGGTCCTTCTCTGCTATTCTCTACCATTCTAGCTTGAAACTTTATCATCCCAAATATTTCAAACTTTGGGCATGCCTTCGCATATCTATGGTAGTCATCCCGGGCTATCATCATCCCTGGCTTGTGTCATCTCGAGCGTTCCTCCTTTGTGCACCTTAGTTTCTTTAGGGCTAACTCCATAAGGTTGAAGTGTTATGGGGGTTTCACAACTTAAAAAAATCCTCCAATCAACAAAAATTCTTACTTCCTGCTCCTCTATGCCTTTTTCACTTGGTCTTACGTCATCTAGGGCTTGCATCATCCCGAGCACTCCCTACTATGCACACCTTTGATCCTTTTGGGGTAAGACCATCGATATGATTGGGATCCACTACAACTAATAAAAAAATGGTTTTGACGTTATGGTCTGATGCATGTCTACTATGCATTTTGGATATTTTCTTTGCCAAAATGCTCCACTACATTTGGCAATGCCGCTAAACTCGCTCGCTCCAAAGGGTACTCCAACTACTTTAACTCTATAAGTTTGAATTTTTGGGTACTTTAATTTGACTGGGAATAACGTTTGATCTAGGAGGCTATTTTGGAACTTCCATATACTATTGGAAAACTCTTTCAAATCTCTATCCATCTAAGTGGGTTCCAATTTCTCTTGAAGTGATATTCTTAACAAAAAATGGCTTCAAATATCCCACACCTTCACCAACTCTACCATGAGCATACTTTGCACTGATCTCAGCTTTTACCTACATCTTCATCATCTTTGTCATTAATGACAACAAATTTTTAACAATCACCTCCTTGTAAATACCTAGACAAAGATAAACATAAAAGCATGTAAATATGCTTTTAATAATCAATTTCTAACACAAATAATTTCATAGCCTAATTACATAATATGGGTAGCCTGGCCTCTCCTATTCCTACTACTCTCTCACTCTCTTTGCCTCATATTGCCTCTCCTATCAGACCTCCACTAGATAGCTTGTCCTGGAAACTTCTAATTAAAATATTAAGCATTACAACAGACAAGATGGAGCATGTTTCTCACAACTCACTAATTTAATTACTCCAATCTCATCTCAACTGCATGTTAATTTGTCCATTTTTACAATTTTCCACATGCATAAGAGTGCTAGCTCATCAAAATTCTCCAAACAACCTAGATTCGTTACAAAACTAGGATACATATATTTACATAAGAAATTCACTATTTCTAATTTTATAATTATATTACTTGAAGGAATCCACTCCCGTTTGGAAAAATCCATGACTCCCTTAAGCCAAAGTTACAAAGTTAATTTTGGAGATATTATGCTCTTGCATCATTAAGTTTGGACCAATTTCCCTGTACGGGTCTCATGGAGATGGTTAGGCGTTGGGTTTAGGTAAAGGTTTTCGTGCATTATAACAAAATAAACAATGCATATAAACAAAGTTTACAAACCATTTAAATTTATATAAATTAAAATATATAAAAATTTAAGAACTAATTATAGTTGAATCAACATGGAATGGGCTGAAAAAAAAAAGGTGAAAAGATATTGGGTGTAGGAGAAAGATATTGGGTGCAGGAGAAAATGAATACGAAAAGGTTTGATATATTTTTTAAAATGTTTTTTTTAACATAGGAAAGCCTATGGGAACTAATTATGGTTGAATCAACATGGAATGCGCCGAAAAAAAAAGGTGAAAAGATATTGGCTGTAGGAGAAAATGAATAGGAAAAGGTTTTGATATATTTTTTAAAATGTTTTTTCTAACATAGGAAAGCGTATGTGTTAATAACATGTACATACGTTTAAAAACACAGGTGTGTTTGTAACATGTGCATTTTTATCATTTAGAATAAAATCTACATGGAATTCAATATGGAGGTGGGCATGGTGAGAGCATGCACTAAGGGCAAGATTCATTCAAAAAGGAATGCTTCACCTTCTTAAAACTTGTGTACATTCATGAATATTTGTGTACATTTATGAATTTCACAAGGAACATGTTGCAACAATTTTAATGTCCAACTTTGTGCATTTGCCTTAATATTTTCTTGTACATTATATTATTTTCTTGTTGATTAATTAATTAAATGAATGTATATGGAACTTTATTGTTGATTAATGGATTGAAAAAAGGTAATTAAAACTTTATATTAGTGTTTAAAGTGAGTATATAATTATTAATATTTAAATTCAAATTAGTACAATCATATAAATATTATATATATAATATAATAATAATAATATCTATTTTTAAGGTCACAATCAAGCCAGACACCAAATTGGTGTATGAGACCCCCTTGTTTGTGGGACAAAGGACCCACCTCCGCGCAGCGATTTGACTGCTAAGTCTACGAAGGCATACATACTCTACCCCCTCTGGTTTTGAACCTGTGACCTCTTAGGAGGAAACACATACTCTTAACCATTAGGCCCACTCAAGCTGTATATATATATACAGCTTGAGTGGGCCTAATGGTTAAGAGTATGTGTTTCCTCCTAAGAGGTCACAGGTTCAAAACCAGAGGGGGGTAGAGTATGTATGCCTTCGTAGACTTAGCAGTCAAATCGCTGCGCGGAGGTGGGTCCTTTGTCCCACAAACAAGGGGGTCTCATACACCAATTTGGTGTCTGGCTTGGGTGTGACCTTAAAAATGGATATTATTTATTATTATTATATATATATATATATATATATATCTTACATTGTTAAAATTTATAATAATAATAAAAAACATTAAAAAAACTAAATTATAACTTCATTTTAGACTATTACTATTATTAATAATTATAAAAAGAATTAATATGTAAGTTATATATATATTTTAAAAAACATGGAACCATATTGTTAACGATGGATATTTACTCTTACTTTATAATGGAGATTCTTAATATATAATTAGGCTTTGTTAAAATACCATGGACCAATACCATGGCTTATCAATACCACATACCCAAAAATGACCATAACTCACTTCATATGGCACTTATTCTTTATTCATATGACATTATTTTTTCAATTAATCAATTTAATTAAAAAAGAAAAATTTAGCATAATTATTTGGAGATAAATATCAATCTTTAATTTGTGTATCCTACTATGTATATTCTAGAATATTTCATAGAGGTCAAATAGTTACCATTCACCTAATAATTATTGATAGTTAAATTAAAATTTTAGAAACCCAATTTTAAAATAGACATGCTTAACAACCTAATTATCATAAAAGTATTCATTTATATAAAGACTTATATTCATAAATAAAATTTGTAAACTCAATTTTATATATATTAAACTAATTACATTGGATTCCCCTTTTCTATGGTGTTACTAGTTTTATTGGATTCCCCTTTCTCATGTTATTACTACTATAGTTGTTTTTATTAATGTTATTGTTGTTAATATCTTTTTCTTCATTCCAAGTTCATTTTTGCTTAAATTTTCCTTGTGAATTCAAGCCTCATCTTCAACAAATTTGGTTTATTGTTCCAAGTTCATTTTTTCCATTATTTTTTTGTTGTTACTTAAATTTTCCTTCTGAATTCAAGCTTCATCTTCAACAAATTTTGTTTATTATTGATGGATTAAATTTTTCATATAATTACATTTTTGCTATTAAATTATTGAGCTTTGAGATGTTATTTATTGGTATGAACATATAGAGATGCAATAAATGCAATTCTAAGATTTGTTGGGATTTATGTGTTAATAATTGTTAAGGTATTGTTAAGCCTTGGTTATGTATTGGAATATATATACATGGTGCACGTTAGAGTATTGTGTATGATGTTTTTTATATGTCCATGCAAGGTATAACTTACTTTAAGTTGATAACAATTATTGATATCATTTTTCTCTTGCATAATACTGCATTATGTGATTGTATAGTTTTTGAAATTATACTTACAAGGATTTTATTTATTTTTTTCAAATTTGTTACTTACAAGGATTTTGTTTATTTCTTTCAAATTTGTCATCTATGTAATTATTTTCTTTTTCAAATATGAATTGTGGGCTAAAGTTCAAATTTGTCATCTATGTAATCATTTTCTTTTTCAAATATGAATTGTGGGCTAAAGTTCTTTTTCAAGTATGAGTGACGGTAATTATTTTCTTTTTCAAATATGAATTGTGGGCTAAAGTTCTTTTTCAAGTATGAGTGACGGGCTAAAGAAAAATATAAATGTCACTGTTTAAAATGTAAATTGTATGGCATTTAACTCAACCAATATATTGCACATGCACTTTCAAGCATATAATTTCACTTGTGCTTGATGTATGTGTTACTTATTTTCTAGATAAGCAAGCCTCATCTTAATTGCACTATATCAATAAATAATGTGGAATAATTGTGTTCAGAAATCAAAGAAGTTATATAGATGATGAGTTTTTATGGTCTAATGTTACTATGTAATTACAAAGATGATTTTATTCTTTTAAATTATTTCTTATCACATTCTATTTATGTTCAAACCTATAAAAGGTACATTAAATTTTAAATGTAATTACAAAATGATTGAGATAATATTGTTGTTTTAAATTATTTCTTAGGACATTTTATTTATGTTTAAACCTATAAAATGTACATTAAATTTTACCACTGAACATTGTAAAAATGTTGCTTTACATTATGAAAGATAATCTATTTATCTTTTTTGTATATACATATAGTCATCATGAGTACAAATTACAAATGCTGATTATAGAAACATTAATCATAGAGATCTATACAAATCTTGTAGGAAACGCCAAAGCTCATTACACCAAGACTCATCATAGCTCCTATCTTCTACTAAGTTTCTCACTTTTCTATGCTTATTTATAATTTCTAATGTATCTCTAGTAGATATTGCTATCGATTCTATTTTTGTGTTTACAAGCTTGAGCCTTTGTAGATTCTGTGATACTATTGAACAACCAAATACTCTTATTTTTTCAAGTGTTTTGAGGTTCAAATAACTTTCAGAGAATATTTGTAGTGCCTCACAGTTCATTATAGTAAATGTTTTAAGCATAGGCATTGCTCCATCTTCCAGTAATGACATCTCTTCTAATCCATCTAAATAAGCTCATGAAAATATGTCCAACGAAGGAAATGCCCCTCGCTCACAGAATTCTCTGGGAAATTTCTTTAACTCGATACACTTAAAAATAAGTGGTTTCTTTATGCAAGTCGGGAAGGTCTTCCAACGTATAACAATTCCACTGTTGAAGATGAATCAAATTTTGAAAGTTACAGAACTTACTTTCCATGTTAACCACGTGGAAGCACTCTAATCGGAGCCTCCTCAAGTTTGAGATGTTAAAGATGTCGGAAGTCAAATCTGCTATCCATGCAAGCTGCAAGTCGAGTGTCTCCAATTGAACCATTCTCCCCAGTGTCCCTTCACGAATTGTATGTCCGTTGTTGTGAGGGTAACACTTTTAGATGTCTTAAAGTACTCAAACAGGCCATTGGAGCCCATTTTTTCCATCTCTTTCTATAACGTGTTGCCCACACGTTACAACATCTCATATCTAACCACTGCAAAGAGGTCAGTAATGAGATGCTACCAGGAAAACGTTGCAAATAACCACACTCATACATGCTCAGATAGGTTAGGCATCTCAACTTATGGATGATGTCAGATGGTAATTTTGTGGTGCTAGATCCATTAAGTGTTAAGTGTGAAGCCAAATTCATGCAGGATTCTAGATCCTTCTAGATCTCTAGGATTTTAGATCTTTTTACACTGCCATTAGTTTCTAGACCATTCCAGATCTCCATCTGAATCACATACAGGATTCTAGATCCTTCTTCTGCCTCTATAAATTTGTAATTTCTCTGGCCAAGGAAAGCAAGCCAAGGCCCAAGCATGTTATGTAATGCTAAGTGATTTATGTTCTCCAGTGATTGTTTTATCTATTTCGTTGTTTCTGACTGAGTAATCTTATTGTTTCTCCATTTGTCTGTCTCTGTGAATTATTCTCTGCTATTGCTGTCTAAGTCTCTAAGTATGAATCCGCTGTGTGTTATGTATGCTCTGATCTAACAACTAGTATCAGAGCTAGGGTCGAATATCCACTGTGCAAGCTGCTTAGTGCCATCGCCTTACTCTGGTAGCGTTCATTAAAACGTTGGTTGTTACCTTTGGAGTTGTTGAAGGATCTGTCCAGGAAATAATTGAGGAACGCTGGAACTAAAAGACAGTTGCTGCAAGAAAAGTAAGGTCGTGAATCTATGTTGAAACGTGTTGCTGGAGTTTGAAACGTGGAGATCCGTGGGGTTTGGAGTTGAAATGTGGTGTTCGTAATTTTTTTTTCACCTCAAGTTTGCACGTATACGTGAAGTTTTTCTCAAACCAATATATGTATGTTTGAAATGTAAAAAGGTTAAAACATTATATATGTTTTTATATTTATTATGAAACATATATAATTATATGTTGGAATTTTGAAAAGTATATTTTAAAAAGGAGCAGGAATTTTGAAAAGGGTATTTTAAAAGGAGGAAGGTCATTATTACTAAATTTTAAAGAGTAATAATTAAAGTTTTACTTTTAAGTGGAGTTTTTTGTGTTTTAAGGCGTGAATTTGATTGAAAATGGAGACAACAGTTACAGATATGGAGAAGTTGAGTGGGGCTAATTTTGCCCTATGGAAATCACAAATGGAGGATATATTGATTTTAAAGAATCAGTATTTGCCGATTGAGGGCACAACAAAGAAACCCTCATCGATGACAAATGAAGAGTGGAATAAGCTAGATAGAAAGGCGATTGCAACAATCCGTCAATATTTAACAAAGAATGTTTATTTCAATGTGTCCGGAGAAAAGACAGATGAAGGATTATGGAAGAAGCTCCATGATCTATATGAGAAGAACACGACATCAAACAAAGTGTTCTTGATGAAGAAGCTTTATAATCTCAAAATGAAGCAGGGTGCTTCAGTTGCTGAGCACTTGAAATTAGAGCTATTTTGCTAATGTGTTCTATGCCAGCCAACTGGAAAAATTTAATTGTAGCTATGAGCACTTCAACAACTATAGGGACCTTGAAGTTTGATGATGTCAACAACAGTTTAATGAATGAGGAGCGGCGACGCAAGTCAATTGTGGAAAACCAGGGAGGAGAGGCTCTAGCTCTAGCTGATCGTGGTAGGAGAATGGATCGAGGCCGGCAAGGGCGATCAAAATCGAGAGGCCGATCAAAATCAAGAAGAGACAGAATCATCTGCTTTCATTGTGGCAAACCCAGGCACATGAAGAAAGAATGTTGATTCTGGAAGAAATGACAAAAGGATCAGAGACCATCCAGTACAAATCACAAGTCATCCAGCACAAATGAAGGTGAGACAACTGCTATAACCACATATGGCGATGTGTTGTTTACTGTTTCAGTAGAGGATGCATGTGTATATACATCTAGTAGTAGCTTTGATTTGATCCTGGACTCTGGGGCATCTCACCATGTAACCCCATGCAAAGATAGTTTTGTTTCATATAATCCTGATGATTACAGTAGAGTGCATTTGGGGAATAATCATTTTTGCAGTATTGTTGGAGTGGGAGATGTCCAGATCAAGATGAAAGATGGACAAGATATATTGTTGAAACAGGCCAGGCATGTACCAGAAATGCGCATGAGTTTAGTCTCTATGGGATGACTGGATGATGAAGGCTATTCGACAAGCTTTGGAAAAGGAGGTTGGAAAATTAGCAAAGGTGCATTGGTCGTGGCCAAAGGACCCAAGACAAGAACATTATACGCATTGAAGACATTGATAGGAAAATCAAATTTGGCTGTTGTCAGAAAAAAAGGAAATTCAGCAGATCTGTGGCATAAGAATTTGGGTCACATGAATGAGAAGGGCTTAAAAATCCTTGTTGGTAAAAATTTATTGCCAGGTTTGAAATCCTACAATCTTGATCTTTGTGAGCATTGTATATATGGTAGACAAAGAAGGGTTTCATTCCTTAGAGGTGGCCATGACAGAAAGAAAAATGTGTTAGAATTGGTACACTCAGATGTGTTTGGGTCTGTTAACATCAAATCATTAGGAGGAGCATCATATTTTGTAACATTTATAGATGATGCATCCAGGAAGGTTTGGGAATATCCTATGAAAAATAAAAGTGAAGTGTTTGGAATATTTCAAAAATTCCATGTTGTTGTTGAAAGAGAGACTAACAAATTGTTGAAGTGTTTAAGAATAGATAATGGTGGAGAATATTGCTCAAATGCATTTAAGGAATATTGTAACAAGTTTGGCATAAAGCATGAGAAGATTGTGCCTGGTACTCCTCAACAGAATGGTGTCGCAAAAAGGATGAATCACACCATTACGGAAAAGGTGTGAAGTATGTTGTCCAATTCCAATTTGGAGAAGAATTTTTGGGCTGAAGCAGTCAGGACCGCTTGCTACCTCATAAATAGATCTCCAACTACAGCCTTGGATGGCGGTATCCCTGAAGAAGTTTTGACTGGTAAGAATGTGAATTATTCTCACTTGAAAATCTTTGGATATGAAGTATTCATACATATTCCCAAAGAAAATAGAACTAAGCTAGATGATAAATCTATGAAATGCATTTTTTTGGGATACGCGGATGAAGATTTTAGTTATCATCTATGGGATCCAGTCAAACATAAAATTATTAGAAGCAGGGATGTTATATTTAATGAGTCAAAAATGTTCAAGAGGACTATAGATGAGTTGGAGGTAAAGAAGGTTATTGACAGGTTTGAAGAGTAGCAGGAAAACATACCACCAATACAAGAAAATGAACAGAAAATTAAGGACCATGAAGAACAACAAGTGGAAAATGATGAACAAAAAGAAATCTTGCAGGAACCTTTACAGGAGCTTCAACCTGATAATGCACCACCACAGTTGGTTTACAGATCTTCTAGGCCTCATAAGCCTTCACAAAGGTATCCTCCTTCAAACTATATTTTATTGACTGATGAAGGTGAACCTAATTGTTTTCAAGAAGCTTATAAAGTCGAGCGCAGTAAAGAATGAAATAAAGCAATGGAAGAAGAAATGAACTCTTTGCAGGAAAATAAGACGGGAGTTGGTAAACCTCCCAAAAGGTAGAAAGGCTCTACAAAAAAAATGGGTTTACAGGATTAAGCATGAAGGTGACGAAAAGAAGGAGAGGTATAAAGCAAGGCTGGTGGTGAAAGGTTTTGCCCAAAAAGAAGGTATTGACTTCACTGAAATTTTCTCACCTGTTGTTAAAATGTTATCCATTAGAGTCATTCTTGGTTTAGTTGCTACTTTAGACCTAGAATGTGAACAGTCAGATGTAAAAACTGCATTCCTTCATGGTGAATTGGAGGAAGAAATTTATATGGAGCAGCCAGAAGGCTTCATAGAAAAAGGCAAAGAAGGCCTTGTTTGTAGGTTGAAGAAGAGTCTCTATGGGTTGAAATAGGCACCTCAACAATAGTACAAGAAATTTGATTCATTCATGTTGGAACATGGTTTTCAGAGGTTGGAAGCTGACCATTGTGTCTATATCAAGAGGTATGATCAAGGAAAGTATATCATATTATTGTTATATGTGGATGACATGTTGATTGTTGGGCATGATAAGAATAAGATCAATAGATTGAAGAAAGATTTGGGTAGCAAATTTGCAATGAAAGATTTGGGACCAGCATAACAGATATTGGGCATGCAGATTATGCGTGATAGGAAAAACAAAAGGTTGTGGCTGTCACAAAAAAAATATATCAAGAAGGTGCTTGACAGGTTTAATATGCCAAGCTAGTTGGTACCCCCCTTGCAACCCACTTCAAGCTGAGTACTGAATTATGTCCTAGTGATGACAAGGAGAAAGAAGAGATGAGCAAGATTCATTATTCTTCAGCAGTTGGCAGTTTGATGTATGCCATGGTATGCACATGACCAGACAATGCATATTTAGTGGGAGTAATGAGTAGGTTCCTTTCCAATCCAGGCAAACAACATTGGCAAGCAGTAAAATGGATTTTGAGGTATCTCAAGGGTACTAGTTATTATTGTTTATGTTTTGGTCATGATGAGACTGCGCTTGAAGGATTTATAGATGCGGATATCGCTGGAGATATGGATACCAAAAAGTCCACAACAGGTTATTTGTATACATTTGCAGGTGCAACAGTATCTTGGGTATCAAGGCTACAAAGAATAGCAGCCCTCTCTACAACAGAAGCAGAGTACATAGCTGCAACATAAGCTTGTAAAGAGATGTTGTGGATGCAGCGATTCCTAGGAGAGATAAGAATAAAGCAGGACAAGTATGCGTTATATTGTGATAGTCAGAGTGCCATTCACTTGGCGAAAAACCCAACATTTCATTCAAAAACCAAGCACATTAACTTAAGGTACCATTGGATTTGGCATGTGTTGGAGGAAGAACAGTTATCCTTGGAAAAGATCCATACAGATAGGAACCCTGCTGATATGCTCACTAAGATTCTACCACGAAATAAACATGAGTTATGTAGAGGCATGGTAGGACTCGGTGTGACTTGATGACTCTTATTTGGCTTCAAGTGGGAGAATGTTAAGTGTGAAGCCAAATTCACGCAGGATTCTAGATCCTTCTAGATCAAATATTTCCAGATCTCCAGGATTTGAGATCTTTCTACACCGCCATTAGTTTCTAGATCATTCCAGATTTCCATCTGAATCACATACAGGATTCTAGATCCTTCTTCTGCCTCTATAAATTTGTAATTTCCCTAGCCAAGGAAAGCAATCCAAATCCCAAGCCTGTTATGTAATGCTAAGTGATTTTTGTTCTCCAGTGATTGTTTTATCTATTCCATTGTTTCTCACTGAGTAATCTTGTTGTTTCTCCATTTGTTTATCTCTGTGAATTATTCTTTGCTATTGCCGTCTAAGTCTCTGAGTATGAATCCCCTGTGTGTTATGTATGCTCTGATTTAACAACCCTGTTTCAACCCATAGAGACTCTTCTTCAACCTACAAACAAGGCCTTCTTTGCCTTTTTCTATGAAGCCTTCTGACTGCTCCATATAAATTTCTTCCTCCAATTCACCTTGAAGGAATGCAGTTTTTACATTTAACTGTTCACATTCTAGGTCTAAAGCAGCAACTAGACCAAGAATGACTCTAATGGATGACATTTTATCAACAGGTGAGAAAATTTTAGTGAAGTCAATACCTTCTTTTTGGGAAAAGCCTTTCACCATGCTTAATCCTGTACACCCATTTTTTTTGTAGAGCCTTTCTACCTTTTGGGAGGTTTACCAACTCCCACGTTTTATTTTCCTGCAAAAAGTTTATTTCTTCTTCCATTACTTTCTTCCATTCTTTACTGTGCTCGACTTTACAAGCCTCTTGAAAATAATTAGGTTCACCTTCATCAGTCAACAAAATATAGTTTGAAGGAGGATACCTTTGTGAAGGCTTATGAGGCCTAGAATATCTGCGAACCAACTCTGGTGGTGCATTATCAGGTTGAATCTCCAATGAAGGTTCTTGCAATATTTCTTGTTGTTCATCATTTTCCACTTGTTGGAGTCACGATTGTCGTTACACCAAAACCCACAGGTGTTAGTAAACATTAAGATCAAGGATTTTGAGGCTTGGAAGAGTTGTGAGAGATGTAGGTAGCCTTTTGATGGGCATACCTACTAATTTGAGGCATACAAGTTGTTTTAAACTACCCACACTCTCTGATGAAACTCAAATTAAGAACCTTGAGAGAAATCATACTCCCAATCACCTTTCTTGGAATTTCTGTTAATTGGTTTCTCGCCATCAACAATGCATAGATATTTTGACATCTCCATGATTCTGGAAGCGAACTCAATTGGTTGCCCCTTAACAAAATCCGTGTGCGGCCTGAACACTCATTTTGATTCAACACCTTCAAACCCTTACCTGGGCAGCAATATAAGTTTTCTTCCATCTCAGTGATATGTATGCCCAAACTGCCGATCACATTGTTCACCCTCAAAAAGAGTATGCATGCCTCGACATCTCTGAGCATGGGTTCCACCAAAAAATGATCTGCTAAAACCTTCACATACATTCTTCCGATCTCGAATGGGCCTTCTTGGCCAGGCTAATCTTGCAGCTTCTTTCTTGCAAGCAGTCCTTTTGCCAGCCACAACGGAATCAACTCACCCTCGACATGAAGAATTTGGTCCTCTAAAACGGCAGCGGCTAAGTAGAGAAAGTAGAATTGCAGAGTGATGTGATAGTTTCCCAGAGAGTCGTAACTCCACCTTAAGCGATTATATAGATCCGCATTTTGTTGGATTTGGACTGCCAATTCCCATTCCCGTGCATCAGTGATGCCTGACATTGACCTCCCTATTACTTTGATCGCAAGGGGAAGCCCTCCACATTTGGCGCACACAAGCCTGGCCATTTGATTGTCAATGTTTGCAGGGACATTTCCATCATTATGTGGAAAAGCGTGATAAGCAAACAATTCCCAGCTCTTTTCTTCTACCAGATCTGTGATTGCTATCAAAGACTTCTCTGAAACTCCCATCTCCAGCAGTGCTCTGTGATTCCTTGAACTCACAACAATGTTGGAGTGGGAGTGGTGGATGAGCAGGGCCACACCTAGTTCCTCCAACAGTGTCCCACCGTCTCCCTAGACATAATCTAAGAAGAGGGCAAACCTTTTCCCCTGCATTCTTTGGTTCAACCAGACTTTAACATCCTCTTCCGTCATATTTTGAGGCAAATCTACTTTTTCTTGAATTGTGATTTGTCTACAAAGATCATTCCTAAGGCTTAGAAAGGAGGCAGACTGTGAAACAGTCAGCCAAAGAAACAAACCATCGTTAAAGAAATCCCTCACCTTTGGGCAGCTGAAGAGTCTCTTTAGAAGAAGAGTTTTGCCGGATCCACCCTTCCCAACAACACCAATGCGGGAAAGAGACTTGACATCTGCATTGGTCAACCACCCCTCCACAATTGTAAATGCTTTCTCTTGTCCGACTATAAGGGGTTCCCCGATTAAGAAGCCGCCCGCAGGTGGAGCAAGACCTTCTGAGACGGTTGCAGAAGTGCTGCTTGAAGTTGCGCTGCTTTCTCTCTGAATCGTCGTCCGCATCTGCTACTATAGTTGGACTAAAGGAACATATTTCAGATGTTTTTCCATGTCTGAAATCAAACAAGTGATCCTCCTACTAGTTTGATAGTGAGAAATTACATCACACTTTGGTATAATTGAGCACTTTTGCACTATTTCTAGTGCTTGCTGGAGAAGCACGTGCAAGTTTGAAACCCATGTATTAATGGCTGAAATATTAATATCACTTCCAGCAGTGGAATTTCCCCTCCTATTTAATTCCAGACGGCATTGATGGATCTGCGTCACCATAGGCTCGATTGTGGTAACCAGATCTCTTAGAGACTGCAACTCTTTTTTGCAGCTGACTGCAATGCCAATGTTGTTGAGATTTTCTGTTTGGAGTAAAATAGGCAAAAATCTCTGTAGGTGACAACAATAGAAATTTAGTTCCTACATTAGCTCCAGGTTGTTGGGAGATGATTAATGCCTCCTATATTTGATGTGAGTGAGTTAATGAGGTTGTTTGATTCTCTTTGCTATATAACAAGCAACCATTCAGATTGTTTGCTATGAGGGTGAGAGTTTTGTGAGGATTTCATTATGTAATCTCCTGTTTGATTAATAATATTGTCGATGCCTATGTTGTGTGGACGTAGCCCAGATTGGTTGGGTGAACCACGTTAAATTCTTGTGTCTTTATGTGCATGATTGATCTGCTGTGTATTTTTGTTTAATTTAGCTGAGCATATGATCTCCAATAAGTGGTATCAGAGCAATGTTGGAGGTCTGGCGCAGCGGAGGAGGTCGTGTTGTATCAAGTCCCGGAGTGTTGGTGCGTGTTAATTGCTGGAACGGTCCAACCTGCATGGTGCTGCGTGGTTTGGTTATTGGCACTGCCTGGTGCGTTGAAATCGTGCGTATTTGAAAGTGTTGTGTGTACAATCTTCGACGTGAAATCATTTGGAGCGAAGGTTGGAATTGCGTGCTGGACATGGAGATGTAGTTATAAAACTGCGTGGATATGTAATACACACAGCGAGGATATATTGCAGTTTTGTTTTTTGTTTGTTGCGTTGAACATTGCTGGAGCTGTGTGAACCTGCGTGGAGGCATTGCAGGCTGGTTATCTGGAGTTGTGCGTGGCTGGAGGCGTTGCAAATTATGCAGAGATCTCTACCTGGTTAACTGCGTGGAGGTATCTTGTCCGCCTGCATGGAGAACGCTGAGTGTTGGTACTGCCTGGTGGTGCTGCCTGGAGGCGCTGCGTGGTGTCTCTGCGGGCGTGGTGGATTAAGTGATCGCTGTTGCTGGATGTATTGCTCTCTGTGTTCCAGGTGTTGGTGATTCTTTCTTTATTTCCTTAATTATTACTACCTATGCAACAAAATAAAGGTTTTGACGCACATCTCAATTATCAAACTTACTGATATGATGCATCATTTAATTCGGTTACCGTGACTCCACTACCAATCCAAACTATGCTCTATCTTTGGTAAAAACAGTGAGCGTTTGTATTATGAGTATTTGATTGTGAGACATATGGTGGTATTATGAGTATTTGATTGTGAGCGTAATATGTCTTTGAATGTATTGCTCCAACATTGAAAACACGTGTTGAGAGTGCGATGATGCAGATCCAAACTGTAGATTTGCAACAAGATTGGTGAGCTCTAAGAAGATAGGTCAAGTAATAAAAACAAAACAAGTTTGTTTTTTTTTAAAAGCAAAGGCATATCAGTGCATATTGCAGAAATGTTCTTGTGAAGTACAGTTTTTTTTTTAAGGGGCAGTTTTTTTTATTGCTGGTATATAAAGTTGGATATTGGAGATTATTGTGTTTTTTTTGATACAAATGGTGAAAACTCAAAGTGCCCGGTTCGAAATCGAGAAGTTTAGTGGCAAAAATAATTCGAGATCTGGAAGGTAAAAATGCATGATCTGCTGGTACAGCAGGGCATGGCAAAGGCATTGTTGGGCAGGTCCAAACTACCTTCCCCCGTGACAGATGATGAGTGGAATGAATTGGATGGAAGAGCCTTGAGCGGAATTCGGTTATGTTTGGCTGATGATGTTTTATTTAACATCGTGTCAGAGAAGACTGCCGCTGGTTTGTGGATGAAGTTGGAGAAGCTGTATATGACGAAATCTTTGACAAATCAGATTCTTCTGAAACGACAGCTTTACGGTTTGCGGATGAAAGAAGGTACCTCGATTACTGATCACCTGAATGTTTTTAATACCTTACTGGTGCAATTAGACAGTCTAGATGTGAAATTTGATTCATAGGATAAGGAAATAACTCTATTGTGTTCATTGCCCGAATCCTGGGATCACTTTGTTACTTCCATAAGCTTTAGTATAGCAGACATTCTTGAGTTTGACGATGTTGTTGGAGCTTTGTTGTCTGAGGAGACGAGGAAGAGGTCGAATGCAGAGACCTCTACGTCAGAGGTAATGTTGGCCAGAGGTCGCTCAAGAGAGAGACACTCCGGGGGAAAGCATAGCGACTCTCATTCAAAGTCCAAAGGAAAGAAGACAAAGGTGAAGTGCTGGCATTGTGGCAAGGCTAGACATCTGAAAAGGATTGCTGGAAGCGAAAGCAGGCTGCTAAAGAAGGCTCTTCGACAGAAAAGAAGGAAGCCAACACCACAGATATAGGTTCAATATCTGGTTCAGGTATGAGTGATGAGGTATTGTCTGTTAATGTTTCAAAACATGATCAACATTGGTTGTTAGATTCCGGGGCATCTAACCACATGTGTATTCATAAAGATTGGTTTAAGACATATAGATCAGTTGATGATGGAGTCGTGTACATGGGTAATGATGTCACTTGCAGTATTGTTGGAATAGGAAGTATACAACTGCAAATGTTAGATGGCACAACCAAATTGTTAACTGATGTGAGACATGTACCAGATCTAAGAAAAAATCTAATTTCATTAGGAGCATTGGATACGAATGGATATAAAACTGTAATTCAAGGTGGAGTTATGAAAATCTATAAAGGTATTTTACTAGTGATGAAGGCTAAGAAGGTAGGAAATCTTTTTCAATTAGAAGGTAGAACTGGGTCAGATCATGTGTCGGTGTCTGAACAGGACAGTAGTTCCATTCACCTATGGCATCAAAGGTTGGTCCATATGAGCGAACGAGGGTTGAAAATTTTGGCTGACCGCAAGTTACTTCCTAATCTAAGATCTGGAAAGTTAGATTTCTGTAAACATTGTCTGTTTGGTAAACAAAGTAAGCAAAAGTTTAAAACAGGCAAACATACTAGTAAAGGAATACTTGATTATATCCATTCAGATGTTTAGGGTCCAGCCCCTACAACGTCTTATGGTGGCTCGTCATATTTTGTATCGTTTATTGATGACTTTTCTAGAAAAGTGTGGGTGTACATGTTGAAAAGGAAGTCTGATGTTTTTATAGTTTTCAAGCAGTTTAGAGCATTGGTAGAAAACAACACTGGTAGAACTATAAAATGTTTAAGAACTGACAATGGTGGTGAGTTTACTTCCAAGGAGTTTGACAGCTATTGCAAGGATGCAGGGATCGAGAGACATAAGACCACGGTTTATACTCCTCAGCAGAATGGAGTTGCTGAACGCATGAACAGGACTCTTCTAGAGAGAGCAAGGAGTATGCTGAGTAACGCCGGGTTGCAAAAGGAGTTGTGGACGAAAGAAATGGAAACAGCTTGTTATGTGATAAACCGATCTCCATCAACGACGATAGGCTGCAAGGTTCTGCAAGAGGTATGGAAAGGACACCCTTGTGACTATTCTAAACTCAGAGTGTTTGGTTGTGAAGCATATGCTCTAGTGCCTAAACATCAGCGAACTAAATTAGATCCAAAGTCTAAAAGGTATATCTTTGTTGGGTATGGTGATGGAACAAAGGGATATAGATTGTGGGATCCTACTACCCGCAAAATCATCATCAACATAGATGTAAAGTTTAATGAATCCTCTCTTGTATAGTTAGATGTAGATAGTAGATTGAAACAGGATGATGTATTTGATTTCCAGCACATTCAGTTTGACAACATTTCTAATGATAGTCATAACGACCATAGTTCAGATTCTAGTCATGAACAGGTTTCAGAATCAGATTATGAACAGGGTTCAGATGGAGGTCATGAACAGGTCTCAGTTGGCGATCATGAAGAAGTTCCTACAGATGATAGACAACCAATTGTGGAAGCACTAGAAACATTCTTAAGGAGGTTTACAAGGATCAAACGCCCTCCGAGAAGATATGATGATCATGTTACTTTAGTTGCTTTGACCGCTAATGATGATGAACCTTTGTGTTATCAGGAAGCTATAGAAGGTTCAAATAGTGACAAGTAGAAAGCAGCCATGAAGGACGAAATGATGGCCTTAAGTAAGAACGGTACATGGGATCTGGTTGAGCTTCCGAAAGGCAGGAAAACTGTGGGGTGTAAATGGGTTTTCAAGCTGAAATGGGGTGTGAATGATACGGAAGACAGGTACAAAGCACGGCTGGTTGCAAAAGGGTTTTCTCAGAAAACCGGTATTGACTTTCATGAGATTTTTTCACCAGTGGTTAAAATTGTTTCAATTAGAATTGTGTTAGCATTAGTGGCTTTGCTTGATTTAGAGTTGCAGCAGTTAGATGTTAAGACTGCATTTCTACACGGTGACTTAGATGAGGAAATATATATGGAACAACCGGAAGGGTTTATTCACCATCGCAATGAGAAATTTGTCTGCAGGCTCAAGAAGTCATTATATGGCCTGAAGCAGTCGCCTCGGCAGTGGTATAAGAAGTTTGATTCTTTCATGTTGAGTCAGAAATATGTTAGAAGTGAATATGATCATTGTGTTTATTTTAAACAGTTGAATAATGGCATATTCATTATCTTGGTATTGTATGTTGATGATATGCTTTTAGCAAGCAAAAGCATAGAAGAAATCAACAGGTTGAAGGCTCAGATGGCAAGGACATTTGATATGAAAGATCTAGGAGCAACAAGACAGATTTTGGGCATGGAGATTTTCAGAGAGAGGAGCAATGGTAAGCTATGGCTATCACAACAAAAGTATATTGAGAAAATACTTTTGAGGTTTGGTATGAATAATGTGAAGCCTGTTTTAGTCCCTTTAGCTTCCCATTTTAAGCTTTCTTCGAGGTTATGTCCTAATACAGATGAAGAAAAGGATTATATGTCTCGAATTCCATATGCCAATGTAGTAGGGTGTTAAATGTATGCGATGGTTTGTACTCAACCAGATATTTCACATGCATTTGGGGTTGTCAGCAGGTACATGGCAAATCCGGGTAAAGAACACTGGTCAGCAGTGAAATGGGTGCTTCGGTATCTGAGAGGCACAAGTAGTTATTGTATCACTTACAATAAGAGTAGTGAATTTGTTTGCGGATATGTTGATTCCGATTTTGCAGGTGATTTGGATAAGAGAAGGTCAACTTCAGGGTATGTCTTTACTCTTGCAGGTGGAGCTATAAGTTGGATGTCAAAGCTACAGAACATTGTTGCTTTGTCCACTACTGAAGGAGAATACATTGCTACTTCTCATGCTTGCAAAGAAGCGATTTGGTTGAAAGGTTTGTTTGGTGAATTTGGTAGATTGCAGGACAACATCAAGTTATTTTGTGATAGTCAAAGTGCAATACATTTGGCTAAGAATCCGGCCTATCATAGTAAATCAAAGCATATACCGATCAAGTACCATTTTGTAAGACAGGTTATCACTGAAAGGGGAGTCTCTCTTGAAAAGGTGCATACAAAGGAGAATTGTGCAGACATGTTCATGAAACCAATTTTGTTAGAGAAGCTACGCTGGTGTTTGGCTTCTCTTGGCTTGCAGAAAAGATAAAATAATAATAACAGGGCATCAGGCTAATTGTTGTCAAGGTGGAGATTGTTGAGATTTTCTGTTTGGAGTAAAATAGGCAAAAATCTCTGTAGGTGACAACAATAGAAATTCAGTTCCTAGATTAGCTCCAGGTTGTTGGGAGATGATTAATGCCTCCTATATTTGATGTGAGTGAGTTAATGAGGTTGTTAGATTCTCTTTGCTATATAACAGGCAACCATTCGGATTGTTTGCTATGAGGGTGAGAGTTTTGTGAGGATTTCATTATGTAATCTCCTGTTTGATTAATAAGATTGCCGATGCCTATGTTGTGTGGACGTAGCCCAGATTGGTTGGGTGAACCACGTTAAATTCTTGTGTCTTTATATGCATGATTGATCTGTTGTGTATTTTTGTTTAATTTAGCTGAGCATCTGATCTCCAACAAATGTGGTGAAGAATCTAGTTGATGGCAGGTGGAGCAAGATCTTCAGAGACTATTGCAGAAGTGCTGCTTGAAGCTTGACCTCTTGCTCTCCTCATCTCCATCTCCGTGTGCTGCTATAGTTGGACTAAAGGAAAATATGTCAGATGTTTTTCAATGTTTGAAATCAAACTAGTGATCCTCCTGCTAGTTTGATAGCGAGAAATTACATCACACTTTAGTATAATTGAGCACTTTTGCATTATTGCTAGTGCTTACTGGAGAAGCGCGTGCACGTTTGAAACCCATGTATTAATGGCTGAAACATTAATATCACTTCCAGCAGTGGAATTTCCTCTCCTTCTATTTAATTCCAGATGGCATTGATGGATATCCATAGGTTTGATGCAGAGAACCACATCTCTCAGAGACCTCAACTCTTTCCTGCAGCTGAGTGCAATTGGAACATCACGAAGAATCCGGTAGATGGCAGTGTCAATGCCGACACAAATAAATCCAGAGATGAAAATAGGATGAGGAATGACTGCCATGTCAATGCCGACACCAATAAATCCAGATATGATTTTTTGACAACAACAATATATCCAATCCCTCTTATAACACAATAGAAGGAATCACAGAGACGGCTAAATATATATTTGAAAATCTCAAAGCTAAAAAAACTTTGCCAACGAAAGCCTTGAGCCTGTGAGGAAGCGAGCAGAAATTGGAAGACAGGTAAGTCCAATTGGAGCAGTAATTCAAAAGCATTCGTAAATGATATATTGTGATGTTGCAGACTACTTATAGGAGTGATGATTGGTTCGATTGAGAATGCATTGCATTGCAGAGTAATTTTCAGGATTGGAATAAAGATGAAAAATTTTCTATTCCTCTGCTGAAGTGTTACGGTTTGAATAAAGAAGAGGGTGAGTGGTGGAGGCACTTTGGTTGATGTGACGTCGGAATAATTGTGCCTAACTCTATTTATTTAAAGAGAGATATTTACTTCACCGAGGGTGCGGCTTCTTTACCCCACCACCATAAAGATGAGCATAAAAGACATTCAAATCATTGATCGGTGGTCTTTCTTTAGGTAAAGAGAAGCATATTTGTATTCTTTCCTTTATTTTTTTTTCCAACGAAATGAATTGGATAACTTTCTTAATCTAAAGAGAATACTGAGATCATATTTAATTTATTTTAAAAGAGATCATATCTGACTAGCATTTAATTTATTTTAAAGAGATCATATTTAAGTATCATGAGCATAGTTGCGTGTAAAGAAACATAAGCATAGCGGTAGGTAAAGAAAAATACATTAATTGATTATCTTTCTTTATGTAATGCGAGGCATATTTCTATCTCTATTTCTATTCTTTATTTCTATTTTTCTTTTAGCACAAAAAAAAATCACAGAACTTTCTTCTATGTAAACAAAATTTTGAGATTATATTTATTTCAAATAACTTATATTCAGTTTATTTTACAGAGATTATATCTAAGTAGCATAACCATAGTTTTTGGGAAAACATTTACCGAATGTATTAATTCAAAATGTTTTCAATTTCGTTGAATTATATATATATATATATATATATATATATATATATATATATATGTATTGAGGTGACATGGTATTCGTTACTCACTTAATTTGAGTTAGGGGCATGGAGTTTAGTTGTATGTAGTGATTTCCAAATTTTAGGAGCCTAAGTTGAGTTAATTTCAGTTGTAATCAATTAAACTAGTTCTAATTGTCAAGTGAACTAGTTGGTAGTTAGTTGAGTAGTAGGACATTAGTGTAACTCAGAGATCATCTAGTTAACTAATCAATCAGCTAATAGTTAGCTCATGCATGCAAATTATATGAGTTTCTCAGTTGTGGTGTAGTTTCCAAGGCAGTTAACTGACAATTGTAAACTATTTGAGTGTATACATGTCGCATGAGGTCAGGTGGACCATCCCAGGGAATTGCAAAATCAATTAGAGGAATTTCCTAGTTAATAGGGGCCTAATTCCTTAAGGAACAACATAAGGAAATAGGGGTGCGATGTGTTGAATTGGTTAAGTACTAGCCATCTCAGTGATTCAATAGGAGATAATAGAATTTCTTTTGTAGGTTGAGCTCTGGCATTGAGCTAACAATTGTAATAGCTTCTCTAACTCACTTGATTAATGAACACACGGTTGAATGGGTTTTGAGCAGTTGCTTTCCCCTAGATAAATCTTTGTGTATGTGTGTTATTTTTTGTTGCATTTTTATGATATGTGTTCTAGATTGTGAATTGAATTCTGCAAAGCAGTAGAATAGATTTGAGTCTTGTGATTAGTAAGTTTCATGAGCAGTTTCAATTCTACAACATAATTTCTACATGGTATCGGAGCAGGATTCACAAAAGAGCGTGAATTTCGAATTTGTTACTGTAGGACGATCGAATTTGAAGGATCAATGTTAATAGGGGCCTAATTCCTCAAGGAACAATGCAAGGAAATAGGGGTGTGTCCGTGTGCTAGTATGGTGTGTTGAATTGGTTAAGTACTAGCCAGATCAGTCATTCAGTAGGAGAGAATAGAATTGCTTTTGTAGGTTGAACTCAAGCATTGAGTTGACAAACGTAGTAGCTTCTCTTACTCACTTGATTAATGAACACAAGGCTGAAGGGGTTTTGAGAAATCACTTTCCCCTATATTAATCTTTGTGTATGTGTGTTATTTCTTGATGCGTGTTTATGATATGTGTTCTAAATTGTGAATTGAATTCTACAAAGCAATAGAGTAGATTTGAGTCTTGTGATTTAGTGAATTTCATGAGCAGTTTCATATCTACAACATAATTTCTACACAATTTACTACTTTTAAGGCTCTACAAAATGTTGTTTCAGAGAATTTTGAGTTGATTTACTAGTAAATACATTGGACGATTATTCTCTGGCATTGAGCACATCATCTAATTATCTATTAACTTCCTGATCTTTCCTTGTTTCTCCTTGGCCTTTAATAAGTGGTATTTTATTCACTTTGATCAATATTTCTTCCAAGGAGTGGTTCCTTTGATATAAAGCCACTAACTTGGGTAAATATATTTCTATCTTCTCTTGACTCTTCAAGGCTCTATTTGCATCAATATAATCATAACCTAGCTCCCCTTCAATAATTATTTGGATTTATCAGGGAGCATTAGGGTATTCCTTAGGTCATTGTTTTAGCTTGTCCACGACACTCAATACTCCTTATAATTGTGTACCTTTCTCTTCAGCTTACTCCTAGAGTGATAGGAAAATTGTGGAAATCCTATGCATCTGTTGAGGGTAAGGATATGCTTGATTAATTGTTGCTTTGTAAGATCCATGTACTTTACTCTCACATGCTTGATAGTATTCCATTTCGTTTTCTCTTGTTTCAGTGCCTTGGTTTCAGCTATGAGCATTATGTTTTAACTACTCTAGTGCCATTATGAAATCATCCTTCTATTATAGTATGTTTAGAAGGTTCTTCAAATTTATTTTTGTAGATTGAGAAAAGGTAAAGTCTTATTGAGCCAATCTCTAGTGAGTTTGTAGTGGTGTCATCCATAATAGATATTTCAATGGTGATCTATAATGGAGGCAAGTAAGGGATGGAAAAATTATTTTCCTTTTGTTTCACTATCAAATTCAATGCCATGTCATATATGAACCAGCCTAGGTTCAAAAATTTTCTTATTTTAGTTGGCATAATACACAATTCCTTCATAGGAAGATGGCCACTAGTGATAGTTGGTGTGCTTGATTGGGTTTGATCAACCTCCATTAAATATTCATCGCCTTGTGTGGTTTGGTCCTGATCATTTTGGGCTTCTTGTTGCACTTTGAGAGCCTCCTCTTTCTTTGTGGCTTCTACTTCTTTCTGTAGTACTCTTTGCTCTTCTTCTTTTCTTCTATTTTCCTCTTCTTCCTTTTCTGTCATCTCCTCTTTCTCTCTCTTCACATGTAGTACCTAAGCTAATTTGGTTGCCTATTGGTCTTCTTTGAGTTTCTTTCCTCACGCAATTATGGCAACTTCCATCTGAGCAACTTGCTTCTTAGCCAAATATTTTTTTCTAGTTGGATATCTTTACTTTTTAGCTTTGGGGGAAGTGTAGCCTATCCTGAAAATTACTTTGGAATAATTCAACACTTTCTTATTTTTCTCTTTATCTATCCAAGACTTAGATTGGTAGTCCCATCTATACCTACAATATTTGCAATGATTTCTCACTAATAATTTGTGATCATACCTATGGAATGATGGGTCCCCAAAATGGAAATGGGTCAGAGCATCAAACACAACTATGGATTTCTTGATAGCTTCAAGTTAATAGGATCTTAAATGAAAATGCATGTGTAGTCATGGGGTCCTTCTATCACGTGTGAGTGCTCCATCTACTCCTATAAATACTTAATAATTGATTTCTTGTAAGGTTACCATATCTATAAAAAATCGAGGCAACAAGTAGGGAGGTTTGGTTGAACCAAATATCCTTAGGTATGTTCCATCATTTTCCACAAACTAGTCTTCAGTAGTCTATACCACTTTTCCATCCTTCTTGGACATACATGGAGTTGACTCATCAAACAAGGACTTATTATAAAGGGAAACTAAGAAATATTGGCAATTTTTTTGTATAATGGGAAGTATTTTGATTCCCATATTATCTCACAAAAAATGTGAACTAGGTCTTCTTGAACTATCCCTTGCTATTTCATGGCAAAGAATGCATGTTTGACACCAAATAAAATCCAGGAGGTAGGAAGCCATGAAGAATTGGTGTTTCTTTCCTTCCTCTAGGTTCTATACTTTGTAATTGTCTTGTAAATAGGTAGAGATAATGTTAGCCAAGTTGAATATACTTCTTGAGATTGCAGTGGAATACATCAAGGGAAGCAAACCTTTGGTAAAGATATTTTCATTTTACTTGCAAGAAAACCTACACATCATGAAAGCCACTAGCCAAACATGAGTTATCAGTATATTGGTTGGGTATTCTATGTTTGGTTAGACTTCAAATTTTCCCTATTTATCCACCAAGTATTCATGAGCTCTTTCTGTATAAGGTTGAAACCTTGAGCTAATTCTCATGTAGGAAATTCTTTTAAGTAAGGAAGCCTATAATAAGAGTTTATATGAGGAGGTATAAATGGTGTGAAAGGATTCCCTTGATGTGTCTAATCATGAGTCTTTGGAATTTGTGCACTTTATGATCCATTCAACTATTCCAATGTATGGTAGGAAGGATAGTGCACTAGTACCTCGTGCAACCAGGATATATATATATATATATATATATATATATATATATATATATATGTATATATATATATATATATATATATATATATATATATATATATATATATATATATATATATATATATATATATATGTATATATATATATATACATATATATATATATATATATATATATATATATATATATATATATATATACACACATATATATATATATATATATATATATATATATATATATACATATATATATATATATATATATATATATCATCTTTAGGCAAGTTTTTCCTTTAAAACATCGTATATACGTCCGATTAGATATAGGTTGTGTTGTGGTTAATAAAACAAGTGGTGTTAGGAAATTCTAGACTAAGTGGGTTGGTAGAAGGCTCATCATCAAGGACCTAAATAAAAATAAGACGTGTGCTCCCTTTGATTTGATGTCTGTTATTTATTGAAGAGTTGATTCTTGCTTCTTTTTCTTCTTTTTTACCATTTTGAGCTTAATACTTGCAATAAATAATGCCCCATGCCATTATAAGAATAAGGCTTAGAAAATGTAATGCTACTCAACGTCATGGAAAATCATTCACTACAAGGTTTTAGCTTAAATAGTGGCACCCTAGTTTACTAATGAGCTTAGGTATAAGTCCATATCCCCAAGTGGCAAGGAAGGAGGCACAATAGATTATCCCTTATGAGGAAAATAATACTTGTCCTATGAAAACTGAGTTATTTCCATGGTGAGATGAAGCTATCATAGGTTATCCAAAGCGTCTTTTCTAGTACCGGTGTGGAAAAAGGTAATTAGAAATGTTGAGCCTTGTTGTGGAGATTTTTTTTGTAAATGTTGAGAGGGGGGTGAATCAATATTTCATTTAATTATAATTAATTTTGTACTTTCATAGAATTAAATATTGTTAGTGCAAATCAAATTTGATAATCAACATCACGTCACATCACATGAAAAATATGTAAGAAATTTTAGGTGGAAACCCTTTCGAGAGAAAAAACATCGACGCTTTCTAATATAAATGACGAATACAATAATTTATGAGCTCCAATTGAAGGGGAGCTCCAACTCCCTAGAAGTTCAATAGAAAAGAATTCATTTTATCAGGAAGCCCCAACCTCCTGAAAGGATGCTCCAATACTCTGGGTTTATGAGCTCCAATAGGAATGATTCTCCAACACCATGCTAGCATCAATTTGTTGGCCTAGCTCCACCATGCCACCTTGAAGTGTTCTTAGGCTCCAACCTGAAGGAGAATTTAATCTCTTCCTTGCACCACAATACCACCCTGGAAATAAAAGATAGAATAATAAATTGTGGGCTCTCGTACTAGGGATAATGACCCACTTAAATTGACAAAAAAATGATATTTCATTGTTTCCCCTACTGATACAAACAATATTTAGGTCCACTTTTCATATACTACTTTAGTTCTGACTTTAACTTACAATATACAAATATCCTTTGATGATAGATAGGAAAATAATAAACAAGGAAATACTCTAACAAATACCCTAGATGTCAGTTTGAAGAGGATGTATGGTCACCATTATATTTGTTGCCACTTAGTATGCTATCTTCTACCACTAATTTTCTTCAGGCTTCTTGTTACCTCAATATGTCTCATTGGATTAAGATTTCCCTCAATTCAGTCTTGATTTATGTCCTTAGATTTAGCATTAAAATAAGTCACGTAGAAGCTCTTGACAGTACTTAGAAAGGTTTTATTTAAGCATTAGGACTTGGTCTTACAAGAAAAGGATTTTAGCTCAACTTGTGGCCTACATAGGCCCTCCTTCTATAGCTTGAATTCAAACTCAACCAACCCTTATACAAAACCTTAAATCATCCCTTCAATATCCCTTCAAAGACATTACAAGAGGTCCTCAAATTTCCCTTTAAGTAGGCCTAAATAAGCCCTTAATGATCTATGTAATCTGGTCTAGACTGTCAGCAAAATTTTTCCTTCCTTCTGCGATCATAACAAGCCCAATTTGGCATCCTATTATTCCATAAATAATCTTCTCATCTCCCCTCATACTTAGCTCAAACAAGCCTCTTTATATAGCCTATACAAGGATAACTCGGCCCTTGAAATCATACAACTAGAAAAAGCATTAAAGGCCCTACGACCTGAACATATCCTCAATTAACCCTCTCTCTATAGCTAGAATGATCTTGAATTCAACCCTTATATTTGTGGTTAGAACATACATAAGTTGGTTTTCCTTTAAACTTGAAGTGACCACAAATCAAGCTTTAAACCTCAAATGTATGCCTCAAACCTTTTGATGAGCCTCATCAATGGGTAATTATATGGGCTCATTTTACCTCCTAACCTAGTCAAATCAACCATTCTCTTAGCTTATTGTATTATTTTCTGATTATATTTATGCTTATAGAGTGAGTTGAGTTGGTTATGATGCCATGTGGTCTAATATGTGTTTAATGAAGATTTTTGAGGAATTTTGTGGTCAAAGTCGAGGGTCCAGTGGACAAATGGCAGCAATAACTCGAAGTGGACAAAGGAGAGGATTTATAGTTGATAATACCCCTCATTTATTACTCCCCACTTTGAATTCCCCTTCATTCAGCTCGGAGTACAGGCAGCCAAGTCATGCATTAGCAGGCAGCTGAGCAAGTGGAGGATAACTAATGTTTATCTCGAGTTTTGGGAGCCAAGCCTCCCTGATTTTGAGGAAGCTATTGGGAGCTTCATTTGTATAAGTAGAGAGGCCCAGGGCCTCACTAGGGTCAGATTTTTGTTGGATTTTTGCTTATTTAAACTCTGCTCAACTTCGAGCTTATTATTTTGTGACAGTTTCATGTAATCTTGTTATTGTTTTGGAAATAAAGATGGAATCCTTTTTGAGTTAGCACTGAGTTACCTCAGAGGGCTGAAGCTCTGGGTTAGGGCCCAATCCAAGCAGCCAAACTCCTCTTTACTTGTATTTGTATGTTTTATTTCAGTTGTAGATCGGTTGCTATTAGATGAATTTCTTTTATGGTTAACAATAGGTTGTTTTTGATGATTTAGTAGTTTGCTTCCATTTGTGCTTTCTATAGTAGGTTAAGCAGTGATAAAGAGAAGATTCAAAAGGATAGCAATAGTGCCTTGGCCTCTCTTCCTCCCTTTTGGGACCATGATTTGAGGCAAAGATCCTCTTGCTGCCCCAAAAACATAGATTTTCCTCATTCATAGGACTTCTAGTGTTTGCAGATTTTTAGTGGTTAATAGTCTAGTTTTGCTATGCTTCAGAACTTATTCATCATTCTCACTTCTTTCTTTATAATAGTATTCTTTCATTCTTTCCTTTCTTACAACATTTCTCAGCATTTCCTTTCATAGATCATAGATCAGACTATTTTGATGCAAAACTCTATTTTCCTAGATGCACATATTTCATTGCTTGCTTGATCTCATTGGTTGACTGCCAGTTGTTTATGTAGTAGATATCTTTTAGCAGTAGGTCAGCCTATCATCCATGCCATCCTCCAACTAATCCATTCCCTACAGGTCGCCCAAGTCTCCCCTCAATTCTACCTTAGTTTCCTGCATTTTCCATATACTTTCCTCTCTCTCCTCGAGCAAATCCAATCATCTTTCTCTCTCCTAATGATTCTTGGTAGACCCTAGGTGCCCTAAAAATTCATCCCAACCTTCATCTACCTTCTCCACCCACTCTCACACCTTCCAAACAGTGAAAATTGCTCTCGGCCTCCTCCTGTAGAACATTGTTTTTCCTCCTGTAGATTTCCTGTGTCCTCCTGTAGATTTCCCTGTAGGCTCTCTTTTGAAGGCTGAGTTTGGAAAAAGCCTCCAAAAGGCAACCTGAGACCTCCTAGAACCCATCCACACCATCCATCCTCTCAAGTCCCAAAACTTCCCTCCATCGCCACCTATTCTCTACATTCACAAACAAATAAATTACATGCATGACAAATTCACATGAAAATACATAAAAATCCAAAAAGGTGTTTTTTGCTCATTTAATTTTAGAAATAGATTAGGTAGATGTTGTTTAATTCCTTGAGTAGATAATGGCATTCTGTTCATGGTTTTCATAGTGCTTTATGCAAAAGTAGGATTAGTGGTTAACTAGGATTTCCTTGGTTTGCTTTACATTTCAATCTTCCTTTCTGCAACTAGAATAGCATCAACAGAGTAATCTCTTTTTCCTTTCATCACATATAGACCTTCTTCTAGAATCCTTAGAAGTTGGCTTGAGCTCCTAGTGATCTTACGTCGGCTAACCAAGTGACAACCTGCAGTAAGAACTAGCACTTGTGCATACAACACCGTCGCTTCCAAGTTTGTTACGAACTACCAGGTTGATAAGAGTAAAGTAGGAAGCCCAAGAGTTGCAGCATTATTGCTGCAATACTGGTGCTCACCAATTTTTGGCACCATTGTCAGGAAAGCATCAGAGTATTCTGTGATTACTGCGTTATTCTATTTTCTATTGCAACATTCTGCTAATAATTTATTTTAGCAAAAGTAGATTAATCATTTCCTTGGTTGCAGTTCTGCATTTCTTTTGCTTTCCTCTTCAATTCTTCAATTTCATTTCAGCAAAAGTAGATTAGTAATTTCCTTGCTTTCAGTTCTGCATTTATTTTTATTTCCTCTTCAATTTTGCAATTTTATTTTAGAAATTTCGTTTTAGTTAGTTTCAATTCGTTTGTTCAATCAATTTCTGTTTTGCAAGTACTATCAGTGTGGGGAAAAAGAAACAAAAACCAACCAAAAAGATTTCCTTTCATGCCTCGTAGGAATAGAGAGAATTCAGGAAAAATTTTACCCAACACCCCCACTACTTTACACAGCCAACCTTCTCTCTTCTTCGGTGGTTGCGATCAATAAGAACACTTAGGAGAATAGCTAGACATATTGGAAGAATGTATAGGGGAAGAAGAAAAAGAAAACATTCCTTTAGAGCCAATGGCTAAACACAGAAATGCTAGGGGAAATGGAGAGAGAATAGAAGGCACCTTTCCCATTTGAGAGACCAATGGGGACACCAAAATGAAGAATATAAGCCCTTCCGCCTTATCTCATTTCCATGGTCTGACTATAGAATATCTTGACACCTTCTTGTTTGAGTTTGCTGTTATCTGTCGAACCTATAACTATGCAGAGGATGAGAAAATCTTGAAACTGTTCCCTTCTACTCTCAAGGATGCAGCGTTGTGCTAGTTCATGGGATTACCTAGCAATAGTATCACAACTTGGGCTCAGAGGTAGCAAGCCTTTAACAACAAGTATCGAGACTATTGTAAGTCAAAAGATACTAAAGAAGAAATTTTTCGAATGACTATAGGAAGTGATGAGTCCCTGGAAGACTATAAGGAAAGGTTCTAGCTCAGTTACAAAAGGGTCGGGTGTAAACTTGACCCTAAGTCTCTGAAGATGTTCCTGCTCAGGGGAATTCAGGAAGATCTTTTAGACACCCTCCATCTCCTGGCCGGGGGAGACATCTACCTACTATCCTATGAAGATATAAAGACTGTTTTTAGAAACCATTCTAGGGCATCCAGAAAGAAGGGTAGGGGGAGTCAACCCATAGCCAATACCTCTTCCTCTAACTCATCCATTAAGGGGGAAATTGGAACCATGCTGGAAGATTTCAAGAGTGAGATGCTGTAGACTCTTTCCATGCAAATGGATACCTTTCATATCAAAATGAAACAAGACGAAGCAGAGAGGGCTTTGGCCATCTTTTGCCCTAGATGCACCAGGAGGCATCCTAGGAATGAATTCCCACTGAAATCTATAGAGGTTTGTTCAGTTTATGAGGAGAATCATTCTACAGATAAGTGGCCTTCCTTGCTCGGACTTAAAGCTGTATATCAAGGGGCTGAGGGAGCCACTGAATAACTCTATTACATAAACCAAAGAAGGTCGCATGGACCTAGACCATATTAGCAAGGAATGCAAGGGACATCCCAGGCTTACTACAACCCCAACACAGTCACTTCCATACCTTCTTGGGGTCCCCCTGCTCATCCTTCATGGTCCACGCCTCCTCCTTTGTCCTTCACATCTCAATATTATGCCCAACTAGCCAACCATTCATTTCAATCCTATGCTCAGTCATCACCTCAATGGAATGTACCTCATCAGGGGTGGAGGCCTCAATACAACTCTCTCCCCACTCTTTTTCCTCCACCACCTACCTATCCACAACCGTTATTTCCTGCTCCTCCAAAGCAACCCCAAATGCCTGCCCAGCCGAACCCGAACTCGAACAACAGACAGGCTCAACAAGTGTATAGTAGGGAACCATCATGCCCAACTTATGTTGTGGAGATTCAGGAGATCAATCTGCAATCTGGGAAAGTTCTCCCAGATAGTTAGCCTCCACCTAGGGAGGTTGAGGAAGATAAAGAGGAAAGTGAACCAAAAGCAATTCCACCCTTTCCTGAGAGATTATCTGTGACAGGCCAGCCTACCCCAAAAGAAGCTGAACTCCTGGGGGAATTGAAACATCTATGTGTAAAGATACCACTTCTCCAAGCCATAAAGGATGTGCCTATCTACAATAGGTTGATTAAAGAGAAGTGATTTAGGCATCCAAGAAGGCGCAAGAGAGATGCCCCAACCATCAATGTCATCGGACAGCAATCCGACCTAATGTTGGGACAGGTAATCTGTCCAAAATATCTAGACCCTGGAAACCTAGTAGTTGATGTCCACATCAATGGCACCATGATCCCACACACTTTGATTGATCTGGGAGCTGCCATTAATGTGATGAAAAAGGACACAATGCTCAAACTCAACCTTCAAGGTTCCTTAAGGAAGACCACAACCGTGCTACAGCTAGCAGACCACTCCACCGTGACCCCTGAGGGGATTGTTGAAGATGTGATGGTCTCCATTGATTCTTAGGAGTACCCTACTATTTTCTTAGTTCTCCATCTCAAGGCAAAGCTCACTGGGTATCCTCTCATTCTAGGAAGACCCTGGTTGGCTATCACTGATGCCTACATCAGCTGTCGAGTTGGGAACATAACCATAAAGAACAGGCATATGTCCAAGCAGTTAATCCTATATCCTCCTGCCCAACCTTCGTTAGAACATGATCGACCTCTCTGGTTGGAGGAGGAAGATGAGGATGAAGTTTATTTTGCACCGCTTTGTACATTAGAAATCGTCATGGGAGGAAAACAACAAGAGGATGATATGATTGAAAATTTGATTCAGAATCCACCTCCCAGTGTATTGCCCTTAGAGGACATAGTAAGAGAAACCCAAAACAACCCCTCAACTGATCTTTGTGCGGCCGACTCCACTTCTCTCCATGTTAAGAATATAGAGTTCGGTCCAGAAAGAACCTTGAAAATCAATCCATCCCTATCCACTTCCTAGGAGAAGGGACTGTGTAGCCTACTCAGAAAGCACTTAGATGCCTTCGCATAGAGCTATAAGGAGATGAAGGGAGTGCACCCTTTAGTTTGTACTCATCATATATACATCAAGGAGGGTTGCAAGCTAGTCAGGTAGCCTAAAAGGAGGATGAACCCAGCTGTTATAGACATTTTTGGGCACTGCAAACCCAAGCATAAATGTCCATAAACCAAGGGCTCCTAAGTCCCTAAAAGTGTTGTTCCAACCCCTAAATGAACAAGGTCTACTAATTACAGCTTCTCCCATAAGTTCTCCATGAAAAACTACTCAGAACTGGTCAAAAATAGATCATTTCACCTGCTCCATAGGCAAAGTGCGTTGCATCTCACCTAAATACACACAGTAGGTGCGTTGCATTTCAAAAAGACCTTCTATGGGGTGCGATGGGGGAGAAGAGACAAATGGCAGTGTCAATCCGCGAGGTGGAGAAGCATGGAATCTTCCAGAAACTTCTCCTGTGACACTTGCCTCTCTGAATTCGACCAGGGATGAGTAAGAGATCATCAATCTCCAAGTGGAAGCAAGAACTATCAGAGGGAAGACACTAATCAAATCACAAGCTGACTCATCTCCCTTATAGACATCTATATATGGATCCCTCATCCTAGAGATCCGAAGGCTGGAATTTTGCATCTTGTAAGGAATTGTTGTTGGTTTATTGGTGTGAGATCATAGTGTTGGGTGATCTAAGCTTGTCATGAGGTGAAGAAGGGCTTCTTCTTGTTGAGAGGATGATGCTGGGTCAGAACAACTGGTTGTAACTCTCTTGGCTCTTTCTTGATTATCAATAAAGCTATTCAAGTTTTCCTCCATACTCTTGTGTGATTTATGTTTTATGCATTTGTATGGTCAATTTACATCCTATCCTAGATTGTTTATGATAATAGATCCATGTTCTCGTATAATATTGTGCTGCTTTGATTCTACAGGTACTCTGTGAAGCTGGGTATACAAGGAAGCGAGTAGCAAAGGACTATCAGAAGAGAGAGGAATCGAGCAAGGAGACAAGCGCAAGACAAAGGTTGGTCTCCTTTATTCTTCTCTCATCTATCTCTCATAAAGGAAAACGAAAGTAGCCTTTACTTTGTTTGTTTCAAAGGTAGCCACTAGCCTTAGTGGGATTAGCAGTTTTGCGTAGACACTTTTCCCTGTAACAAAATGGCGACTCCACTGGGGAGCGACTAGGTTGTTTGTTTATCTACATTTGTTTACTTTATAAACTTATAGACAGAGCCTGAAGTTGAGCCAGGTAGCCTTCGAACTGCATTTTCTATGCAAATGCAAAGTAGATAAATGCCGCTTCAGTCAATCTCTGGGTTTTGTTTATGAATTAAACAATTGATTTACAAACTCTCTAATTGCCCTTGTGGTGGCTCTTGTAACCTCCTTAGATCTACCCTTGTGATTGATTTACTGATTACCACTTTCTCAGCCAAAATCCCTGAACTAAACTGTAAACTGTGACCTGGAACCCAATCAAAGTCTCGTCCCTGGTCCAGTGCACTGTTTGTTCTGTGAATCTCAAATTCAGCACACTTCCCGAGTGTAGTAGGTGCGCTGCATTTCAAATTCACTGTGTTACAGGTGCGCTGATCAGACTAGGCATTGTTCCTAAATTTTGGTTTCTGTGTTCACTCTTTTCAGATCTATTCAAGAGTTTTGTTGCCTGTAGTCAGTACACCTATGTTTGAAACCCCTTTCCTTACTGTTATTCCACCTCCATTGTGCAAAGAACTGTAAATGTTTTTATGTATTTCTTGAGTCATTTTCAGTTCTCCCTTACAAACAAGTAACGTAATTGTACTGTCGTTTCTTGATTTGAAAGTGTCGCAAGTGTCGTTTTCAGTCATAGAAGAGGACCTGATTTTTCTGGATAGTCGATTACCCTGTTACTATTGTATTTGATCTGAATTAGTAGTTTTTCTAGTGTTGAAAGCAAGTTTTCATTTCCAAATCGCAAAGTGTTGTCATTGTCTTCATTTTGATTTTGAAAAAGAAACTTGTAAGTAATTTTCGCTTTGAAAAATAATTTAGATTTGCGCATTAGCTTTATTTTTATCATTCACATATTAAGAAGGCCGAAAACAAATACATGCATGTGCATTTGCATTTAGACTGTTTGATTGGTTTGATTTAGGATAGTGCATATAGTGTGTGCTCTATGCTCTTTGCTGAAAGAACGCCATCTCTCTTTCCTTAGTAGCTAGGATTTTCATTGCACAAAGAAGATAAAATGACTGTTTATCATCTTAGATTGCATTTTAGGAATTGTACATCTACATCACGCGGTGAACCTGAAAGGAAAATTTCTTAAGCAAGATCAACTATAAAATAAATTTAATGAATCTAACAACGCTTTGGAACCTAACGCACAAAATCTAGAAGTCTAGACTAGAGACATATTCTGGCGTTGTAAAGCCTGGTAACTATTGTTTTCACTATTGGTTAGGTGTTTCCTCCACTTTGAGACGATAAGTGCCAGTACAGACTTGTGCTCCCACGTACCGTCGAGTATATTTTTGGAGACCACAATAGGCTTAATCCTTTCTCCATAGGAAGCCGTGTCTGCCGCCCTATCGATCGCAATGCAGTGAACACAACATTCGGGAAGATTGACTGCCGTACCGTAAAAAGTATTCTACAGTTTTGTGATTTGTTTGGTAATCCATCTGTCTAGATTTCCAGAGTATTCCATTTCGTTCCTTTTCAGACTCCTTAACGGAAAAGGTCCATCTGAGCACTTTTCACTTCAGGCTCATTAAAAATCGAAGGCGACTATAGTCATCTCTTGTTTTTCTTGACTCTTAAAAATTGAAAAAACAAGTTGTGTCAAAGCGTCTAAAATTTATTTTAATCGGAATAACGTCACTGTTCCCTCGTTGGCCTTAGAATTTAGTCTCCCTTCATCGCAAGTTCTTGTAGAATCGCTAGGAAATCTTTTGGATAGACCAGATATGTCTAAACAACCATCGACATCCAGGACTGTGTCATCTGACGTAGCAGCAGCAGAGCCTCCTGCTGCTACTCCAACGAAGTTCGCCGGTATACCATCTATCCCGGCAAGTTATCAACAACAAGTCGGAGTCCAATCAGGCACTGTTTCGACGACATGGTTAGTTCCTATTTCTTCATCTGGATTATCATATGGTATTTCTTATGTTGAAACTCAACAAATTGATCCAATGTTTCTTCAAAGGCCCATCTACCTTTTAAGTACTGGATTGCCACCATATGGAGGGCAGTATGCCTTTTCATTGTTCCCTCCCGGAGAACAACCATATGGAAGTTTACAACAAAGTTCAGGTCAAACTGGAATTACATCCAGCGGTTGGGTACCAATACTGCCTCAGCAACCAAGGGTTGTATATTCAATGCAACTAGTCCACCCTGTGTCAAATATTCCCACTATACCTGCTATGGTGACTGCGTCGCAAGTACAAGCGCTACATATTGTATGTCAACCCCAAGTTTCTCAGGTTGCAATACAACAACCTCTTGTCTCAACGACTCAATCACAACCTCAGGTTAGTGCCTCCTTATCTAGAGCGACTCAGGCTCAAACAAGTACTATGACTCCTCATCTTGGTCAATCATCCAGTATTGGACAACAACAAATGGTCCAACAACCAGGGCTGGTTCAATCTCAACAACCACAATTCCAACAATCATATCAAGTACCTGAGCAACAAGTCTTTGTAAGTAATGGGCAACTGCATTTCCAAAGCAGTTATCAACAACCATACTATAATGGTTATGCCCATCAACCTTATCAAAGTTACCAGCATCAAATACTTTATGCTGGTATGCAAAGACCCACTGCTCAGGCGATTCCATCTTATCCTGGGTATGCTTCGCCTAACCTGAATCAACAGTTGCCATTTGTAGCAACTCTAGAATTACCAGATCTAAACCGGCTGACGAATGATCCAATTGCTTACGCCCCTTGGTGGCCAGCGATTCCGCATAAACTTCCGTAAGATATTCCTAAATTTAATAGAAATCCGGGTGAAGACCCGTCGAATCATGTGATGACCTTTCATCTGTGGTGTTCATCTAACACCCTAAACAATGATTCGATTAGGCTTCGCCTTTTTCAGTGAATGTTAACTGGTCCAACAGAAAAATGGTATATAGAATTGCCTAGAGCTTCATTTGATAACTTCAACACCCTAGCCACAACCTTTTTAACCCATTTTCAGTTACCCATAAGGTACGAAACGGGAACATAACTCCTTACCAATTTCAAACAAACGACGGCCACTCACATATCTGATCATATTCATGAGTGGCGACGTCATCGTAGAATGGTAAAAACATATGTTCCTGATCAGCTTTTAGCTGAATGGTTTATTAAGTCATTATTACCTTCCATTAAAGAAGATGTGGCAAAGGGAGGAGTCGTCACTGAAGAGCAAGTTATTGCTCGTGCACAATATCTAGACTTGATCTATACTGAGTCTGGCACGCTCTACGATAAAATGCCTGATGCTCCTAGACCGGAATTTTCCGTTCCTCCCCCTCCTAAATCAAACAAAGACTCTCATGCCAGCGATGGCGTGATAGGTACGACAAGCATGAAATCGACAAAGGCTACATCTAAGAAAGCCCGTAAGATTTCTGATCAAAATGCAAATGAAGAACTTCTTGCCTCGGAGGTGAATGTCGTGTCGACCGACAAGGGAAAACAACTGAAGCAACCAGTGGGCAAGAAGAAAAAGAAAGGGAGAAAAAAGAAGCAGGATGATTCGTCTCTTGAAAAACCTTCTGCAAACCCTTCTAGGCAAAGGAAACCCCCTGCGAGGTGTCAGATATGTGATGAGGATCATCGGACGAGAGATTGTCCACATAAAGCTGAAGTTAAGAAACTCTTCAAGAGTTCAAAAACCTCAGCAGTATTAACTGATCAGTTTCCAAACCTGGGAACCAAACTAGTTGCTAATCAAAATGCTTCCCGATCCCAAGTCCTTATGTTGTCTATCTCAAAGCAGCAAAATGATGCTTTGACAAGGAATAAAGATTACGGGAATCCACAGCTGTCGAATAACAAGGCTAATGAACAACCTAGTAGTTCGACAACAACTTTGACAGAAGTTGTGTCGCCCATCATTCTTGAGCTAACAATAAAGCCACCAAAGGGAGTAGTACACAAATTGACATTTAATCCTCGTGCCAGAGCAGCACAACATTATAATATAGTAGGGGACTTGGCCCAATTACCGTTCGCTATGTCGACACTTGAGGTATTGCAAAATTGACCCTCCCAAAAGCAAGATTTATTATCAGCAATAGGTGGGATTGACCCAATGGATTCCAATCTTGTGGCCTTTGATCATAAAGGATATGACCCTCAGTTACCAGCTCAACTAGCTTTCCTTATTCAAGTGAAAGCCCTCAACAAAACTGTTCATCGAACAATTATTGATGAGGGGGCATCTACATGTATCATGTCGATAAGTTGCTGGAAAAATTTAGGCTCACCACCCTTGTCGCGATCGTCAACATTGTTAAAAGCATTTGATGGACGATCATACACTCCATACGGGATTTTAAGTAACTTGCAAGTTGAACTAGGGGGAAAAATAGTAGAAATTGATGTTGAAGTAATCGACGGAAACCTCGATTACAACATCCTACTGGGAAAGCCCTGGATATATGCCATGGCCGCAGTTGTGTCAACTTACTTCAGGAAGATTGCATTTCCCTTTCAAGGAGGAATTACAATCGTCGACCAACAAACATTTCTCCCCAACAGTTCACAAGTTACGGGAAGCATTCCAATGATCCATGGAAGCAATCATTTGCTTCAAAACATCGGAGTAGGTCTCCTAAAAGACCCTACCTTAATGGGTATTTTTTCCCTACCGCCTCCGAGTAATCTGGCAGAAGTGGCCACAATGGAAACCTGCAATAAGAAATCTTCTATATCTAATGGATTCGGGAGATTCCTAAACATTTTGTCAGCATGGATCATCGCCATTTTAGAAATATTGTAGCAATCAATTTTCTTGGGGGGCATGCACCTCGATTTGAATGCAATGAAGCTTGGGGGGCATGCACCTCGATTTGCGTTCTTATGCTGGGGGCATGCAAACTCGCCACGAGCAGTGTTACTGCAGGGTTCAAGCTCGTTAAAAAATAAACCCACATTGAGCAGTTTTAGCACATAGTTCAAGCTCGTTAAAAAATAAACATAAGTCATGAGCAAATGTTTCCCCCAGCGTTTAAGCTCATTAAAAAATGAACCAATTTCTGGTAAATAAACCGTTGTGAATGTAGTACTTCAGCCTTTAAAAGCCTTGGTCGTGTTCTCATCATCACTTCCACTCTGTATTGGCCGATCATTCACCTCCACTTGATTGTTTACCCCTTTTGAGGAACAACTGTGAAGAGTGATCCTGTTAGCCATCCTTATAACACTGCCATGATTGGGAAATTCCAAACCTTACCTGCAATCAGCTGCTACCCAAATTTATCACTCGTTCCTCAAAGACGAGTCTCCTTTAAGCTCTTTTCAACTGACTCGTAAAATATGAAAATATTGCCGAGCCATTGGCCTCTCCAGCTCATTAAAGTGACCGGAAGTGCTATCCCTCCTCTAGATTTTAATCTTTTTGGACCTGAGGGATTATTACACAAAAATATCGAGCGCTTGTTTTGTTCGGCTCATTAAAAGTATCGAAAATTCATCCCTTCTGTATTGTTTTATACTTTTTCGGACTTAAGGGATTAGATGACGAAAAAGTATTTTTTGAGTTTCCTTTATGTTCCTTTTCAGACTCTCTAAAGTTGAAAGGGACTGAGTTATCTTTGTCATTAAACTCGTTAAAACCTAATAGCAACAAACTTGTCCATAGCAGACAAGAATGAGTTTCCCTATCGCTAGGCTCGTTAAAACATAGCGATGGGTTTGCCTGAAGGGAAAATTATAGAACAAGCATATGTTATCCTCCTCAAGCTTGACAAAAATAAAGAGGTACTGGTCAGCAATGACTGGGGAAAAATTGGGAGGAAAACTTGAAGAAACTTTGTTGGTAGCAAGTCGCTCTTGAACATGACACTTTCACTCCGCATCCAAGTCGGGTTGGGTTGTTTCATTCACCAGTCACATCACCATGGTCACATCACACCATCCACATTTGGGGTTAATGATACCAATCCATCATGTCAGTGTCGCCGATATGTTCAAGAGAAGTCATTCAGAGAATTCACCTGTGTCTCACCCACTATAATACATCTTCTTTCATGACCGCCACCTTGAACCTTATATCACCAAATCGTTTTCACCTCCATTAAAATAATTTGCTCTGTTCCGTGTCATTGATGTGGGATTCACTAAGGCCCTCCTATGACGGATCGCTTCTTGTCGACATCAGCTCATTATCCAAGAAGTCGATCTAGGAACAACCCTTTCAGTACTTTGAAACTTGCATACCTCAATGGCAAGTTTCTCACTTCTGGCGACAGGTTTACATCAATGGCCTTCGACTGAAAGATTTTGTGTGGTGTTTGACACCAAGTCCTCTATTCACACCACATGAATTGTACTGTAGTACCTTGAGGGTCATCATCATTATCGGTGATTCCTCTCGCGCCTGTTAACAGCTTACATCATTGGCTGATAATCAGGCGATGTCTTTCCATGTTCGACTCCAGAACATCTCTCACATGGATCGACTTGTACTTTGAGTGAAGATCGAACGAGATTGAAGACCCCGGATCTAGTTTCATCCATCCGGGCTGTGATATATATTCAAGAAATAAAGGCATCAAATGTACATCGTTGCTGCACAGATAATCATCCAATCTATGGGATGATGGCTCTACCAGAATCATCAGTCTACACTCAGACGATTGTCTGTCTCATGTACATGAAAATGAATTTATAAAGCTGACCATGGGAATGCCTGCCTCAGCTAGATCATGAAAATATTATGAATATAATGTATTGTATTGTATCTTATTACAGGTCTCCTTCCAGCTTGAAAGAACTTCGGATCCTCATGATAAAGCATTTCACCCGACATAAAAAAAGATTAACGACCTCATGCTGTAGGGGGCAACTATTATAGACATTTTTGGGCACTGTAACCCCAAGCATAAATGTCCATAAACCAAGGGCTCCTAAGTCCTTAAAAGTGTTGTTCCAACCCCTAAATGAACAAGGTCGACTGATTACAGCTTCCCCCAGAAGTTCTCCATGAAAAACTACTCCGAACTGGTCAAAACTGGATCATTTCACCTGCTCCATAGGCAAAGTGCTTTGCATCTCACCTAAATACACACAGTAGGTGCGTTGCATTTCAAAAAGCCCTTCTATGGGGTGCGATGGCCGAGAAGAGATTAATGGCAGTGTCAATCCGCGAGGTGGAGAAGCATGGAATCTTCCAGAAACTTCTCCTATGACACTTGCCTCTCTAAATTCGACCAGGGATGAGTAAGAGATCATCAATCTCCAAGTGGAAGCAAGAACTATCAGAGGGAAGACACTAATCAAATCACAAGCTGACTCATCTCCCTTACAGACATCTATATATGAATCCCTCATCCCAGAGATCCGGAGGCTAGAATCTTGCATCTTGTAAGGAATTGTTGTTGGTTTATTGGTGTGAGATCATAGTGTTGGGTGATCTAAGCTTGTCATGAGGTGAAGAAGGGATTCTTATTGCTGAGAGGATGATGTTGGGTCAGAACAACTGGTTGTAACTCTCTTGGCTCTTTCTTGATTATCAATAAAGCTATTCAAGTTTTCCTCCATACTCTTGTGTGATTTATGTTTTATGCATTTGTATGGTCAATTTACATCTGATCCTAGATTGTTTATGATAATAGATCCATGTTCTCGTATAGTATTGTGATGCTTTGATTCTACAGGTACTCTGTGAAGCTGGGTATACAAGGAAGCGAGTAGCAAAGGACTATCAGAAGAGAGAGGAATCGAGCAAGGAGACAAGCGCAAGACAAAGGTTGGTCTCCTTTATTCTTCTCTCATCTATCTCTCATAAAGGAAAACGGAAGTAGTCTTTACTTTGTTTGTTTCTAAGGTATCCACTAGCCTTAGTGGGATTAGCAGTTATGCATAGACACTTTTCCCTGTAACACCAACACTTAAAGATATTGTTATGGAAGAACTGTAGAAATTGCTTGATGCATGATTCATCTATCCCATCTCTGACAGTGAATGGCTCTCTCCTTTGGTGCTAGTTCCAAAGAAAAGTGGTAAATGGAGAATCTATGTCAATTATCGGGAATTGAACAAAGCCACTAAAAAGGACCATTTGCCTTTACCTTTCATAGATCAAGTGTTAGATGGTCTGGCAGGGAAAAAGTTTTTCTCTTTCCTAGATGGCTTCAGCGGGTACAATCAGATTCAGATCAGACTCGAAGACCAAGATGAGACCACTTTCACTTGTCCTTGGGGTACCTTTGCATACCGGGTCCTTCCTTTTGGTTTGTGTAATGCTCCAGCCACTTTCCAAAGAGTGGTACTAAGTATATTCTCCAAATTAGTTCATGATGAAGTAGAGATATACATGGATGACTTTACTCCTTATGGCTCTGACTTTCAGGAAGCTTTATCTAACCTAGGAAAAGTTCTAGATAAGTGTATTGAGATGAACTTGTCCCTCAGTTCAGAAAAATGTGAATTCTTTATGACTGAAGGGATCGTGCTAGGTCATCCGATATCTCAACAAGGACTGCAGGTGGATCCCAACAAAATTGCCATCATCCAAAGGGTCCCACCTGCTCAAAAGGTGAGAGATGTCAGAAGTTTCCTAGGATTAACTGGGTATTGTCGAAGATTCATTAAAGATTTCAGCAAGCTAGCCTCTTTGTTGTTTGGTATTTTATGTAAAGATGTCGAATCTATATGGTCGGAAGACTGTCAAGAAGCCCTAGATACCTTGAAGAGCAAGCTTGTGACTGCCTCAATTTTGAGAGGCCCAAACTGGGCCCTACCTTTCCACATTCACACAGATGCCTCGAACAAAGCAATAGGAGTATCCTTGGGACAAATTGATGAAAAGCTGCCTTATGCCATATACTTTATAAGCAAAAACTTGTCAAAGGTGGAGCTAAACTATACAGTCACCGAAAAGGAACTCCTAGCTATAGTGCATTCCTTAAACAAATTCAGACATTATATCACAAGCTATCAAACCTTTGTGCACACTGATCATGCTGCAATTAGATATTTAATGAACAAACCGGATGTAAATTCTCGCATTATTAGATGGTTGCTTTTACTACAACAATTTGATTTGACCATTGTTGATAAGCTTGGTAAAGAAAATGTTGTTGTTGACTTTTTGTCTAGAGTAAATTTGCCTGCAGGTGAAGAAGGGATGGTGGATGATCAAATGCCAAATGAACACCTATTTTCTATCTCAGTACTCTCTCCATGGTTTGCTGATATAGCAAGCTACTTGGCTTCAGCACAGTTCCCACCACACTTATCTTCAAAAGAGAAGAGTAAGATAGTAAGGAAAAGCACCCCTTTCACTTGTATTGGGGGCAATCTCTTCAAACTTGGCCCAGATCAAATCTTGAGAAGATGTGTCAGGGAGGTGGAAGTTTTTTACATCCTCTTGAATTGTCATGATGGGCCATGTGGAGGTCATTTAGCAGCAAAAAGAACTGCCTTCAAGATACTACAAGCAAACTACTATTGGTGCACTCTTCATCAGGATGTGAGGAGATATGTCAGCCAGTGCGATCAGTGTCAAAGGATGGGGAAACCCACTCCAAAGGATAAAATGCCCATGCAGCCTCAAGTGACCTTTGAGCCATTTGAGAAGTGGGGCATGGAATTTGTGGGGCCTATCAGCCCTCCTTCAAAACAGAAGCAATACATTATTATGTGCACCGACTACTTAACAAAGTGGGTAGAGACAAAAGCAATCAAAGCAACGACAGAGGAAAAAGTAGCTAAATTTTTGAGAGAGAACATATTCTACAAGTTCAGGTATCCAAGAGAGTTGGTCACAGATCAAGGCAGCTAGTTCACTTCCAATTTGATTGAAGACCTTCTCACACATCATAGAATCAAGCATAGGACTTCCACCCCTTATCATCCACAAGCCAATGGGCAGGTGGAGGTCACTAACAGAGCATTGGAAGGGATCCTGACAAAGGTAGTGAGCAACAGTAGAAAAGACTGGGTGGATAGATTAGTTGAGGCCACTTGGGCCTACAACACAACATGGAAGACCACTACAGGGTTCACACCCTATGAGCTGGTCTATGGGAAGAAGGCTTTGTTGTCAATAGAATTTGAATTCAATACCCTGAGAATGGTAGCTCAACTGGACCTAGACCTTAGCCATGCACAAAAAGAAAGATTACTCCAACTCAATGGATTGGATGAACACAGAATGAAAGCCCTTCTCCACACAGAGGTAGTTCAGCTTCAGAGGAAGATATGGCATGAAAAGAAAATTAAGGAGAAGCAATTCCAAGAGGAAGATTGGGCACTACTCTATGATTCAAGATACAAATATTTCAAGGGCAAGCTGAGGACAAGATGGTTGGGACCCTACACTATGGAGAAATGCAATGACAATGGTTCAGTTCTGATCAGAACCATTGATGATGAAGCCATCCCCATGCTTGTCAATGGACATCGGTTGAAAGTCTATAAGAAACCCCTCTCCAAGCGAGAGTTCATTGAAGGATTGAATAAGTCAGTGATGGTAGTGGAGCATGTCTTAGCCTCCACTTCACCCACTCACTGAAGAAAAAGAAAAAACCAAAAAATAAGGACTCAAGTGAAAACCTACATGAGGCGCTTGAGTCCCATCATTGGGTTGAAAACCTCTCTTGAGGCGGCCCAGTGATGTCAAAAAAGAGAAGAAAGAAAATAAGATCCCTAGGTGAAAACCTCCCTTGGAGGTGCCCAGGGCAGGAAACTAGGGTGAAAACCTCCCTGAGGCGCCCTGGTTGTTTTCAAAAAAAAAAAAGAAAAAGAAAAAGAAAAATGAATTTCCAGTTGTATTGCAGGTTTGCAGGAGGACTACAGGAAGCAGTAGTAGGTGCCAAGGGAGCTCTGAAACCAATACCAGCACCTATCCTACCTTCCCACACCTTTATCCATCATTCTTGGCATTCTTTTCACCTCACTATGCTTCATTTTAAAAAACTATGTTTTCTACAGGAGGCTCTGTGTTTTCTACAGGAGGCTCCTGTAGAAATTACAGAGAGCTAGAATTGGATTTTAAAGGTAGTTTGAGGAACAAGGAAGCTTCATAAAAGATTTATAAATCCTCTTGTAGTCTTCAAACCTCTTTTCCATAATTTCTAGACCTGCATCACATCCCAAACATCATTCTTCTTCCTGCCCAAGAAAAAATATAGAAAAAATAGTTTTTTAGAAAAAGAAGAAACAAAAAAAAAAAAAAAAAAAACAGTTTTTTAGAAAAAGAAGAAACAAAAAAAATAAGAAAAGGAACAGCAACATCCACCTCACCTGAAGCCTAACTATTACCTCTCCATCTCTATCTACATTTTTGGCATCATCCTCATAGCTCCAAGCATAGAAAAAGCTAAAATTTCAAAGGGAGAAGCAACTATAGGAGCTCTTGTAGGAATTCCTATAGCAGCTGATCCCATTAAAATCTAGCATTAGTAGCATGAGGGTGAAATTCTGAAGGTTAAAGCAGACACTTGAAGATCAGATCTAGCCAGAAAGGAACCTGCTCAAAGCACAACCACACCTCAGCAAGCAGACAAGCATGCATCAAAAGAAATAAAGGCATGCAACAGAAGGAAAGGCCATAGCACCTCACAACAAACACATTCGAATCTCAGGTAAGTAACTAACCCACTCTTCTGTTTGCATTAATATAATTTGAGAGCATGCAATAACAACGAGATGGTTGAGGATGGTTGAGGTTAAGGTGGCCAGTTAACTTAGCCACCTTCATCCAGTTGACTTCACTCATCCGAAGATGTCACTCACACGTGCGCTTAGTCAAACTCAAGAGAGATGTCAAGGACAGGTAGTGGATGCGGTGTGAACTCCGATGCAATCATGAGGGATGATTACGAGGAAAGGGCCATGATTAAAAGGTAGGTGGGGACCAACGGTCTGAATGGGGCTAGCGTACACTTGGCCAGCTCACCCTCCATCACTGGAAATATCCATAAAAAGAAATAAGTACTCCTCCCTGAAGCACACTCACCATCTTTTTCCTTCAGTCTCTCCTCGAAACTCCACTCTTGCTACCTTCTCGTGCCCCCACAAACCTCATAACCATCATTCTCCATTGATCTCTCCCATATCCTTTCTCTCGTCTTTTTCTACAGGAGCACTTACAGGTTCTACAGGAGAACCTATAGGAATCCTACGGGAGGGCTTCCAGTGTTCTACAGGAGGGCCAGTGAGCTGTTTTGGAGAGGGAAAACATAGTTTTTAGCATAATTCTTGGGCTGAAGAGGTAGGTTCTTGGCATACCTCCATTGAATATCAAAATATGCAAGAAGTGGTTTAATTTTGAGGAGAAAATAGAACTTTTGGGTGGAGGAAATTCATAAAAAGAATTGTTGCTTATTTCTTAAAAAAAAGACACAGTCTCTCTATCTCTCTATTTTATTCAAAAACTGTTCTCTCCATTTCCATAGTTGGTTTTCTAAGGAAGCATAGACAAAATGACAGGAGGTTTTATGAGGAAGGAGCCCACCAACTCCTCTAGGCTCCATGCACACCCCCAAGTAGTGGACATATTCACAAGAGAAAATTGGATGAGATTTTTTGAGAAATTCCGAGGGTTTGATGAGGAGATTGCTTAGGAATTTTCCCACTCTTTGGTCTCTCACTCCAGAACACATGCCATTGTCACCTTTAGAGGCCTTTCCATGGAGATAACCCCTGAATTTATAAGTAGGGTCACTACCCTTTCTTTTGGGTTGCCTTGGAGTAAGGATGAAAAACCAATTGGCCAGGCTGCCAAGAAACACTTCTTCCAAAACAATGAAACCCCTGTAGAAGATAAGAATGGCATAAGAAGGGCTAGCATACCATACCCTTGGGATGAGGTTAGCTATTAGATAATCAAGTATATTTCCTATGAGGGGAGGTACAACATTCTCTATGGTTACCACTTTGCATGAATTAAGGTATGGCATGGACACTCTAGCCCCTCAGAAGCTCAACATCCCCTACTTCCTCTTGCAGTACCTCATTGAATCTAGTACTAAAGTAAAAGCAGGAAATCTAGACCAGCTAGCTCACCATGGGTTAATCAAAATTTTAGTGGAAGAAGCCCTCCATACATTTACAATTCCCAGAGCATGGGAAATTTTATGAAACATGACTGCTGAAGATGACATAAAGGCCCTGACCTATGATATTAGCCCTACTAGTAGTGAGGAGGAAGAGCAACAAGGGGGAGAAGGTGAAGAAACTGGTGATTTAGAGGGACAAAAAGGGAATAAGGAAGAAACCAAAAGAGAGGAGGAGAAAACTAAAGGAACAGAGTAAACAGAGACAGAGAAAGAGACAGAAGGAGGAGAAAAAGGGGTAGAAAAGACAAAAGTGTCTCCTGAGACCCTAGAAAGAGAGGTAGAATCTACTTTCAATGCCCTCAATGCACCAATTAAACCAAAACAAAAGAGGAAGAGGCAAACCTCAATGTATTTCAGGGCTAGGAAGACCACAATGATCAAAACAGGGAAACCCCAGCCTTCTTCTAAAGTGCCAATCATTATTGAAGATTCACCCTCTACCCAAGGAAAAGAATCCCCTTCCAAGGAACCTATCACTTATGAAAGGGGGACTCCTAGATCTCCCACATGGAAAGAAAAAGTAGAACTACAGGACTCAAAAACAATCCTACAGGAAGCATAGACCGTTCTACAGGAGACCCTGTCAAAACTATAGGAGATCGAAAAACTTGAAAAAAGGATAGAAGGACAACCACAGGGAAAGGAGGAAGCAATAGAAGCACAAGAACCTGATCCCTAGCCTAGTCTTGGCTCTTACTATAATCTCCTTGAGGGGGGAAGAATCATTCCACAAAAATTTGCAATTCCACTATTCTTTGAATTGGAGAAAGAAAGAATAAGGACCCATAGGTGGATGCAAATAGCCAAATCCAAAGGAGTTGAGGATATTGGTCATATGGAGGACAAACTCAGAGAAATGGGCAGAGAGTTAAGTGCTGTCAGGCATAGAGAAACAATCACAAGAAATCACCTTAAAACTGAAAATGAATTGCTAAGATGACAACTGCAAGAGAAAGAGACCCAATTGGCATGCATGGCCAACTGGTCCATGGAGGCATTGCAATGTAGGACACCAACAAAGTCCTATGGCTTGTATCTCAAGGACCAATGGATGCAATTTTAGATCAAGACTTTGGCACAAAGAGGCAAAATGCCTTTCTAAGATTACAGGCAGTTTATAGACCTGTGTGACCAAAACACATCAGAAGATAAGGCAAAGATTGTAGAATTCTATTTGCATAACATGGACCTCATAGACATGAATGTGTGGGACCCCAATGCTAGGCTAGGGGACCTGCAACTTATGGCCATGGCCTCATGGATGAACCATGAAGAGTTAAGGGCAGTAGAAATAAGAAGGTCGATGATAAAAGAATAGAATGAGCCCTTGATGATCAGAGCTGTCATCAACACACATAACCCACTTGCACATAATCCTCAGATTGCCCCTAGATATATCAGTGATCAGGCTCAAGCCATTACACATTTTGAGGATATGGAGAGGTTACTTGGGGATGAGTGTCTGCATGCATGTATGAGGAGATAGAACACATTACTACACAGTCTGCAGATGAGGGAATATCATTCCCCAATGAGGATGAAAGAGGCATTAAGGAGAGTGCCAATGTACAAGTGCTCCATGCAGAAGTTGAAGGTCAATTGGATTGGCCTCAAATTGAGTCCCCCACTGCTACTAAGCATGCTAGAAGGTAGAAAATAAGAAGAAGAGCAACAACAGTGGGAAGAGGTATACAGGAAGGTAGGATTCGATGACAAAGAAGAGGAGACCACATCAGAAGCATGGGATGCTAGGGAGGCCACCAGGGCCATAAAAGATGAGAAGATGGACTAAGTTGCTCAGAGGATGAGCAACACTTTCAGTAGGGGGGTGATGATGAGCCTCATCAATGGGTAATTATATGGGCCCATTTTACCTCCTAATATCGTCAAATCAACCATTCTCTTAGCTTATTGTATTATTTTCTAATTATATTTATGCTTATAGAGTGAGTTGAGTTGGTTATGATGCCATGTGGTCTAATATGTGTTTAATGAAGATTTTTGATGAATTTTGTGGTCAAAGTCGAGGATCTAGTGGACAAATGGCAGAAATAACTCGAAGTGGACAAAGGGGAGGATTTATAGGAGAGAATCCCCCTCATTTATTACTCCCCACTTCGAAATCCCCTTCATTCAGCTTGGAGTACAAGCAGCCGAGCAAGTGGAGGATAACTGATGTTTATCTCGAGTTTTGGGAGCCAAGGCTCCTTGATTTTGAGGAAGCTATTGGGAGCTTCATTTGTATAAGTAGAGAGGCCCAGGGCCTCACTGGGGTTGGATTTTTGTTGGATTTTTGCTTATGTAAACTCTGCTCGACTTCGAGCTTATTATTTTGTGACAGATTCATGTAATCTTGTTATTGTTTTGGAAATAAAGATGGAATCATTTTTGAGTTAGCACTGAGTTACCTCAGAGGGCTGAAGCTCTTGGGTTAGGGCCCAATCCAAGTAGCCAAGCTCCTCTTTACTTGTATTTGTATGTTTTATTTTAGTTGTAGATCAAGTTTTTGTTAGATGAATTTATTTTATGGTTAAGAATAGGTTTTTTTTTTATGATTCAGTAGTTTGCTTCCATTTGTGCTTTCTATAGTAGGTTAAGAAGTGATAAAGAGAAGATTCAAAAGGCTAGCAATAGTGCCTTGGCCTCTCTTCCTCCCTTTGGGACCATGATTTGAGGCAAAGACCCTCTTGCTGCCCTAAAAACACAAATTTTCCTCATTCATAGGACTTCTAGTGTTTGCAGCTTTTTAGTGGTTAATAGTCTAGTTTTTCTTTGCTTTAGAACTTCTTCATCATTCTCACTTCTTTTTTTACAATAGTCTTCTTTCATGCTTTCCTTTCTTGCAGAATTTCTCAGCATTTCCTTTCATAGATCATAGATCAAAGTATTTTGATGCAAAACTTTGTTTTCCTAGATGCACTTATCTCATTGCTTGCTTGATCTCATTGGTTGACTGTCAGTTTTTTATGAAGCATATATCTTCTAGCAGCAGGTCAGCCTATTATCCATGCCATCCTCCATCTGATCCATGCCCTATAGGTCGCCCAAGTCTCCCCTCAATTCTGCCTTAGTTTCCTGCATTTTCCATAGACTTTCCTCTCTCTCCTTGAGCAAATCCAAGCATCTTTCTCTCTCCTAATGATTCTTGGTAGACCCTAGGTGCCCTAACACTTCATCCCAACCTTCATATACCTTATCCACCCACCCTCACACCTTCAAAATAGTGAGAATTGCTCTCAGCCTCCTCCTATAGGCCTTATGTAGAACACTGTTTTTCCTCGTGTAGATTCCTGTGTCCTCCTGTAGATTTTCATGTAGGCTCTCTTTTGAAGGCCGAGTTTCGGAAAAGCCTCCAGAAGGCCACCTGAGACCTCTTAGGACCCATCCACACCATCCTCCATCCTCTCAAGTCCCAAAACCGCCCTCCATCGCCACCTATTCGTCGCCACATTCACAAACAAATAAATTACATGCATGACAAATTCACATGAAAATACATAAAAATCCAAAAAGATGTTTTTTGCTCATTTACTTTCAGAAATAGCTTAGGTAGATGTTGTTTACTTTCTTGAGTAGATAATGACATTCTGTTCATGGTTTTCATAGTGCTTTCTACAAAAGTAGGATTAGTGGTTAACTAGGATTTCCTTAGTTTGCTTTACATTTCAATCTTCCTTTTTGCAAGTAGAATAGCATTAGCAGAGTAATCTCTTTTTCCTTTCATCACATATAGAGCTTCTTCTAGAATCCATAGAAGTTGGCTTGAGCTCCTAGTGATCTTGCGTCGACTGACCAAGTGACAACCTGCAGTAAGAACTAGTACTTGTGCATGCAACACCGTCACTTCCAAGTTTGTTACGAACTACTGGGTTGATAAGAGTAAAGTAGGAAGCCCAAGAGTTGTAGCATTATTGCTGCAATACTGGTGCTCACCACCTTTCCTTAGATCTACCTCAAACTCAGTCTTAGATCAAAATAAAATTTAATTTGAAAAGGGCATGGAATAGCCTAAAATATTGCCTCATATATCACTATGATTTTTCCTTAGTAATAGTCCTCATACCATAAAAATTATGCCTTTGAAATTAATTTGGATATGCCTCAGAAATGATAAAATAATGATCTCTTTCCAATGAAAACCACCAAAAAATGTTAAATAAGTAAGTCCAATTGCCCTAAAAAGCTTGACCTCCTTTAGATCAGAATCTCTACTCTTGGCCTCAAATTTTTTTTAGATCAAATACAGAAGATAATGCAAGTGAAATTGATGATATTGGAGGGATACCTAGTGCCCTATATATACTTTAAGGAAGGGAATGAAAAGGGGGCCCAACATGCCCTAAAACCCCTTAAAAATCGAGCTGACCTGTCCAATAAATTCAATTTTCCTTGTGGAGCTCACTCATTTTTTAAACTATATACATAATGCTTTTAAGGGACGAAATTAATCCTTCATGAAACTATTTTTCAAAATAAAAAATTCCTTCTTTAAGGTTTACTCAGGCAACCGAAGACCCACATAATTTATCTAATATTTTCTTAAATATCAATGCCAAAATTTTGACCAATCATAAAGCTACATTTTATCATTCATTTTGGAAACCATGACCACAACTTCAGGGCTTCAACTTTGAGAGAGAATATATCCTCAACTATGAGGAATCATGTGGCATACCACCTACCATTAGAAAGGACTCTATAGGTTTTATCCAACCATCATACCATTATGCACCATAACATGACCCATTGCATCCATAAACCTTGTTTAATATTGGATATTTATGATGATTTACATCAAACCTTCCATCAATAAATTCTTCCTTGAGACAACCTTCACACTCTTTACATCAAAGACAACTCCCCTTTGACATAAATGACAACTTGACAAAATTAAGCTAGGGATGCAAGCCATGGCATGAGTAATGGGTAGGGAAATGAGCTTAGACAACCTAGATGCTAAGAATCTTTCCTAGCCATTTGGATTTTAGTTTTGAAAGGGAATGAAACATATCAGAAGAAGCAACATAGATAAAATGGTATAGAGGGATTCAAGCTTGGGCCAAATACTTAGATGAATCTATTGGGAGAAAGACTAGTGGGTAGGGTTTGGATAGCTAGGAAAAGATGAGAATTAGGTAGTTCCTAATACCATACTTTTGAGGCATCAACGACGTCCAAAAGGTTCTATAGAATTGGATTAGATCATTTAAAAATAATTTATAAAATGATTACAAAGTAAAAGGGTAAATTTCCTTAAATTTTGAGGTGGTACTGACGTGGTAGGATGGCTTGGTTAGGTTATTGATGTCTTAGGGGGGTTGATAGTTGAATTTTTCTTGGTCATTAAATATTAGTTGTTAGGGAGTGCCAAATAAAGGGAAAATTAGTTTTATATAGATAAGAAGAGTCAGTGGCATGAATTTTAGGACAATAAATACCATAAAATGTTTTGCTAGAGAAGCTTGGAAGAGATATGATATGGAGCACTAAAGCAAGTTATCAATGTGATAAGGGTGGGGAAGTGAGTTGTGATAATGCATATCATGACGAAGAAGACTTTTGGTATGATAAGGTGATTAAGGTATCTAGTGGAGAGAGGAGGAAAAACATGTATCAAAAGGAAGGAGGGTTATCATGTGATACATTGCGTGGCTAGGGAGAGTGGACGTAGTTTTGTGTCACTAGAGCATAAAGATTCCAACGATATGGAAGTAGGAAGTTTCTTAATGTAGTGAAACATTTAGTTGTAAAGTGGTAGGGTCTGGATATTGCATGGAATAGGGACTTCCCTATAATGCATCATTAGGAACAAGGCTTTCCCAATGATGTATAATAGTGAACATGGAATTCCCTTTGATGTATCATTGGGAGAAATGTTTTTCTATGGGAAAAATGGCTTGGAAAGCTCTAGGAAGAGAGCCTTGGAATGCAAGAAAAAGTAGTGACCAACGAGAAAGAGGCTTAGGAAAAAGGAAAAGGATTAGGGAGCTAGGAAATTAATTTCAAGAGAAGGTGGAGACCCTCTCCTTTTTAATTATTGTAAAGGAAACAAAAGACAATAAGAAGATGGGGCTCATTAACACTATCAAGCTACAACCTGTTCTTTATCAAGCTACAACTTGAAAAGATATTTCAATCTCCCAATCACAATACAAATTCAAGTTTTTTGATTACCTGATATTAATTTATGTTGTCAAGTCTATTGCACATCTTCTATGCTTCTCTCCTTCAATTTTGTTCCACTTTTGTTGTTACTCATGAACCCTCTCTTACAAATTGCTTTTCTCCAAAATTGCTTTTTCCATTCAACAATGTATATTTTACAAGTATGGCTTATTGACTATTTGTATTCTCTATAGGACTATGAAATGGGGTATTGTCTCTTGGTCTTCTAAAACTGTTCACAACCTTTTCCTTCATTTTTAGATCCAAAAAATAGAATTTGTAATATAAAATAGAGCTGAAATAAAATAGCTCAACATTAATGATTACAAGAGACCAATTATATTTGTATTATCTACATTTTCCAAGCTTGTATCATACATTTTTATGTTCAATGAAAGCATAGATTTTCCAACTTGCGTCTTAATATTTTATGTTCCATTTCAACATTGTTCAACCTTCACATTGATTAACATATCCTTTACATTTCACATCACTTTTAGATTTTGCACTTCAAGCAACCTTGCAACAATAGCATTCAACATAAAGCAACCATATCATCAACATGATTAGTTGACATCAATGCCAACATCACCAACATTCTCCCCCTTTGGCATTGATGGCAACATAAATTCCTTCTTCCTTCAAAACAAATATCACTATTTCCTCCCCCTTTGACATCAATGACAAGGGATTTTAAGGCAAAAAAATTCTCCTTTCTTGCAAATTCAAACTCAAAACGGCTACCAAGTAAACCTTGAAAGGTATGATGAAACCAAATAAACTTCAAATGTTTCTCCATTAATCATTAAATTTTTTCAATGCTGTAATTTTGCCATAACCTTTCATATGTATAACATTATGCAAACACATCTACAAGATTGTTATGTTGTATTGAATGTGATATACTATTTCAAGCATGCCAATTATGTGCCAACACAATGCTTATATGTGCCAAATCTGAAGTACTAAATAACTGGGTGAAAACGAAGTGACAACTTTAGCCCAATTCGATGCCAATAGATTGGATATTTGAATAAAAACGTAATACAAGGCTCATTGTGTGTTAAATGGGTGTTAATAAGTGAATTAGGCGTTGAATAAGAAATGAAGGTCTAGTGAATAGGTGTTAAAAGAAACTTTAATATATAATGTAATGTTTGTTTGAATAGTTATTTCCTAGGTCGCAAAACCCTAACGTATACAACCAATAAGTCGACTTTCACAAAGGGATCTAATAATGTGGAAAGCATATAGGACATCCTCGACGGGTGTAACTGTCGACATTTTGGAGAGGTTAAGAAAAAAAATATGTTGTCCATTCAAACGTTGTTCATTAACGGTGTCCATTCAACGTTGTCCATTAATGTGGTTCATTCAAAAATTGTAAATGTATAGGCATTTATACTTTACTTCTCCATTAAGAACTTTGCTAGTTCTTGCCTAACAATTGATCAACGATTTTCCATTGCAACACGCTCAACGATTTGCCAACTGCTTGACATCGAATAGAACCATATTGAATATAAAATATGCAACGTTGTATAAATATTATAATTTTGTTGCATATATTTTATTATTCATGGAATAATTGTTTGACATAACAAAAATTGAAACATATGTATGCCTTCCATGATGTTGTATCACACGATTTTTGTATGCCTTCAGTTGCATATATATTATTATTTCACTACCATGTTATCATTATCTGTATTCCTTCCGATTGTTGTATGCCTTCCATTACTAATATAAGATAACATCGTCGACTGTGTGCTTCCAACATTAACTGCCTAGACATTCTTTGAAAATGGCTTTGGATGGTTATTTTACACTGGATTGAACCCCTAGTTACCGATACTCTTCTCAAACACATTGGAAAATGACGCAAAAATACTTACACTTTGATTCATATCGCATCTATTGCATCTCTAAATAGCTTTCTTAGAAAAAAAAATTGCTCCATAACCATGAAAGCACTGTTGATAGAAGAGTACGCTGCACACTAAGGAATTTAATGTAGCTCCAAGTAATTTTAATGGTGTTCCATGGAATTTTAACGTTGTTCCACTTCTGACACCACAATATACAAAATAATGTATGCTGTTGGATAGATTTCTAATAAAGCTCAACATATTTATTGAATAATTATTTTTAAATGCATTTCTTAATTGCACCTGCCAGATTTAATGTGCTTGCCAACATTTTGCTGGAATAAGCCATCTTTTTGTACATAATATATTGAAACGCATATCGATGGTATTTACAATGTTCAACCGTTACGAATGCTGCCAATGGAATCAATATTGCATCTACCTTGTTGTCAATACTATGTATGGGCATGCCAACACTTATTATTAGTGTTTATGCCTCCTCACATTTGTACTCCAGTAAGATATTCATATCCATAATTACACATAGTTGTTACTCTTCATTTTCCTTGTGTTACCTTCCTTGCCACTATTCATATCTTATCATTGCATATAGAGTTCATTTTGAGTGCTCAATTCTCTTTGGGCTTCCATTTCCTTCTCTGAGATGCTTGCTTACTCTACATGTTTTCTTGATCTTTTAAGGATCTCCTCCTTTTGCTTTGAATATTTTCAATGTATAGGATTAATCAATCCTAGTGATTCTCCTTTTCAATGGCATGCATTGTTAGATTTTTGTTCAATAATTTGTTGTTCTTGAAATTCTCTTAGTATTGAATGCCTCTAAAAAATGCATCTCAATGACTGTAGAGAATATATTCTTCAATATAGTGGATTTGAATGGTTGTCCATTTGCTTTCTACGTGATATATGAGCCTTATTTTTCTACAACTTGTATAGATATGGAGAATGCCCTCTCTGTATTATTCAATTTCAACTTGTATAGATATGGAGAATTCCCTCTCTGTATTATTCAATTTCATCTTCTGCAAAGCTCTTGATGAATTGATTCTTCATTCAAGTAGTTATGAGATGGTGGATCTTTGTCCGATATATAAGTTTATTCTTCTTCAACTATGGTGCTAATCCTTTTCAATAGATTTCTTTTATTGTTGATGAATACACTTTAACTCTTATTTCACTTCAAAAATATAGCATTAATAACATCCAAATATTTGTGGTCATAATAACAAAGCTGAAGTATTTGGAGAAATCCTAGTGATGTAATGAAATGTAGCAATGTAGATTTATCATTTGTTGGTCTTCTTTAATAGCAGCTTTTGATTTCGTAGAGAATATATGCATACAATGATCCTTTGTGCCAATATTGTACTTGATTATCTTCTTATCTGCTAAGCCTTTTCATATAGAACTTGCAAGTAATAGGGTTCAAATGATGATCTCATGATGCTTCATGATGAGGGATACTAGTAATCAAACAAACAGATGTATAAATCCACTCCTTTAAACTTGATGACAATGTTGTTTCTTTCATATAATTGCAGAGGTCTCATTTTTTTGCTTACTTCATAGACCAAATGTTAGTTAAATACAAGGGTCATCATAATGTACATTGATGCATTCCATATAAACATTTAGATTCATCAGAAGATGAAGGATTTTGAGAAATATGCCAACATACAATGAGCTAGGCTCATATTTCAACATGCTTTGACTAGATATGAAAATGTCTTAACAGGACTACGTACATTTGAAAATATTTTTCAGGATATGTTTGCACTCTTGATTCTATGAAGACTTTGATGATGCCTTTGTTCTTTCGTGGCTTCTTGTTCATGGTACTCAGCCATCTTCATTGTTTGTTGAGCCACATGTTCTTTGAGAAAGTGGTAATTTCTAGGGATATGTTTAGTTTTTGAATGAAGCATAGGATTCTTTGAAATGATTATTGCACTTCTATTGTCGCACTTACTAGATATAGGTTCAATGAAATTTACCTTCATATCTTGTAGAGTATTTTTCATAGACAACACTTGTTTGTAACAAGCAGCAGTTGCTATGTATGCAACTTTTGCCGTAGACAGAGAGACTGAAATTTTTTCTTGCTTAACCATGCAACTAGAGACTCTCCTAAGTAGAATGCACTGTCGCCTGTACTTTTTCTATCATCCACATAATTGCTCAGTCTGCATCTGTGTATGTTGTCAATGTAAAGTTCTTACCTTTTGGGTACCATAGTCCATAGTTCATTTCAAATATCTAAATATTCTGTTTGTTTCTAATAGATGACTTTATTTATCTATTGATTAATATCTTGCCACTAATCCAACTGCCAACATTACATCTGGTCTACAAGTTGTTAGGTATAACAAGCTTCCTATCATAGATCTGTAAAACTTTTGATCCACATTAGTTGATTTATCATCTCTACATAGCTTGCATCCAATTGCCATGGGGGTTGAGATAGTTTTATATTCTTCCATTTGGAAAATTTTCAACATATCTCTTAGGTATTTCTCTTGAGAAATGAATATGCCTCCAGACTTTTGTAGGATTTGCATCCCTAGGTAAAAGGTAGGTTCTCCAATCATTGACATCTCAAACTTAGAATTCATCTCTTCAGGAAACCATTTTACTCGATGATCTTTATTTCTGCCAAACATTATATCATCCACATACACAACCACAATTAGTAATTCATTTCCATCAGCCTTTATGTATAGATTATTATCATCTCCTCCTCTCTTGAAAGCCTTTTTTGAAGGTACTTATCCAGTCTAGAGTACCATGCCCATGGTGCTTGTTTTAGACCATACAATGCCTTCTTTAACGTGTAAATGTAGTTAGGTTTATCTGACAGTGAAAATCCTTCAAGTTGTTCCATGTAGAACTCTTCCTCAAGTTATCCGTTTAGAAAATCAGACTTCATGTCCATTTTTTGTACTTTGAAACCATTATAACAAGCAAAGGCCAAAAAAATCCTAATTGCCTCCAATCTTGCAACTGGTGCAAAAGTTTCTTCATAGCCAATACCTTCTACTTGTGAGTAGCCCTTTCACACTAGTTTAGCTTTGTTTCTAACAATTTTACCCTGTTCATTCATGATGTTTTTGAATACCCATTTTGTGTCAATGACATTTTTTCCGACTAGTCTTGGTGTCAGTTCCCAAGTCTTGTTCCTTTCAATTTGATATAACTCCTCGTTCATAACATCTATCCATTTTTTGTCTTTAATTGCTTTATCAAAGTTCTTTGGTTCAATCTGTAACAACATAACAATAAGAACATGGTCTGATTTCTCTGTAAGTTGCCTCCTTGTTTGCACTCCTTCACTTTTATCTCCAATAATTTGACTTTCAGGATGATTATTTTTTGTGTATCTTGAGGGACCTTTTGAATGAGTCTCTTTATTTTCTAAATCTTCATCTTGTAGTTCATTTTCTTTATTTTCATGATGATGAGGATTGATAAAACTTGTGCTTTTGATCTTATCTGGTAGTTCTTCATCAAACTTTACATCTATGCATTCCACAATCTTATGAAATATTTAATTATAGCACTTGTATCCCTTACGTTTTTATGAATATACCAAAAATATTTCCTCGTCTGATTGAGCATCAAACTTTCCTATATTTTCATCATTATTTGTGATATAACATTTACCTCCAAATACTTTAAAATGATTGATTGAAGTTGGCTTACTGTGCCACAGTTCATAAGGCGTCTTATCACAGTTTTGTTTAATATGTGCCTTATTGATAATATGTATTGTTGTATGTATCGTTTTTTCCCAATAGGTTTTAGGAATGTTGCTTTCTTTCTTCATGGCTCTCGCCATTTGTTGAACAAATATGTTTTGTCTCTCTGCGACTCCATTCCGTTGAGGTGTGTCTGCAACAATATACTGTCGTTTTATGTCAAATTCATGACCAAGTATTCAAACTCATATGAAGTAAATTCACCTCTTTTGTTTGACCTTATGCATTTTATCTTGCACTTTGTTTGATTTTTTTCTAGTGCCTTGAATATTTTTAACTTATCAAATGCTTCTAACTTATTTCTAAGAAATTCCACCCATGTCAATCTAGAATTGTCATCAATTATCACCAAAAAATATTTTTATCCTCTTGGTGCTTCTATCCTTGAATGTCCACACAAATCCATATGAACTAGTTGTAGAGGCTTGCTACTTGACAATTTATCTTTGAATTTGAATGATGTCCGTGTTTTTTCCCCATTTGACATGGCTTGCAAGTAGTGTTTTAAGGATTTTTTTATTGTTGATAGATCTCTTACTACTCTCTTCTTACTAATCTTGATGATGTGATCAAAATTGAGATGCCCCAATCTCCTATGCAATAGCCAAAATTCATCTTGTTTGGTGATGTAGCATTCTTCATTCTATTCCTTCAAGATATATACAATATTCTTTGTTCGAACTCCCTTAGCCATAATATTCCTAGTAGTTGTTGACTTGATTTCATAGTCTTGAGCTTTGAAGAGAACATCACAACCTTTGTCACACATATGACTTACACTCAAAAAATTATGATTTAGAGAATCTACAAACAGTGGATCTTGAGCCTTTCCTCTTCCATTATTTAGACTAATTGTGCCCTTTCCTCTAATTCTTTCTGCCTCATCCTTGCTAAATGTGATATTTACAGTTTTATTTTCATCTAGGAATACAAATTTCCTTTTATCTCTTGTCATATGTCTAAAGCATTCACTGTCCACATACCATTCACTACAACAAAAAAGGTCATTGGTGAGGGTCATGCTTATGACGAACCTTTAAGGTTTGTCACCAATGTTGCATATGGTGACGTTCCTTAAAAAAACATTGATGTAAGTGTATATAGTGATGGTCCTTTAAGGTTTGTCACCAAAGTTATTTTCAATGACACTTTTGATGAGAGTAGTTAAAGGCCCATCACTAATTCTCTCTTTGGTGACACTTCTAGTGACGATATTTTATTGACCCTCACCAATTCTCTCTTCGGTTACATTTGGTGATGGTCAAAAAATGTTCGTTGTCATTGATCATTCCAATGAATTTTTTATGACGTGATGTGCTTGTAACTATATTTTTTTGTCAAAAGATAATGATTAAGACCATTGTTGTGGAGTGTTTTTCATTATGTTCCTAAGGCCATAGTGGTTAAAGTCAATCAATTTGTTAAGAAGTAATTAGTTTGTATCTTTCCCTCAAGTAATGAGAATACCATTTTCCTATGAGTCAACACATGATTCATCTCTATTAGGTTTATTATCGAGCAGATTCTCCTTAGATAATGTTCCACTAGTGTGTGTAGGAACTATATTATTTAATACATAATCAAGCTCTATCAATTCTATTAATGAGAGAGACCTAGCACTCCTCAATATTCTTGACACACCTTAACATGCTTTGGCACACACTAACATTTCTTGGCACCTGACATGTCTTGGTACATCTTTATACCTAGAACATCTTTTCATGACTAAGACACGAAAGTACATGTTGGCATGCCCTAGCACAGTATAAGACTCTCCTAGCATGTGTTGGCATGCCTTGTAGTCCCTAGCATACTCTGGAACACCTTGGCATGCATTGACATACAATATCACTTGGAACACATTGGCACTTGACATGTATTAGAACCTATTATTAGTGTTCATAGCATACCCCTTTTGAAAAAGATAAAGTTCCGACTTATTAATCCTCTTATGTGTTCATTTCCTTGTATGTTAGCTTGGTTCTTCCTTTTGTTGTTGTGACACTCCTTGTCACTTATTGGCATAACCTAGCACCTTGCACATCCTAGCATGCCTTAGCACATGGCATGTATTGACATGCCTTGGAACTATTTGGCACATGTTAGCACACCCTAGAACTCCCTAGTACACTCTGGAACTTCTTGACATTCCCTAATATTTCCTAGCATGCCTTATTAGTGCTTATTACCTTGTCACTCCCTCCTTTGCATGACAAATAGCACTCATTGGAAATCCCTAACACACCCTCATATTCATTCACTTCCTTACATTTTGACCTAGTGCTCCCTTGTGTTTTCCTAGTACTCCCTAATGCTCAACATGCATTGGCACTCTCTAGACACCTTAGCACTCTTTGACATGCCCTGCCACTTGATAGCATGCATAATTGTCCTTGACACACATTTGCACTTGGCACGTGTTGGCACTTGGAAAGTCTTATCACATCTAGCATGGGTTGATATTCCTTGGTATTCTCTAGCATGTTTTAATATTAAATTTATTTGAGATCAATTATTGGAAACTAGATGAGAAGAAATAGAGGAATATTTTACACTTAGAATGCACTAAGACTTGGCACCTAGTGTTGGTGTACCTAGCATGCCCGTCTTGGAAAAGGTAAATTGATGACTTATTAACCCTCTTATGCGTTCATTTCCTTGTATTTTAACTTCTTTTTTTTTCCTTTTGTTGCCTTGATAGTCCTTGGCATGCATTGTCACTGTTAGGTCATTGGTTGCATAACAATCACACCCTTGCACATCTTGGCATGCCTTAGCACTTGGCATATCTTAGAATGTTTGACATGCCTTCGCACTATCTGGCATATGATATCATTCCCTAGCATTCCCTAGCACACCTTGACATGCATGCCCTCACAACTAGCCTTACATTTTTTCATGACTTGGGAACCCAATCAAGTCCTTGGCTACTGCAGTTTATGTGACATTGGCCTGCTTTAGCCACAAAATCTTGACCAATTTCACCTACTACAAGTAGATAGTTCCTTGTTCACCTAAGAACTACATATCACTCATCTTAGGCCACTCATTTCCAAGCTCAACTTGTCCCACTTAACAAGTTACTAAGACAAGGATCACATCTAGCCATGGCCATAAAACAACTAAGAAACATAAGCTACATAGGCAATATTTCACATGTATGTCTAGTTCATATAAACAGTAGAGAATTAACTGAGTGTTTGAAAAAACCACAAGATACAAAAGACATACAAGATATAAGTCGACACAAGACAAGTGCCCCAAAATTTATCAAAACAATGTACAATATGCAATTATCTAGAATGTTTTAAAACATGAGCATGTGGCCAAAGTGTGCCACATCGAATATAAAAATAATAGCTAAAGGAAAAAGAGTGTTGTGCCCAACACAAAGTCTCCCTTTGCCTAAAACTACTATGTTGAGCCCCTTATTGCAACCATAGGCTTGCCTCCTACAAATCCTATTCTGAGCTTCTCCTAACACACTTCGTCCTTGGCACATTTGAATTTGCTCACACTCCCTCACACACACTCTTATTTGTTCCTTTCCATGCATTTTGACTTAGTTCTCTCGTGTGATGCCTCGACACTCCTTAACACTCCTAAACATGCATTGACATTATCCAACATGTTTTAGCACACATTTTCATTCCTTGGCATGCCCATACCCTCCCTCACAACTACCCTTACTTAATTTGTAACATGGGAACCCAACCAAGTCCTCGTTTGATTACAAGATCTTGACCAAGTTATGGTTACTAAAAATAGACTATGTTGTTGAATTATGTAGCTTGGGAGGTACTCCATAAGCCTAGTGAAATTGGTTTGCGTGATTTTGGTCAGAAAAGATTTGTGGGAAAATAACCCCAAGTGAAGGGGTTTTGGACCCAAGATGGGGATTAAAATCTAAAGGAAAATTAATATTTCTTAAGGTCTAAGTGGATAAAACATGTAAGTTCTAAAGGGTTCCTAAGAGGCCTAGGAAAATTTATTTAAGGAGGCCTTATGATGAAGGCAATAACATCAAGTGAGAAAGATCTCATTTGATAAAGGAGGTCAGGAGAGATGTAGTCCTAAAGTAGGCTGAGTTAGAGGGTTGAGTAAGGGATTCTAAAGGGAGGCCATGATCATCCACCAAGAGAAAGATCATCATGTGAGGGTCCATAAGAATTCCGCATACCTTAATGGGTTCAAACTAGGAAGTAGGATGGAATATTGTTGGTTCTCTTTTGGAAGATCAAGCTCAAGAGAGGTTTCTCATGAGAATATAGGCATGTGATTTCCATGGTGTCTATGTGTGAAGGTCTCATCAAATTATGAAATAACATAGAGGGTTGAGATCCTGTCTTGTGGTGGTTAGTAGGCCGGAAGGTTTGTGATAAAAACCAACACAAATGAAGGAGGGTTTGCACTAGAATTTAGGGCCAGTATAGAAGTAGCCACAGGCATAATATTTACTGAGGTAACCCTAGTTTGAGGGTCGTAGAGATATGAAGTTCATGCCAAGATTCAGTAAAAGAAATGCCAAGAATATATGGATCCATATGAGCTAGGCCAAGTCTCTTATGGAGGAAATAGTTGTTGTTTTTGGTATGGGTGGATAGGGTTTCTTCTAAAGAAATTAGAACAAAAGTATAATTCCATAGTTAGGGTGGTTTCATAGCATGTTTAGTCCATAAGGTATGCCCTTAATTTTGTGACAAATCTGTGTAGAAGAAGAGGGATTGTGACCCTTAGAGTGAGGTTTATCTATGCAATATAGATCGTAGATCTAGAAGATGGTTTGTAGAAGTATGTGTGGAGATAGTAGATCCAAAGGAGGGTAGAACTTGAGAAGAAGAAATGTGCCATATGAAGAATGGATTGACATGTAGAGGAGTTTATTTTGGTGGAATTTCCATAAAGTTTTGGAGAGAGATCTGAAGAAACCCATAAACAATTAGTCAATGGATTGTTAGTGGGTGATTTGTGACCCTAGTTCAGGTATCTAAAAATTGCTAAAAGGATGATAAGAGGAGTAGTTCAAATATGTTCATAGATTAGAAAAAAAAAAGAATTTGGTACACAAGAACAATGACTTTGAGAGGAATCAAATCATTGTTAGGTGGCATATTTCAAGAGCCCTAGACGAGGGAAATATTGTGGGTCCTAGATCAGTAAAATAATTGACTGTAGTTGTGAAAATTGATGGCAGTCCAAGTACAGTTGGAGGGTTTTCATGTGACTATCAAAGAAGAGCCCTAAGTCATATACTTGTGAAGGACAACAAGGCTAGTAGAAGGGAAGGTGTATTGGGCCTAAGGATGTGCAGACTTTGAAGGACTAAAGTAGAATTTAAGTGGGCCAACCAACTAACCCTAGTTCACTGTATTGTAGAGGATTGATTCAGTGAGAAGAAGGGAAACCTCCATAGCCCTATACTTTTCATCTTGGATCAGTAGTATGGAAAAAGTGGGTAGACCAAAGAGTTGTTCACAAATGGAGTTGTGAACAACTGATCAAAGATCCTATGTGTTGCTGACCTTTAAGGAAAAAGGAGGCAGCTAGAGGGCAGAGTTTTTTGAGCTGAGTTCAGTAACCTAAAGGAGTTGAGCTCATTGATAGAGGCACATTAAGGAGTTGTAGAATGGGAGGCAAGAGGACCTTCAAGATGTGTTCAAGACACGTCAACTAAGAGGGTTGTGTGTTGCCACCATTAGCAAGTAGGTCAAGTGTTGTCTTGTTTAGGATAGATTGGTTGTCAACGAACTAACACCAAGCCCTAGTTGTATTCTTTGTATCAATGTGATTGTGAAGGGTCACGATCCCTGGTACGTGAGATATAGCATATTGTATTATAGTTTGTAATATATTAAAGAAGGGTTTGAAAAGGTTAAAATTTTTCATGTGAACTAGTTGATTCCCTGATGTGTATATATTTCGTTGTGCATTAAAGTAAATGTGTTGTGGAACTTGAGTGTGTTTGCATCAAATATTCTAAGATCAAACCTAGATTCTCATGTTCTGTGGAAATTCAACATATGCCTTGTTCACCTAATAACTACATATACCTCATCTTAGGCTACTCATGTCCAATCTCGACTCATCCCACTTAACAAGTTACCAAGACAAGGCTCACATCCGACTGTGGCAGTAAAACAAATAAGCAATACAATTTACATATTGACATGCCATATGGCTTGGCACATCTTATAATTCATTGGCACTATGTGGCATGTGTTAGCATCCCCTATATTCCTTGGCATGCTTTAAGTCTCCCTAGAACACACTACCACTCCTTGACATGCCTTAGCACTGCCTAGCATATAACCTTGTCACTCCCTCCTTATCACACCTAAAACTCACTAACACTCCCTGTCACACACTCTTATTTGTTCATTTCCATGCATTTTTAACTAGTTCTCGCTTGTGTTTCCATTTCACTCCCTAACACTCCCTGGCACACATTGACACAACCTAACACTTGGCACAACTTGGCATGTCATCATGCAACTCTAACATTCCTAGGCACTACCTAGCATAACTTGTCACTCCCTCCTTAACACACCTAGAAATTGTTGACACTCCTTGTCACACACTCTTATTCATTCATTTCCATGTATTTGAAAGTAGTGCTCCCTTGTGTTTCCCTGGTACTCCCAAACACTCCTTGGCATTCATTGGCACACCTTGGCACCTAACACATCTTGGCATGTTTCCCTATCCTCTAACATGCCTTAGCATTGCCTAAAATACCTTGTCACTCCCTCCTTAGTACACATGGAACTCACTAACACTTCTAGTCACAAACTCTTATTCATTCATTTCCATGCATTAATTAGGCCTATTTCTCCCTTGTGTTTCCCTAACACTCCCTAACACTTCATAGCATGCATTGACACACCTTGGAACCTGACACATCTTGGTCGCATGCCACCCCGACACTCTAGCATGCCTTAGCACTTCCTAACATACCATGTCACTCCCTCTTTAGCACACCTGAAACTCACTGACACTCCCTGTCACTCACTCTTATTCATTCATTTCCATGCATTTTGACCCAATTCTCCCTTAAGTTTCCCTAACACTTACTAACACTCCTTAGCACACATTGGCACACCTTGGCACTTGGTACATCTTGGCATGCTTACCTAACACTCTAGCATGGGTTAGCACTACCTAACATACCTTGTCACTCCCTCCTTAGCACACTTGGAACTCGCTAACACTCCCTATCACACACTCTTATTTGTTCATTTCCATGCAATTGAAACTAGTGCTCCCTTATGTTTCCCTGGAACTCCCTAATACTCCCTAGCATGTGCTGGTGCCACATATTGGCATGCTTTACCACTTGGCATGTCTTGGTGTGCCTAATATGCCTTCGAACTATCTAACATGGGTTAGTACTTCTTGGCATTCCCTGGCACACCTTGGCACTCCCTAGTTGTCATGCCCGTATAGATAACCTTACTTATTTTTTTGACTTGGGAACCCAACTAAGTCATTGAAAAATAGTGGTTTGCCTAGCCCAAAGTATTCCTTTGTCTGAAAATTCTTTTTCCATCCCCTAATTGTAATCATAGGATTTCCTCCTACAAGTCCTATTCTAAAATTCTCCTAAAACACTTCGTCCTTGGGACATCTGGAATTCACTGATACTCCCTGGCACACACTCTTATTCTTTCATTTCCATGCATTTTGACCGAATTCTCCCTTGTGATGCCCTGATACTCCCCAACACTCCTCAGCATGCATTGACACTATCTGTCATTTGTTAGCATGAATTTTCATTCCTTGGCATGCCCTGACACTCCTTATATATCATGTCCACACAACTTCCCTTATGTTTTTTGCAACTTGGGAACCTAACCAAATCCTGCCTCGACTACAATATCTTAATTGAGTTACATTTACTACAAAAATACTATTCCTTCTTCACCTAAGAACTTCCTATAACTCATCTTTGGCTACTCGTGTTGAATCTCAAATCATACAACTTAATAAGTTACGAACACAAAGCTCACATCCAACCATGGTCATAAAAAAACTAAGCAACATAGTTTACATCTTGACATGCCATAACACTTGTCATGTCTAACAATCCCTTGGCACTATGTGGCACGTATTAGCACCCCCTGCATTCCTTGTCATACTTTGATACTCCCTAACACATACTAGCACTCCCTGCCACCTAGCACACCTAGAACTCGTTGACACTCCCTATCACACTCTTATTAATTCATTTCCATGCATTTGAAACTAGTGCTCTATTGTGTTTCCATAGAACTTGGCCCTAACACACCTTAGAATGCATTGGCACCAAACCATGGTGCCTGACACATCTTGGCATGCCATAGCACTTGGCATGTCTTGGCATGCCTAACATGCCTTGTAAATATCTAGCACGTGTTAGTACTTCCTGACATCCCATGGAATTCCTTGGCACTCCCTAGATATCATGTCCTCATAGATAGCCTTACCTTTTTTGCAACTTGGGAACCCAACCAAGTCATTGGAAAAACAATGTTTAGCCCAACCTATAGTCTCCCTTTCTTTGAAATTACTTTGTCATCTTGGTAAAATTCCTTCAACCTTGGTAATGAGGAGAAACATTTAACATCATGTGATTATGCATGGACAACACAAATATCAACATGTTATTTTTTCTCATTTTGTATTCTTAACATTTCTACTTGTTCACTTAGATTGCTAAGAATTTCTACTTTAAAGTTATCAAGCAAATTTCCAAGTTTGGTTCGACTTACGATCTTGATGTTGATTGACTTACTCTTGCCCTTCCTCTTGATATGTGTTTGAATGTTTCAAAAAATTCTTCAAATGATAATTGGTATACATAACCTCTACTCATGAGATCAAGGAGATCAATCCACTCATCCCTAATTGTTCTAAGTATGAGGGTTTTTAGTGTGTCAAATCCTAAGTGATGTAGTTTTTCCCTCTTAACATTATACATGAACCTTTCTATTAGATCCTCAAGGATCTCATCTTATTTTTTATTCATTCTAAATATTTCTTCTTTAAGGTCATGGTCTTTATATTTTTCTAGAAATGTCTTTTGCATATCATTCCATGACCTTATTGAATTAGTCACTAAACTCATGAACCATTTAAGAGCTCTATCCTTCAATGTTTCTGAAAACAATCTCAATTTTTGAGTGTTTAATAAGTAACCATAAGATCTACAAAAAATTTCAAATTCAAAGAGAAAGGTTTCTGGATCCTCTGACCTCATACCATGTAAGTTGGGAAGTAAAGATGGAGGTATATTCTTCATATGCACACTGACATCAGTATCTTGAATGGGAAATCAAAGAGGATATTCCTCATTGTCATCATCTCCATACATTTCTTCTACCTTATTTTCCATCTCTTCTTATCCTACCTACAAAAGTGGATGGTGATGTGGCTCTTACTGCACCACATGATCAAAAGGGGGGGTTTGGTGTTGGATAAGTATTTTAATTTATTTTTTTGAATAAGAATGATAATGCAATGCAATTTTTTAAAATGAAATATGCCCAATGAAAATATTTTTTGTTTTTGTAGAAAGGAAAATAAATGAATCAACTAGGGAAGAAAGCAATGCATACTTTGACACCTCCCTGGCAACGGCGCCAAAAAGTGATGAGCCTCAGTATTGCAACAAGAATGTCGCAAATCCTAAGGCTACCAACTTTAATTATCAACTTGGGGTTCATACAAACTTAAGAGGTATCAACACTATATTTGCAACATACAATGTGTCCTTCATTTGATGTCATGATTTAATGAAGTGCATGTACTGAAGTCAAATCCTAAACTAATTGTAGAAAATGAAATGCTCAAAATGGAAACCTTAAAATATTGCAGGAAAGAAAGTACAAGGAAATAAACATATTCTAACTTCATAAAATAAAGATCATGAACTAAATGTAAACCATTACATTTCAAATAGTTTAGATCCATTAACAGAGTTCATTGGATGTGGTAATCAAGAAAAGAGTCAATTTTACGGACAAAATCAACCTCCCTAGAAGCGTAAGGCTTTCTAGTGACAAACAAGACAATTAAGAACAATCCTTCTCTAAATATGCATTTACCATATAAGAAATCAAGTGTTTAGATCCTACCTGTAGTCCAACGCTGTTGTAGTAGTCCAGCCTCGTCGATCCAGATGAGCTCCTCCTTCTCTTCAAAACCTGCATTCACTAACAATCAAACGATTAAATAGCACCTGAATATCTCATAAAATAAAACATATTTAACATACAGACCAAGGAGTATATGAAACAACTCATAAATAACAAATTATTGAGAAGAATGGACTTATTTGTATTAATAGGAAACAAAAGAAACCATTACAACCTGAGCCTTGGTGTTGTGCAGGTTCCTCCCAGGGTCTAGCAAGAGTTTTCCTTTACTTTGATCAGCTCACCCACTTCCAAATGAAACAAGAAAGGATGGGAATCTCTCCTCACAAGCTTCTACAAGGAAGTCCTAATTCCAGCAGCATCTACCCTTAGGAATGTTCAGCTTTCAACCTCTCCTCCCTCTGGCCCAATGCCTATATTTATAGTGCTTTGGAGGAAGTTAATTAGGTCCACCATGAATGGGATAAGCCCCTCTTTCAATGGGATAGCTCCCCTCTTCATGGGATAAGTTCCTCTTACATAGGGATGCATGAACCATCTGGAGGCGCCCAATCCATGTCAAACCATCTTCTATAATGCTCTAGAAATGACCACAAGTAACTTTTTTGAAGTGAAACTTGCACCTTTTGACCTTTACAGGAGTACGCACCCAACCCTTTACATACAGAGCGTACAAGTACGCAGGTTTTATGAACTGGAGGTGCGTACACGCAGGTAAGGCTAAGAGAAACTGCGTAACCAGAGTTAATTGACTTTTAAAGGACTTTCTCTCTTTGACATGAGGAGCAGAGGTATGAGACTTGCCAAGGAGGATAGTATGACAGTTGATAGAGCCATACTAACTGTAGATAGTCATGGTGACAAATTTTAGTGTAACAAATTTCCCCCTAAAGTGCGAAGCCTGTAGTAGATTTAGGGTTTCATATCATCTAGGAAGGGTGAAGTACTTTATCATTTCAAGGATTATCTTTTGGAGAGCCCGGTTGAAAACTGCAAGTATCCAACACAAAATACATGTATGAGATCATATCATCGCTGAGGTAGGCATTCCCATACTCAGATCAAAAACTTTAACTAGCAAACTAACTACTGCTCTGATACAGGAATGATTTCGCAGTACATCATAATCATAGACTCATGTAGACACAGTATGGACGCAGCCATCTGTTTATAGTTATTCTACTATACAATGAATACAAAACTCCTCGCAGCCTGGATGGTGGAAACTAGATCCAGGGTCTTCATTTCTACTTCCCGAAATAGTACGATTCTATCCATGCGAATAAATGAGTTGATGTCGAGCATGGTAGAAACCACTTGATTACCAGTCAATGATGTAAACTGTTAACAAGTGTGAGAGAAACCACCAGTGATGTCAATGGTTCTCAAAGTACCTAGTACAATCCATGAGATGTGAATGAATGTGCTGAGGTCGAACATGTCACGGAATCCTTCGATCGAAGGTCAATGATGTAAACTGTCATCGAAGGCGAGAAATCTGCCATTGATGCATGCGGATCTCAAGGTACTGACGATTTCTAGATCATCTTTCTAGATAATGTGCTGATGTCGATAGAAAGCGATCCGTCGTAGGCAAGCCCACAACACAAAATCATAAATCAAGTTGAAGAAATGTAGCTGTAAGGACTGACTCAGGGATGGTCAAGATGGATGACAGGTATTTTGCAGATGAATGGCTTATTTGCAGTGACCTCTTGAACACATAATGACACAACAGATGGCTTGGTGACATTTGACCCAAAGTTAATACCCGACTGAAGACTTTCAATGTGGTTCAATCAACTGTGAGGCAAAGGATTTCCCAACCCAGGTGAATGAAAAGTGTCGTGTTCAAGAGTGGTGATAAGGTTTCTTCTGAGACAAAGGATAGCAAATAGTCTCATTTTCCTCTCCTTTCCCCCACCATTTCTGGCAAGTACCTCTTTATTTTTTACAAGCTTGAGGAGGATAACATATGCTTGATTATAAGCTCATCCTTCGGATGAGTCCAACTTAGTTTAGATTCGAACCCTAAGAAGGAGTGGTCCGTTCCTATTTGTAATCGAACAGGTCCTTTACTGTGAAATTTTAACGAGTCCAGTATAGGAGAAACTCGACGTTTTTCAATTTTAGAGAGTCTGAAAAACTTAAGAAGACTCCAGGGTTGAACTTTTTCGTAAATTTGTGTCTCACAAGCCTGAAAAAGTATAAAATAATACTTGAGAGAACCGCTTGATCTTGCGACCAAGGAGTACTTTCATGATTAGTGCCTCTGACCTGAAATGTAAAAAGCGATCAAAGGCACGTCGTTTTATTTCCAATATCGAATTTGAAACGACAAAAATCCGGCAATCTTTTCGTGTTTTTACGGTCAGAAAAGGGCTATAAGAGGACCGTCTTTTAATTCCATTTTAACGAGTGTAAAAGAAACGCTCGGCAATCTTTTCATATTTTAGGAGTCAGAAAAGGGCTTAAAGATGACTCTAAGGTTTCACTTTTTCGTAAGTTTTAACGAGTTCGAAAAAATGATAAAAATGTACTCATGGTTTTCATTTTTTTCGTAAGTTTTAATGAGTTTGAAAAAATGATAAAAATGTACCATATGGCCGACTTTCAATTTAATTTACGAGTAGGAAAAGACGGAAAGAACTCGGCATTTTCATTTTTTTTATGAGAATGAAAGATAGCAAAATAATCTCGGTATTTTCATGAGTTTAACGAGTCTTGAAAATAACTGAAATTGACTCGAGATAGGTTTCATTTTTACAAAAGCTTGAAACAGAGAAAAACTATGCTTCAAAGTAGTTTCATTTTTACACAAGCTTGAAACAGAGAGAAAACTGTGCTTGATGCCCCCTAAGCATAATTGCTAGAGCGCATGCCCCCCCCAGCTTCATTTCATTCAACCAGTTGGATGAAATGAAGGTTCAGTTACGAGATCATTTGAAAGACTCAACCTAAAACTATAAGAAAATTATGTAAAAAAAAACTGAAATAACTAACCTAAATATACAACTTAACATTTATGAGATCTAGTCAAACTCTCGACTCAATTAGAGGAGGATTTGTTTCATTTTTTAACGAGCTTGACACAAGAAAAAAAAACTATGCTCGGATTCGGTTTCATGTTTACGCAAGCTTGAAATGTAAAACTATGCTGTTATAAGTTCACATGCCCCCAGCATAATGACGCAAAACGAGGTACATGCCCCCCAAGCTTCATTGCATTCAATGAGGTGGATGGAATGAAGCTTTACTTTCAAGATCTTGGAAAGACTTGTGGGAGTTGTTTTTTTTTTTTTTTAGTGAGGTTGACACAGGAAAAGAACTATCCTCAAAATCCTTGTTTCATTTTTTTAACGAGCTTGACACAAGACAAGGAACTATGCTCATAAAATCCTTGATTCATTTTTTAACGAGCTTGACACAAGACAAGGAACTATGCTCATAACTACTCTCTACAATCTACCTACTTAACCTACCCTTGTTTCATTTTTTAATGAGCTTGACACAAGACAAGGAACTATGCTCAAGACTCCTTGTTTCATTTTTTAACGAGCTTGACACAAGACAAGGAACTATGCTCCAGACTCTTTGTTTCATTTTTTAACGAGCTTGACACAAGACAAGGAACTATGCTCAATACCTGATTCATTTTTTAACGAGGTTGACTCAGTAACAGGAACTATCCTCAAAATCCTTACTTTCTACAATCTACCTACATATCCTAAAATCTACCTGATTCATTTTTTAATGAGGTTGAATCAGTAAAAGAACTATCCTCATACTAGCCTGTTTCATTTTTTAACGAGGTTGATGCAGGAAAAAACTATCCTCGTAAACTGATCATGGCTTCCAACTGGAAGAAAGACATGTCAATGGACACACCTTGATCATGGCTTCCAAAAGGTCTTCATCAGAAGGAAGAATAGTTCTTTGGAAGGAACACATGTCAAGGGACTCAAAAGGGATAAGAACATCTTGTTCAAGTAATCCCATGGAGTTTTCCATGTCAATTACCGGATCTACATCAAAGGAAGATGAGCAAACAGTGGGAGGCTCACGTACATCGGTAACTAAAAACATGGGACCAGTTGCCACATAATTAACCCGTGGCGGGGTAGATACCACTTTAGAATCAGGAACATTTAGGGGTGTCATATTATTGGTAGTTGAAACAAGACTAGGGAACGAAAGCTGGTCTACTGTCACAATATTTCCATTGTGAGGGAAAGACATCACGCGAAAGAGTGTCGATACGACAGCTTTCATTGCATAAACATAGTCTCACCCAAGGAGTAAATTGAAATCCAAGGGACCTCGAACTACCATAAGATCAATACAAACAGTTTTACCTTCCAGGTAATAGAAAACTTAGGAAGGATACCTAAAGGTTCACTAATGGTTCTGTTAAAAGCTTTCAGATTCTGCGTAATAGGCGCAAGCTGAGGGGAACCCAAAGCTTTCCAAGCAGTTGAGGATAAGATACTAACAGAAGCACCTTCATCTACCTGTGTGCGGTGCATGTCCCTACCATCAGCCTTGGCAATGATTTGGAAAGGGATGGAGGAGGGAAGACGAGGTTCTGTCAATCTATTCCAATCAAAGGAAAAGACCTCAGTACTTGGAGGGGGTTCAGTAGAAACAGGTGAAATGCCCCCCGGCATAGAAGAATCTGATGTAACAAGAAGAACATGAGCGGTATGAAATTCACTCTCGAAAGGGAGAGTGCGATCGACCGAATGTGAAATTGAATCGACCACTTGATCAACTAAAGGATCATCAACCTGAGTGACATGAGTTTCACTCTCCAATGGAAGAGTGTGATCGACTGTACTTGAAATTAGATCAATCACTCCGTCAGTTGACGGTAGGTTGGGAGAAAGTTTACGGTAACCACTTGGAAATTCTTGCTGTGGAACAGTAAGGTTTTCCAACAATTTCGAGGCTTCATCCATGTGAGGGAAAATGTGAGTTTGATGACTCCCTTTGCATAACTTACAAGGAAACCTAACTTTACCCTTTTTCCCAGGAACCTGACTATCACTGGTTGATGGATCAATGGAAAGTTGATGTGATTTTTCTGACCATACTTCCAAGACCTTTGGAATACCAGGACAATTGACAAGGAAGTGGTCACCCTTACAAAGCTTGCAAGGGTATTTGGGTTTACGATGCATGTCAGAGTTTTCCTCAACACAACTAACACTTACAGTCGTGGTTGGTTGGTTGACTTCTTTCTTATCTTGCTTCTTCTTCTTCCCTTTCTTCTTCTTCTTAGACACCTGGTTACTAGCATCGAGGCTTTTACCAAGCGAAGAGGAAGAAATGGAGGAAGAAAAATTAGGCGAAGAAGGTAAAGGGTCAACAGAAGGTTGGTGGTATTGAGATGGTGAACTCTGTTGAGGTGAAGCATTCGGTTGAGGTGGAACAATTGGAGTATTTTGGGCCAACGAAGTTGAAAATAACCATATCGGTAAACCTATTGTAAATCCAGGTAATGACAAAGTAGCCATATAAGGAGGACCAACATTTCCAAAGTAAGGAAAAGTACTAGGATTCTCATTAGGAGGGGTTCCTAGGTTGGTAAATTCCGGAACATTTGCCATTATATTCAACTTCAGTGAATTTTATTAACAAATTAAAACTAAAATTAACAATTCACAATTCACACTTAACAATTAAAATTCACAATTCACACCTATGGTCTCTAAAAGTAAAAACAAACAAATTAACACGCGCTATCAAATCTAGGAGTCAAACCACACACAAACAGTAACCTTCCGGACCGAAAACACTAGTTGGTGATGAAATCCAACATCGCAGAATTCAGTACAGAAGTGGCGGGTGGAACAGTTACCCCGACAACCTGCTTAATGAATAGACTGGACCAAGTTCCTCCACTTTAACCGTCTCGAGTGAAGTGAACCCCCCAGAAAATCCAAGTGAGTCTAGCCGACGTCTGCTCCAGGTACAGTGGGATCTTCCCTCCACCGTCACCTTGGGTAGAATCCTAAAGATAATGGTCACTAAGGTTACCAACAACAACAAATATACCTGGGGGAACAGTCTACGACCCGATAGCACGCAAGGGCAGAGTAACAAGCTCAATCCCCTTGTCGGCTCCTTGACAATAATCCAAGGTTTACCGACAAGTGACCCCAGGCTCCTCGACAATAATATGAGTTTTACCGTTTGTAATACATGCGTATCTGGCGTCTTTCCCAATGAAGGAGGATTGATCCCCTCACTGGTTCGGACACAGTCTCGTGCTTCTCCTTTAAGAGGAGCTTTCCCAGAGTACAAATGAAACAGTTGGATTTATCCTACCACAAGATAAGCTACTTGTTTGGTTTTTCTGTCTTGGAGAGTTAATTACTCTCCTACTCCAAGACACTAGCCTGATCTATATTGGTGTTTCAGAGCCCTAGAAATGTAAAAATTACTAGATGAATTTTAATTAAGCGTTGTGTTATTAAGGTTGTTATTACTCAAATGGGTAAATGGATATGAAACCAATGGTGTTATGACCCGACTCAACTGAATGCAATCGAATATGATAATGTGATCTTTTCAATTCGATGAATCCTAACTAAAGTAAGGAGAGAGTTTCCATTCACTTCCAACAATGCAAAGAATTGATCACTAAGAGAAAATATAACAAATTCTCTAATGCACTAATTTCATCAAGAAAAACTAATGCAAATCAATTCCAAAATAGTTTTTTTATTTTTATTTTTGTGTAAATTTAAATCAAAGAAAATTGATCTAAATCTACGATTGATTTTTCAGAATGTAAACTATGCAATTGTAATATATGCACAATTCACTTGAAAAGTATGCAAATGTAATCTATGCACATTTTTCATTAATATTCTGAAAATGAGAATTCTAATTATGCAAATGTGATCTATGCAAGAGAATTCTCAAACACAAGATGATTCTAATGTAATCTAAGAACCAATCAATTGCAAGTTGAGAAAATTGGGTGAGAGTTCCAAAGATCAAAAAATAAAAACACTCAAAGGCGATTAACACTCATACACAATTTAGCCCCCCCCCCGGCGAATGAGGGGGAAATATTTTTGCAAAAACAAGAGCAAAAAGATGCAAAATTGTGAAAAGACTGAGACAAACCTCCAAGTAATGACCAAAGGAAATCAAATTTAGAATTTCTCAAAAAAGAGACTCAAAACACCCAATTGATAAAAGCTTAAAGAAGGAATGCCAATGAAATTAGACAAAATGAAAGCTTCTGACAGGTGAACAGTGGATCTGGGCAGCAAAAACAAGCTATAAACGAAATCTAAAAGATAAAAAAGAAGAAATTGAAATTTTCTAGGCTTTTGACAGGGGTACGCAGGCAGCCTGTTTGCACAGGTGCAGCCACGCTCTGTGTACACAGCAAAAGTGCGTACATGTACGCACTGTGCTTAACGCAGAGGGTGCGTATTGCTAGCAAAACCAAGAAAAATAAAAACTAACTTAACCCTAAGCTATTCCACCCAAATGCACAGTCAAACAGCCAAAAACCAGAAAGAAAACGACTTTTCTCAAATCAAAGTTTCACACAAAGGAGAAATCATTCAAATCATGGAGTTCCCCAGCAGAGTCGCCATTTTGTCATGCGGAAAGAGTCAATTTTGTGGACAAAACCAACCTCCCTAGAAGCGTAAGGCTTTCTAGTGACAAACAAGACAATTAAGAACAATCCTTCTCTAAATATGCATTTACCATATAAGAAATCAAGTGTTTAGATCCTACCTGTAGTCCAACGCTGTTGTAGTAGTCCAGCCTCGTCGATCCGGATGAGCTCCTCCTTCTCTTCGAACCTGCATTCACTAACAACCAAACGATTAAATAGCACCTGAATATCTCATAAAATAAAACATATTTAACATACAGACCAAGGAGTATATGAAACAACTCATAAATAACAAATTGTTGAGAAGAATGGACTTATTTTTATTAATAGGAAACAAAAGAAACCATTACAACCTGAGCCTTGGTGTTGTGCAAGTTCCTCCCAGGGTCCAACAAGAGTTTTCCTTTACTTTGATCAGCTCACCCACTTCCAAATGAAACAAGAAAGGATGGGAATCTCTCCTCACAAGCTTCTACAAGGAAGTCCTAATTCCAGCAGCATCTACCCTTAGGAATATTCAGCTTTCAACCTCTCCTCCCTCTGGCCCAATGCCTGTATTTATAGTGCTTTGGAGGAAGTTAATCAGGTCCACCATGAATGGGATAAGCCCCTCTTTCAATGGGATAGCTCCCCTCTTCATGGGGTAAGTTCCTCTTACATAGGGATGCATGAACCATCTGGAGGCGCCCAATCCACGTCAAACCATCTTCTAGAATGCTCTAGAAATGACCACAAGTAACTTTTTTGAAGTGAAACTTGCGCCTTTTGACCTTTACAGGAGTACGCACCCAGCCCTTTACATACAGAGCGTACAAGTACGCAGGTTTTATGAACTGGAGGTGCGTACACGCAGGTGAGGCTAAGAGAAACTGCGTAACCATAGTTAATTGACTTTTAAAGGACTTTCTCTCTTTCTCGGAGTTTGACATGAGGAGCAGAGGTATGAGACTTGCCAAGGAGGATAGTATGACAGTTGATAGAGCCATACTAACTGTAGATAGTCATGGTGACAAATTTTAGTGTAACAAACACTATATTTGCAACATACAATGTGTCCTTCATTTGATGTCATGATTTAATGGAGTGCATGTACTAAAGTCAAATCCTAAACTAATTGTAGAAAATGAAATGCTCAAAATGGAAACCTTAAAATATTGCAAGAAAGAAAGTACAAGGAAATAAACATATTCTAACTGCATAAAATAAAGATCATGAACTAAATGTAAACCATTACATTTCAAATAGTTTATATCCATTAACAGAGTTCATTGGATGTGGTAATCAAGAAAATCATCATTGTATTATCTAATCCATAAATTTTTCCATTAACACAAATCGCTGAAATGTTTTGCATGGGTAAAGAGGAAAATCATAAGTGGTATTTAGTATTCCCTAATAATTCATTTAGAGCCTAGGGGTCTTGATTAAAACCTAAGGGATAATAACCAAGCTTCTTGAGTGAATCTGGGAAAGTATATACATGTTCGAAGGCTACTACAGGGTTTCTTGTAGTACTACTACAGGAGACAATAGATTCTATATAGGGAGTTATAATTCATCGAATGACCAATAAAATCAAATCCAAATTAGATGGGACAAATTTTTTAATTGACTAGGATGTATTAGGTCCCATTTCAAGTGGAATCAATCAAAAAAACCTTTGTTAACCCATGCTAAAAAATGACAGAAAATTACTAGTCTAAAATCTAGAAATTCGAGAACTAGTGAGCTAGTAAATCTATCAAATGCCTAACCTAATCAAGTAAAAATGAAATGGGGTAATTTTTATTATTAAACATAATATTATATGATGTAATGCAAGTGGAACCAACTCTATTTGAATCTCGTTAGCATGCTCTAAAAAATAGCAGAAATTTACTGTGATTTCCCACAAAGGAGTTCCAGAAATCTAGATTTGGGAATAAGAAAACTAATCCAAGTAGCTCAATGATTATTACTACCTTCCAAATGTTTTCCAAGGATTAAATTATGATTTTTATCCTGCAAAAGAACTTACATCAACCATTTAACCCAATCCTACAACAAGAAACCATTAATACTAAATGCAAAAATAGAAAGAAACAAGAACAAGAGATGCATGCGAATAAGAAGTGAAAAGAAGAAAAAAAATGATACAAAAGGGCTCTAAGGCTCCTAGGATGGCCAAGCCCAAGGAAACTCAAAGTCATATGGAGGAGACCAAGATTTAGAAACTGAGCATGACACCAATCTTCATTGTTTCCATCAATACAATTACATCCCTATAGAAAATGAAAGTGGAACTGCAAAAATATGAGTTCTCTCCACAAGAAGACTAATAAAAATCAACCCCTAGAGGAAAATTTGACTTGGTACTTATAAAAAATGATTAGGAATCATTCCCCGTGAAAGGAGGAATTTTTCCCCACCAAAATCCCTTGATTAGTGGATCTGGTTCCCAATACTAGGAATCTACATTAAATGGCAGGGAACACATTCCTAGGTTTTCTCAATCATTGGAGCTCCACAATCTATGCAATTATTTCAAAATATATTCTTGATTTATTATTTAATATTGATCCTCCTGTAATAGGGAGAAAGTACCTAAATTATCTTGTCCTCCAAATCTTCATAATCTGCCCAATATTCTCGTAATATTCCACAAAAATAAATAATATTAGGCACAAATATGTAACTATCCACAAATATTCCTAATTAACATATTAAAGTTAAAAATACATTATCTAATGGAAAAATAGAGGTTTAATGTGTTGAGGGATGGTCAGATGGACCATAATTTATGTCTAATTTAGAGGCATGGGCTTTAATTTATGTCTAATTTAGAGGCCCATCAAACAGTTATCATGAGTCATTGAGGATGAGTCCTTTCGAGGCATGGTATAGGTAGAGTTGTAACACTCCCATCAGCCAAAGTGATCCAGTGAACAAGGTTATTATTGGGCTAGACATGTTGATGAACATGGAGCAGGAGATGAAGGTTGTAAAGAAGAATCTAAAGGCAGTGCAGGATAGACAGAAGATTTATGCAAATCAACATAGGGTGTTCAAAGAGTTTCAAGTTGGGGAGCATGTGTATTTGTGTAGCAAGCCCAAGAAAAGTTCTTTAAGGGTTGGTTCATGTGCCAAGTTGGCACCACGGTATTGTGGGCCTTTTGATATCCTTGAGAGGATTGTACCAGTGGCATATCGACTTGCACTGCCTCCAATAGTGAAAGTCCATGATGTTTTCCATATTTCATTGCTTAAGAAGTATATAAAGGATGTTGATCATGTTACTGATTGGTCTGTATTGCAGGTGGAGCAAGAAGGAGAGTGTTGTAGCTCCTAGAGACAACCTCAGATTTCTTACAATATCAGTGCCTAAGCACATCTAAATTAGGAGTGTCTCAAATGATTCTCAGTAAGGGGAGACCTCACTTATATTCTATATGTATATATAATGGGTTGGTTCATTCACCTAAAGGAGTAAGACATGAACTTCTTGGTACTTCTTCCCATATACAAATCTCAGAAATATGCATAAAACAGTGGAGGACGACTAGTCCAAGGACTTACAGTTTAATGATTTTTTGTATAGAAATGATATAGGATAAGGAGGCGGAGTAACTCATCATATGGAGCTTACAACATCAAGAATTATATGCTTAACACATAGAGCTTGCAGCTTTAAGAATTCCTATACTTATCTGAGCTAGAAGTAGATATAATGGGAAGAAGAGAGGTTGTGTGCTATGATTCATGAAGGGAAAATTTTAAAGGCACAATTTCGATAATCCATACAGGAACTAGCATTAACAATGTCGATGCAAATGAATCTGTGAGGAACTTATAGGCACATGCATAACATTTTGATACCAACGAATTTATGAGGAAGTTTTTAAATATTTCAAATAGTTGTGATTACATGAATTTAGAGGAGAAACATGAACATAATGGGTTTTAACAGAGGTATAACATGCTATAATACTTGAAGGGGGAATCGCCACCATTTCTTCATATTCTGAAAGATCTATATTCTGAAGTTATACAGCCTGAAAATTACATGTAGAGTTTTCTTTAGAATTTATAAACCTTTGTGAAGTTTTGCTTCCTCCTATTTATTCTGGAGAGGGGTGCATGGACATTCATTACAACAAAAATATCTTCGGGCGAGTCTCAAATGTCAGGTTGACTAGCTGTCTTGGTTAGGATGGCTTTGTGGCCCAAAAATATTATAGAATTAATGACCATATTGAATGAAGGCGTGTTACATGACAAAAATAATTAAACGACTAGACAGAAAAGTAAATGAAAAGTCTTTGTGCCCATCCCATGCTCACCTTTGCCTCAGGTTGTTATTTTCTCACGGTATGGCCTCCTATGCTGGTCAACTGACCTCGTCGCTTCTGCCTTTACTGCTCGAATTCCTTGTTCGGTGGAGTATGGAGTGGGTCGACTATAAGTGCCTGTTTCGGTGGTCCTTCACTGTGTAGAGGAGTGAGGCTCCATGACGAGCCATTAAATCTTATTGAGCCCCCCATACTGTCTTCAACACTCTGCGTCATACTTACTTTAATGCCATAGTTGTCGACCCATCCGCCTTAAGAGCCATGTACCATGCTATCAAGGTTGTAAGGCAGTGAGAATTTTACTCTTGAAAGCGCTACAGAACGACGGGCTCTAATGCTCCTTGGCCCCCTTTGGTTTAGCCCCTTTCTACTTTTCTTATCATATGGTCGGGGGCTATAACCAAGGGCTTAACCCTCGGGTGCTAAGGCCTTCGAGCACCTATCTGGGGGGCCTTTTTCTTTTGTTCCACAAAATACCACATCCCGACGCTTGATACGCTTTACCTTTGGAATCTTCCTTTCTAACTTGTGATCACCAATCAACGGGACTAGGCCCACCAAAGATATCGCAATTGCAACCCCAGATAGGGGGACCTTTTTCCTTATTTCTCAGCGTTGGTCGATTGTACGGGCGCGGGAGCTTTATAGGCCCGATCACATAATATATCGTGTCCGGGAGGATCCCCACTTATCGCAATCGCAGGCCAAGAGAGACTGAGGTGGAGGAGCTCTTTAACATGTGCAACCGCCGATCGTCGATCTATGGGGTGACATCATCACTTCCACATGTCACATTGTGATTGGTGACACATGTCACTTGGAAATGCCCCCATAGGACCCTTGAACATGTCGAATTTGAACGCCACGTGTCCTCCATAGTGCCATGTCATTTCCATACTACCACATCATTGAAGACGTCATTTTCCATGTCAGCCATAAAGACCGATCATATTGTGCCACATGGTCCCCCTGGAGGAGAGAGAAAATGGTTTGCACGGTCTTGGTTTTTCCATGAATTCCTTGTTAAATAGAATCAGCCCCTCCCTGGAAATTTAACACTATATCGCAAATCGACAATACCACAAGGTTTTTAAAGTTAAAACCCCCCCGCCACACCAATCGCCGATATGCGGGATTTACTGTGAAGTTGCAGGATGTGGGATCACAACACTACGGGACCTCGGGGTCACAATACTGTGGGACTATGGGATTGTGAGGCTGCGGGATGCGGGACTGCAGGAATGCGACATGGCTAATATGAGGGACTATGGGACTGCGGGAATGCGACATGGCTGATATGTAGGACTACGGAGACTGCGGGATTTCCCACCGCCAGTCGCCAATAAGTCATTCTGCCACATGGAGGAGAAAGAAGAAGGCTCGTTGGTCCCTGTTTTGCATAGATTTCCTTTGTAAAATAATTTTGGCCTTCCTCGGTGATTTTACACTATATGCCAGAATCACAACCCTGCAAGGTTTTTAAGTGGTACCCTCCACCGATCGCCGATAAGCCTATATTGCGGGACTACGGAGCTACCGATATGTGGGATGCGGGACTGCAATATCAGCGTTCAACACCATGAATCGCTGATAAACCATGAGCCTGTGCCCGGGAACCTGTCGATAGCCAATTTGCGATGAGATTAGCTCCTAGACCTCCTACTTGCAATTTTCTTTAAGTATTTTCTCCTTGTCTTCTCGCTATCCATGGGTAACTTCAACAGGCCATGTCTTATGATCCATAAGTCCATTTTCAGACTTCAATATACCATTGGAAATCCCTCTCTGAGCACTATGCAATGGAGAGGGTCCGATTAAGCCCTGAGATCTTCCATGGCCTATGAAGGTGGCTTCAAACTTCACTTCCCTTCGGCAACCTTGACCAAATGAAACCCACAATGTAGTGAGTGACAACATTGGCTCCAACTAGTGACAGTGCCTTGCTGGCAAGGTTCTGAGAACCTACATACCAGTAGCTTTCCTTCCATTAGGCGTGGACTCATTCTTAAACAAAATACAAGTCTATGAAAATGGACTTTTTCCATCATAAACTGAAAAATTCAAATAAAAATTACAATACACACACACTGGTATTTACAATGAGTGTAAACCAAATACCTCTAGTTTTGAAAACAAAATTTGAGGAACTAACCATTTACTAGTAGTTCCAACAATTCACCATCCAAATTTTCAAGCAAGTGTTATTTTCCCTCTCTTCTGCAATCTTGAAGGGGTCGAACCATAGCGGATCAAATTTCCCATGTTTGCCTTTGTCTTCTCGTCGAACATCCCATGTGAGAACTAAATCTCTTCACTGAAGAGGTCGATCCTTTGCCCTCTTGTCGAACAAAGATTTCATTTTCTGTTAGTAATTGGAAAGCTTGGTACCCACTTGTTTTATTCTTTCGTGAAGCTCCACCAGCTAATTTATCCTTCTAGTCAAGGAATTCGGCTCTTCCTCTACTTCTTGTAGTAATATCGCCACCGACATTGATAATTGGATCAGGAAGACAACAAATCTGTCGTACACTAGCTCAAAAGGTGATTTCCTAGTGGATCATTTAGGTGTTACTCGGTTGGCCCATAGGGAAAACTTCAGTTGGGAATCCTAGTTTCTCTGATTTTCAGCAATGATATTTTTTAACACCCTTACGACAATCTTGTTGGTGGACTCAACCAAGCCATTACCTTGAGGATAATAGGTAGTGGAGTGCCCAAAAATGATATTGAATTTATGGTAGAAGCTGGTGAACTTGGCAGATTTGAAGACCTGAGCATTATTGGTGATAATTTTGGAGGGACAACCAAAACAAGACAATATGCTCTTCTCCATAAATTTGATTACCACTGTGTCTATAGCATTTCTGGTTGGGATGGCCTCTACCCACTTGGTAAAGTAATTCGTGGTTGTCAATATCCACTTGTGTTGGCCACTGGATGGGGGGTTTATTTCTTCTATGGAATCTAGTCCCCACTATCTAAAAGGTTCCTCCACATACACTGGAATCAGGGGGAGAGGAGCAAACTTCTATCTCTCAGCGAAAAATTGGCATTTCTGGCAAGACTTGACTTGGGAATAAACATCTCCAAACAAGATAGGCCAGTAGAATCATGCCTTGAGGATTTTATGTGATTTGGTCTTCCAGTTGTAGTGCCCTCCATAGACTCCTCCATCGAACTCCCCAATCAATTTGTGGGTCTCCCCTTCCACCAAACATAATAGAAATACCCCCACCAGGTCCTTCTAGTAGAGCAGGCCATTGGATATGATATATTTTTGCGCTTGAAATCTTAGATTTCGGTATCTCGATCTATCCAGCCCCAACAGACACCTTAGGAATAAGAGGTAATGAACAATGTTCTTATACCAGGGAAATCCCTCATATTTCACATAGATCTTCTACTCATATGTTTTAATTCCACTCTGGTGATCCTTTGGTTAGCCTTCCTCTGTGATCAAGTTTATCCCTAGAGCTTGGTAATTGGATTAAGATAAAATATTGGCAAAACCCTAGCCTTTAATGAGCTTGGTAGGCTTTATTTCTAGCTCATATTCTTGTATTTTAGCTATCCACCTGCCCCTCTTTCCTTCATTGTCTCCCTGCACCAGGATGTCCTTTACTATTGTCATTTGGATGAATGTTGTGATTTCTAATTGCAGCGCATACATACGAAATGCCTTCAGAGCATTGATCAGTGCATAAGCTTGTTTCTCAAATCAATTATATTTCAGCTCGGCATCTCTTAGGACTTGGTTGAAAAAGGAGATGGGTTTCTCATGACCTTCTTTATTTTTCTGTAGCAGGACAATAATGATAGTATGTGGAGAGGTGAAGGAAAACATGTAGAAAGGCATTGAATAGTCAGGGATGACTAGCACCGGGGCCTCAACCAAAGTTTCTTTGATTCTCATGAAAGAGTCACGGGGGACAGTGCTCCACTTAACTTCATTCTCCTTCTTGAGCATGTTTGTAATACCCTTGACTATCTCATCATAGTTGTGTATGAATAGCCTTAAGAAATTTATTCTCCCTAAAAAGGCTTGGACTTATTTCTTATTCTTGGGTGGAGGAATATGGTCGATGGATTCGACTCATTTAGGATCGACCTTCACACCCTCTTTTGCTACTATGTGTCCTAGTAGCTTCCCCTCACTTAAGGCGAACTGAGATTTCTTAGGATTCAGAGAGAGACCATACCTCCTGCATTTCTCAAAGGTGAGCTTTAAGTGGAGGATGTGCTCTTCATCAGTCTTGGAAAAGATTGTGATGTCTTCCAAGTAGACCACTATGAATTTTTCTTGCTCGCTTACAAAACCTATGTCCATAGCTCTTTTAAATGTGGCCCCTGCATTTATCAACCCGAAAAGCATGTGGGCATACATGAATGTTCCCCACGGGGTGGTGAAAGTAGTATTTTTCTGATCCTTAGGGTGAACCACCACTTGGTTGTATCCGGAGAACCCATCCATCATGGACATTCTGGCTGCACCAACCACTTTCTGCAATATATTATCCATCTTGGGGTAGCGGGTACTTGTCTTTCAGAGACGCCTTTTTTAGATTTAGAAAATGAACACACAACCTTATCTCTTCGCTCTTTTTCCGGACAAGGACTAGGTTGGCCACCCATTCAGAGTTCCTTAAAGGCACTATGACCTTTGCTTGTAGTAGCTTTCTCACCTCTTTTTCAATTGAGGGGAGTAAGAGTGGATTTATCTACCTGAGTTTCTTTTTACATGGATTCATTTCACTCTTCAAAGGAAGCTTATGTTGAATGATGTTAGTATCCAATGCTTTCAAATCCTCATAAGACCAAGTAAATATGTCCTTGTAAATTTTGAATAGATTTAAATACCTTTTTCTGCATTGCAAGGGGATTCCTTTTGATAGATTGATCATCTAGGGTTCCTCCTTCGATCTAATGTTGCAGTATTCTACTTGATCATCTATCTATGGGGCTATTGGCTTGGAGACTATGTCATCCTTAATAAAAATCCTTTCCAGTGGGACTAGTCCACGAGGGATGGTATTCCCTTTGAATATAAAATTTTGTGCCCAGCCACTGTGTCTTTCCACGAAGTGGCTCCTTGATCTTCCTCTTCTTCTTCTTCATCGATGGTGGAGTGGAAAAACTCCCCAACGACTTCTATGAATCTTTTTATCTGCTCGTCATCCTCGAATCCCCACCAGTCCTTGACATTATCAGGTATTGAAGTTATGTACCTGACTTCTACCTCATATATGAGGATCGAATTTTGCGGGGACCTAAAAGTGCTTGCCGCTACCGCAAGAGATTCAACCATCTCGTTTTCTTCCCTGGGTAGAAACTGGATGTTAAATTCCATGAAAAAATTATCGATTAGATCCCACACTTCATTATGGTATGTCCTCAGTCTGGGGTGTTTGACCTGGCATTGATTTCTGATTTGCCTCACGACTAGTTCAGAGTCTCCATACACCGCTAGGCATTCAATATTCATCTTTTTTTCCATTTTTAACCCAAGGATAAATGCTTCGTATTGCGCTACATTGTTGGTCACCTCAAATTCCAGCTTGAATGGGAGGGGTATCATCCATTTCCCTCTTTTGAGTTTGATTTGTCAAAGTACAATTTCCATACTTCATTTTCATTCAAGTTCTGGTATGCCAACTGCCTTATCAGGTGTACTAATGCTCCTTCTAAGAGGTTCTCATCTTCTTCTAAGAATAGGCAAGAGAGGTCGCTTTATTTTCCATGAGCTGGGGAGTTTTCTAAGCCTTTAGCTGGGTTCACATTTTTGACAAACCTGAATTCTTTGTACAACCTCCTTTTCTCACCTCCAAAAGTGGGAATTGTGGCATAAGTTAGATCTAGCTTGATAGAGCCCCCCACCTTGGAACCCCAAGATCTTGATAAGAGCATTCTGAACCAAGGAGGAATATCGGCCACCACTATGTCCATTACCACACTCTTCACCAGGATCTGAGCTAGGTTCACGACTAGGTCCTTTATCATCCCTAAGCACTTGACTCTCTTGGAGTCGAAGGAGTACATGTCCTTGTATGGTCTGGTGATCTCCAAGCTTAGTTATTCCATTACCACTAGTGGCATGAGGTTGTGTAAGGCTCCAAATTCCAACATGCAGTTTTGTAATAAAATATCATGGATCACCAAAATTAGATAGAAAGGTGCAATAGAAAGATCGGGTTCTTCTACATGAGGCCCAAGAACAACCATTGGCCTCTCTTCTTAGAGATTTAAACTATCATGGGTTGGTGCTAAGATAGAGGGATGCATGAATTGAGAGACTTTAGCTTTATAAGTAAGCTTCTTTAGAAGCTCAATTAAAGGGACAAGAATCTTTACCATTTTAAGCTCCCTCTGGAGATTGAATGTAGGTTGGATTTTTTCTATACTTCTGGGCTTTGTTCCTTCTTCATTACCACTAGTAGTTTTCAGCGGAGCAGGTGACTCCTTGTCAATGTGTCCCTCTACACTATTTCTTTCCTTATTTGCAGAGACTTTCATCTTCGAAGGGTCACGATTTAGCTTGCCTTTCCCTTTTTCTGGTAGTGGAGGAATAACCTAGGGAGCAATTTCCTCATGTTGCTCTAGGTCTCTTGACCTCTTGTTTGAAGATATTAGATTATATTTACGTTGTGGTTGTACTTGCATGAACTCTGCAAACTATTTTCAATAATAATCTATATCATCCTCATCTACTGCTTCTCCATCATGACTAACCTCCTTGTGAACCATATTCTCCTGTTCTTCTTAAAGGAATTTAAGCAGAATATAGGTTTCCTTGCATCTCCTGTGTATCCAAAAATTTCTCATCGGGACCATATTCTAAGTATAAAGGATGAGGGATTTGGTTGAGCTGCTCCTTTCTCTCCCTTGGAAGTATTTGTAATGGAGGTCTTCTTTACTACGGGTTGTAACCTCGGTTGTTGACTTGAGAATTCTGTTTGGAGAGGCTCTTGTTCTCAATCTCAAGCTTTCCAACCTTCTGTGATAAACTCCTAATGAGTTTTTATAGTTCATCCATATTTAGGTATGGTGATTCTCTATCTCGACCAGAGGAAGATTCCTCTTCTTTCCCTCTTTTTAGTTCAGTAGGTTCTTACTTTCCTCTTGAATTTCATGCTGAGGCAAAATTTTCCTCCACCTCAAGTGCATCAATTTGGAGTTGATCTAGAGTGATAGACTTCCTTTTTCGTAGAGTAAAGCCAAATTCAAACTCAAATTCTCCCAAAAAGGCTACTCGGGAAACAATTGGAGCCGACTTTATCTCAGTTGGTAGGTTATTGTATTGCTTGTTGAACCTCTTTATAAATTCTAATATATCCTCTTTTGGCTTCTTCTTTATGACGTTAAACTCTGTGAGGAGGTACTCATGGTTTCTCTTTTCACCCGATTTCTGTGTGAAAGATTCCTCCCAGGTAGTGGTGGAGGCATTGGGTATGGATTTGAACCACTTTCTAGCCTCTCCGTCAAGGGATTGTACAAAAAGTCTCATGACCACATCCAATTGTTCCATGTTTCTGTTCACGGCAAAAGCACTGAAGCTTTCAATGTTACTCTTTGTCGTGTTATCATCTTCCCCATTGAACCTAAACAGATGCTTTAAGTAGTCCTGGGGCATTGCACTCAGAGGCTGAGATAAATTAAGAGGTGCATATTTATTTAGCAAAAAACCTAGAAGAGACATCTGGATTAATGGAGGGGGATTAAGACTTGACTGAGGAACTTGGCCCAAAAAAACAGTGGTAAGAGTGGCTAAACTGAATGTAGGGTATGTCAGGGCCTTAGGAACAAACCCTGAGTAGTGAGTAACAAAGGGCTGAGAGCTGGATGAGGAAGATTCAAAGGCTATTGAGATGGTAGTATCAACAGGGGGAGCTTTCTCTTTCCAGACTTTCCTGAAAATTAATTTTGCTGAGATGTATCTGAGCGTGTGTGAGGTCTTTTAAAAGCCAAGATGATGAATCATAGTGGGGGGTGTGGAGTCGCCAAGGTCTTCATAAATTTATGTCTTCAACACTTTACGTCATACTTACTTTAATGCCACATATGCCGACCCATCCACCTTAAGAGCCATGTACCATGCTATCAGGGTTGTAAGGCAGCAAGACTTTTACTATTGAAAGCGTTGTAGAACAGTGAGCTCTGATGCTCCTTGGTTCCCTTTGGTTTAGCTCCTTTCTACTTTTCTTATCATATGGCTCGGGACTATCACCAGGGGCTTAGCCCTCGGGCGCTAAGGCCTTTGGGCTCCTATTCGGGAGGCTTTTTCCTTTGTTACACTGAATACCGCATCCCAACGCTTGATACACTTTACCTTTTGCATCTCCATTTCTAACTTGCGATCGTCAATTAGTGGGATTAGGCCCACCAAAGATATTGCAATTGCAACCGTGGAGAGGGGGACCTTTTACCTTATTTCTCAACGCTAGCTGACTGCCTAGATGTGGGATATTTATAGGCCCGATCACATAATATATCGTGTTTGGGAGGATCCCCGCTTAGCGCTTTAACTTGTGTTACCGCCGATCACCGATCTGCGGGCGTTACGTCATCACTGCCACGTGTCACCATGTGATTGGTGACACATGTCACCCAAAAATGCCCCCATTGGACCCCTGAACATGTTGAAGTTGAATGCCACATGTCCTCCGTGTTGCCATGTCATTTCTGTACTACCACGTCATTGATGACGTCAATTGCCAGGTCAGCCATAAGGACCAATCATATTGCGCCACATGGCCCACTGGAGGAGAGTGAAAATGGCCTGCCCGACCTTGGTTTTCTGTGAATTCCTTTGTTAAATAGAATCAGCCCCTCCCCGATGATTTAACACTGTATCGCAAATCGACGATACTGTAAGGTTTTTAAAGTTAGAACCTCGTCGCCACTCTGATCGTTGATATGTGGGATTTACTGTGAAGTTACGGGTTGCGGGATCGCGACATAGAGGGACTACGGGGTCGCGGTACTACGAGATCACGGGGCTGCAGGATGCGAGACTGTGGGAATGTGACATGGTTGATATGCGGGGCTGTGGGAATGCGACATGGCCGATATGCGAGACTGCAGGGACTGCAGGATTTCCCACTGTCGATCGTCGATAAGTCATTCTGCCACGTGGAGGAGAGAGAATAAGGATCGTCGGTCCTTGTTTTGCATAGATTTCCTTTGTAAAATGATTTTGGCCTTCATCAACGATTTTACACTATATCGCAGAATCACAACCCCGCAAGGTTTTTAAGTGGTACCCCCCACCAATCGTCGATAAGTCTATATTGCGGGACTGCAGGGTTGTCGATATGTGGGATGCAGGACTGCGATATTGGTGTTCAGCACCATGAACCACCAATAAACTGTGAGCCTGTGCCGGGTACCCCGCCAATAGCCGATTTACGATGAGATTAGATCCTGGACCTCCTACTTGCGATTTTCTTTAATTCTTTTCTCCTTGTCTTCTAGCTATCCATGGGTAACTTCAACAGGTCATATCTTATGATCTAGAAGTCCATTTTCAGACTTCCATATACTGTTTGAAATCCATTTCTAAGAACTATGTAATGGAGAGGGTCCGATTAAGCCATGAGATATTCTGTGGCCTGGGAAGGTGGCTTCAAACTTCACTTCCCTTCGGAAACCTTGACCAACTGAAACCCATGATGCAGTGAGTGACAACAGAGAGTTCCAGGTGGAGCCTCAGTGCATACTACAATGGAAACATCTCATGCTCAGGAACAAAGCCATAGAGCAAGTTAAAGTGTAGTGGAAGAACTTTGGTCCTGAATAATCTACATGGGAGATGGCAGATCAGATGCAAGGCCTATATCCTTCATTGTTTGTCTGTTGAGGAAAAGAAATTTTGGTTTGATGTGGTTTATGTTGGCATATGTTTTTTTTTTTTTTTTTTGTATATGTATATGTATATGGATGTAAATACCGTAATGAGTTGCGTTATAAAGCTCCAGTATGTTGTATGGTTATTATATTGTCATGATGTTTTGCTTTTGAGCAGGTCATTCATTATAAATACTGCAAAGAGATGTGTTATAAAGATCCATAGGTAGTATGTTTTATTTTTGGTGGTTTTGCTGAGGTCATGGTGTGGTTTAACTCCAGGGACAATGCTCCCCAATGGGGAGGGTTCTATAACAGCCCTGGTGAAAAGTTCATGTAATACAAGTTAATAAAGGAAAAATAAGACCACGGTTAAGGGACACTTATTCCAAGCTGAATGTTGGGCAAAGATATCCTAGTGGGCATCACTGGATGTGTATTTAAGGCTAAGGAAAATTGGAAAAGGCTAAGGCAAGAGGACATTTTTTGCACATTTATTTATGAAAATAAAGGAAATTAGGAGAAAAGGAAGGTAAAAGGTCACATGTTTCATGTGAGGATAAAATTGAAGGAAAATAATGGGAAATGAAGAAATTAGAGGCCTTATGCATAAAAAGGCTTACGAGGACAAGTTCATGGCTTTTGTCAGTTCAATCTTTTGTTAGTTCAAGTTTGGAGCTCTCTCTCATTATTCACTCTCTCTCTCACTCTCGGTCACTTAGAGTTTTCTTGGTGCACTCTAGTTTTTGGAGAAAAGGAAGGAAAAGCAAGCAAAGGAGAGGAAAGGCAAGTGAGGATCAAGGAAAGGAAAGCAGGATCAATCAACTTCAGTAGGAATAATTGCAGGTAACCTTTTGCATGTGTGATTTCCTAGCTCGCTTGTACATGCATGGCTTTGCATGTGGGTGTATGGTTCTCTTGTTGTCAGTGGCATGGTTTTGCCGGGCTATGACAGTGGTTTTCAACCTAGCCTTGCTTTTTTCTGGATGCCATGGTATGTTGGGATGTTTATCTCGGTTTTTGGAACTTTGGGTTGTCTGATGGATTTCGGAATCCAGTGGAGAGGTGATCTCAAGTTTCATTCCCAAAGGCGTAGGAATCCCTTGACCAATTTTGGTGGGATACATGGTAAATCCTAAGGGATTAGTCTCAGTTTAGGGCCTAGTGATCTAGGGTTGGATTGCAGTAAAGCCTGAGAGACAAGGAGAAGGAAAATTCCTCAAGGATATTGATGCATTTTGGATGGCATTCCAAGTTCATTTTAGTTGTGATCAGGGCACCGGTCTTGGTGTGATCATGATTTGATAAGGGTGGAGATGGTTTAACCTCTGGATTCCCTTGGTTGTTCTTGTATCGGTTGTTCTATGAGATCCCACATTCATGTTTGGAATATGGCACAGGGGTGACTGGCTGAAAGAGAGATTTGGTTTAGCCGTGTCTATGGTCAGGTGGTACGTGGAAGTCCCGAACCTGGTCAGAGTTTCCTATGATTAATAAAATCTAATCTATCTTACTTTTGCACTGATTTATATGTGGATTTAATGGTTTTCATATATCTGATATTTACATGGTTTAATGATGGTTATAAGCATGGTTGTGTGACTGGTTTATGTCATGGTTATTTCATGTATTTACTTGTAACAATTAAATGGATGGATACAAGACCTAATTGATGATATAGTAGTTCAATGGAGAATGATATGATCCTTCTGATGATGTTTCATAAGTTGTTTTAGTCATTTATGCTCTGTCTTGTATCATATACCTGTAGGTTGCATTGATGCCAAGTGTTTGACAGAGTGTCAACCCCAATTGGGGATGCTCAGGCCTAGTCCTGGGGGTGATTTTTATTATTCAGCATGGTTATCATGTTTTTAATGATTTCTGAAAGTTACAAGAAGTTTTGGGAAGAGGCCGGGATTCTGGGCTAGAAAAGTGGTTCAAATCTCAGGGTCGCTGGCACAGAGCTAGCAATTCTGGACCAAAGCCACTGACAGGAAAGCCTATGAGAGCAGCTTTAGGTTGTTGGTCACCCCATTGCCCATAGCATGAGAGTGATTGATGCCTAAGAGCTGCAGAATAGTAGTGGGACCCAGGGACAGGCTATCTAAGTGGCTGACTTGTCTCCTAAGGGGTCTGTTGATGATTTTGGATGATTGTATGTGATGTTTCATCGATTCCACTTCCTTAAGGTGACATAGGAGGTCAAATTGGATCATAGTAGCATCTCTTCTCATGTTTACCCTAGTTGGCATTGTTACTTTGGGTAGACCTGGGAGGTGGTGTTACATTGTCGAAGATTAAATGTTTGCATTGTCATGAGCTGGGACACTATGCCACAAAGTGTCTACACAAGAAGGCCGACAAGAAGCCCTCAAGAGGAGCTATAGGTGAAGCTTTTTCTTCACAATTCGAGTCCATTTTACCCTCATTGCATGCATGGCAACATCGGTGATGGGTAGTTTGTGTTATCTGGATAGTGGAGCCTCATTCCATATGACGAGAAACAAATAATTTTTTAGTGACTTGGAGAAGCACCTCTAGATGCACATCGAGATGGGAGATGATGGAAGTTACCAACATCAATACTATTACTTTTCAAAGGGATTCTAGTTCTCCTCTCATATTAAAAGATGTCATTTATGTTCCAGGTCTGAAGAAGAATTTAGTTTCAATTGCTATGTTGGAGAATCGTTGCTACGATGTGATATTTAGCAAAGGAAAGGATTTCTTCATAACATAGCCACAGGACAAGCGAAGCAGATCAGGGTTCAAGTGAAGAACCTCTAGAAATTGGATGTAGAATATTGTGCAACATTGATCACAAAAGCAAAGAAGGTGCAGAGCCGAGACATTGGTGAATTGTGGCATAGAAGATTGGTCCACTTGCACCATGGAGCTTTGAAGATCATACAATAGAATTCTATAGGACTTCCCAAGGGCGCACTAGAGCAGACAGATACATGCAAAGGGTGTACATTGGGGAAATACACCAAATCCACCTTTCATGATAAGGACAGTCGAGCACAAGCGATCCTTGAAGGAGTTCACATAGATGTGTGTGGATAATTCTCGATAGCCTCCATGACTAAGAACAAGTATTATGTAATATTTTTAGATGATTTCTCATGTAAGTGATGGATTTTCTTCATACAGAAGAAATATCAGACATTCTCTAAATTTTGTCAATTTAAAGCACTTGTTGAGAAAGACACTGGTAGGAAAGTGAAGGCTCTCAGGAGAGATAATGATGGAGAATATGTGTCGAATAAATTCAAGAACTTATTTGCATCAGAAGGAATTTGACAGGATTTAATAACACCCCATAACCCATGGTGAGCACTAGTATTGCAGCAATAATGCTGCAACTCCTGGGTTGCCTACTTTACTCTTATCAACCCGGTAGTTTGTAACAAACTTGGAAGCGTCGGTGTTGTATGCACAAGTACTAGTTCTTACTGCAGGTTGTCACTTGGTCAGCCGGTGCAAGATCACTAGGAGCTCAAGCCAAATTTTATGGATTCCAGAAGAGGCTCTATATGTGATGGAAGGAGAGAAAGATTACTCTACAAATGATAATCTAACTGCAGAAAGGAGAAAGACTGAAATGTAAAGCAAACCTAGTAAGCCCTAATTAACCAACTAATTCTACTTTTGCAGAAAACACTATGAAATCCATGAAAGGAATGCCATTACCTACTCAAGGAAGTAAACAACATCTAGCTAAGCTATTTCTGGAAGTAAATAAGCAAAAAACATATTTTTGGATTTTTATGTATTTTTATGTGAATTTGACATGCGTTTAATTTATTGTGTGTGAATGTGGCAACGAATAGGTGGCGTTGGAGGACAGTTTTGGGACTTGAGAGGATGTAGGATGGTGTGGATGGGTCCTAGGAGGTTCAGATGGCCTTTTGGAGGCTTTTTCCACACTCGGCCTTCAAAAGAAAGCCTACAGGAAAATCTACAGGAGGACACAGGAAATCTACAGGAGGAAAATAGGGCAACTACAAGAGGCCTACAGGAGGAGGCTGAGAGCATTTTTCACTATTTTGAGGGTGTGAGAGTGGGTGAAAAAGGTGGATGAAGGTTGGAATAAGGTGTTAGGGTGCCTAAGGTCTACCATGAATCACCAAGAGAGAGGAAGATGATTGGGTTTGCTCAAGGAGAGAGGAAGAATTTCTATGGAAAATGCAGGAAACTAAGGTAGAATTGAGGTGAGGTTTGGGCGACCTGTAGGGCATGGATCAGATGGAGGATGTGATAGTTGATAAGCTAGCCTACTTCTAGAAGAAATCTGCTACAAAGGAACTCACAGTCAACCAATAAGATCAAGTAAGCAATGAAATGAGTGCATCTAGAAAAACAGAGTTTTGCATCAAAATAGTCTAAACTATGATATATAAAAGGAAATGCTGAGAAATGCTGCAAGAAAGGAAAGCATGAAAGAAGACTATTGAAAATCAGGAAGTGAGCACAATGAATAAGATCTAAAGCAAAGCAGAACTAGACTATTAACCTACTAAAAAGCTGCAAACACTAGAAGTCCTATGAATGAGGAAAATGTGTGTTTTTGGGGCAGTAAGAGAGTCTTTGCCTCAACTCATGGTCCCAGGGGGAGGAAGAGAGTCCAAGGCACTGTTGCTAGCCTTTTGAGTCTTTGCTGATCACTATTTAACCTACTATAGAAAGCACAAATGGAAGCAAACTACTGAATCATCAAAAGCAACCTATTCTTAACCATAAAAGAAATACATCTAATAGCAACCTAATCTACAAACTGAAATAAAACATAAAAATACAAGTAAAGAGGAGCTTGACTGCTTGGATTGGGCCCTAACCCAAGAGCTTCAGCCCTCTGAGGTAACTCAGTGCTAGCTCAAAAAGGATTCCATCTTTATTATCAAAACAATAGCAAGATTACATGAAACTGTCACAAAATAATAAGCTTGAAGTTGGAGCAGAGTTTACATAAGCAAAAATCCAACAAAAATCCGACCCTAGTAAGGCCCTAGGCCCCTCTACTTATAGAAATGAAGCTACCAACACCTTCCTTAAAATCAGGGAGGCTTGGCTCCCAAAACTCGAGATAATCGTCAGTCATCCTCCACTTGCTTGACTGCCTTCTATTGCATGATTCGGCTGCTTGTACTCCAAGCTGAATGAAGGGGAATTCAAAGTGAGGGGTAATAAATGAGGGGGATTCCCTCCTACAAGTCCTCTCCTTTGTCCACTTCAAGTTATTTCTTCCATTTCTCTATTGGACCCTTGACTTTGACCTCGAAACTCATCAATAATCTGCATTAATTACATGTTAGACCACATCGCACAATAACTAACTCAACTCACTCTATAAGCATAAATATAATTAGAAAATCATACAATAAGATAAGAGAATGGTTGATTTGAATAGGTTAGGAGGTAAAATGAGCCCATATAATTACCCATTTATGAGGCTCATCATCACCCCCCTACTGAAAGTATTGCTCATCCTCTGAGCAACTTAGTTAATCTCCTCATATTTTATGGCCCTGGTGGCCTCCCTAGCATCCCAGGCTTCTGATGCAGTCTTCTCTTCTTTGCCATAGAATCCTGGCTTCATTTCTATCTCTTCCCACTGATCCTCCTCTTCTTCTTCTCTTCTGCCTTCCAGCATGCCTAACAGCAGTGGGGGACTCAGTTTGAGGCCAATCCAGTTGACCTTCAACCTCTGCATGGAGTGCTTGTACATTGGCACTCTTTTCAATGCCTCCTTCAGCCTCATGGGGAAATGATATTCCCTGATCTGCAAACTGTGTGGTAAGGTGTTCCATCTCCTCATGCATGCATGCACACAGTCATCCCCAAGTAGCCTTTGCATATCCTCAAAGTGTGCAATGGCTTGTGCCTGATTTTCTAGATATCTAGGGGAAATATGAGGGTCATTGGCAAGCAAGTTGTGTGTGCTGATGAGTGCCATGGGATCTGATGGCTCAACTCTTATCATTAATGGCTCATTCTGCTCTTTTATCATCAATCTTTTTATTTCTGTTGCCCTCAATTATTCATGGTTCATCCATGAGGCCATGGCCATCAATTGCAAGTCCCCTAGCTTGGCATTGGGGTCCCACACATTCATGTCTGTGAGGGCCATGTTATGTAGGTAGAATTCTGCCATCTCTGCCTTATCCTCTGATGTGCTTTGGTCACACAGATCCATAAACTGCCTGTAATCTTGGAAAGGCATTGTGCCCCTTTGTGCTAGAGTCTTTATCTAGAATTGTAACCGTTGGTCCTTGAGATAGAGGCCATAGGATTTTGCTGGTGTTCTACATTGCAATGCCTCCATGGATAAGCTAGCCATGCATGCCAGCTAAGTCTCTTTCTCTTGCGGTTGCCTCCTTAACAATTCATTTTCAATTTCAAGGTGGCTTCTTGTAATTGCTTCCTTGTATCTGAGAGCACTCAACACTCTGCCCATTTCTTTGAGTTCGTTTTCCATATGGCCAATATCCTCAACTCCTTTGGATTTGGCTATTTGCATCCACCTATGTGTTCTTATTCTTTCTTTCTCTAATTCAAATAATAGTGGAATTGCAAATTTTTGTGGAATTATTTTGCCTCCCTCAAGTAGGCTGTAATAGGAGGAAAGACTAGGATGGGGGTCAGGCTCTTGTATCTCTTGTGCTTACTCCTTCAGCTGTGGCTATCCTTCCATCCTTTTCTCAAGTTTTTGGGTCTCCTGTAATTTTGACAGTGTCTCCTGTAGAACTATCTGAGCCTCCTGTAGGAGTGTTTTTGGGTCCTGTAGTAATACCTTTCCTTCCATGTGGAAGATCTAGGAGTCCCCCTTTCATATGTGATAGGTGTCTTCGAAGGGGATTCTTTCCCCTTGACAGAGGGTGAATCTTCAATTGTAATTGGCATTTTTGAAGAGGGCTGAGGTTTGCCTGTTTTGATTCTTGTGCTCTTCCTAGCCCTGAAATACATTGAGGCCTGTCTTTTCCTCTTTTTCTTTGGCTTGATTGGTGTACTGAGGGCAGTGAGGGAAGCTACTACCTCCCTTTCCAGAGTCTTCGGGGCCCCTTCTCCTTGTTCTGCCTTTGCCGCCTCTTTTTCTCCTCCTTCTGTCTCTTTTTCTGTCTCTTCCTACTCTGTTTCCTTAGCTCTCTCCTCCTCTATTTCAGTTTCTTCATCCTTCCTTTCTTATTCTACTAAGTCACCAGTGGCTTCACTTTCTCCCCCTTGCTGCTCTTCCTCCTCACTGCTAGTAGGACTAACGTCATAGGTTAAGGCCTTTATGTCATCCTCAGCTGTCATGTTTCGGAAAACTTCCCATGCTATAAGGAGTGTAAATGTATGGAGGGCTTCCTCCACTAGGATTTTGTTTAACCCATGGTGAGCTAGCTACTCTGAATTTCCTACTTGAACCTTAGTGCTAGAGTCAATGAGGGACTACAGGAGGAAGTAGGGGATACTAAGCTTCTGAGGTGTTGGAGTGTCCATGCCATACCTTAATTCATGGAGGATTCTAAAGTGATAACCATAGACAATGTTGTACCTCCCCTCACAGGAAATGTATTTGATTATTTGATAGCTAACCTCATCCCAAGGATATGGTATGCTAGCCCTTCTAATGCCATTTTTATCCTCTACAAGGGTTTCATTGTTTTGGAAAAAAAAATTCTTGGCAGCCTGGCCAATTGGTTTCTCATCCTTACTCCAAGGCAGCCCAAGAGGAAGGGTAGTGACCCTACTGATAAATTCAGGGGTTATCTCCATGGAAAGACCTCTAAAGGTGACAGTGGCATGAGTTCTTGTGTGGGGTACCAGAGAGAGAGCAAACTCTTGGGCAATTTCCTCATCAAACCCTTGGAATTTCTCAAAGAAATTCATCCAATTTGCCCTTGTGAAGATGTCCACCACTTGTGGATGTGCATGGAGCCTAGTGGAGTTAGTGGGCTCCTTTCTCATAAACCCTCCTGTCATTTTGTTTATACTCTTTTGGGAAACCAAATGTGGAGATGGAGACAACAAATTTTGAGAAAAACAGAGAAACAGAGGAGACTGTGTTTTTTTTTTCTTTTTTGTTTTTATGTTTTTTTTTTGTTTTTTTGTTTTTTTTTTTTTAAACATAATTTTATTTTTTTTGTATTTTCTCCTCTCCTAAATACTTTATTTCCTCCTCAAATTGAAACCACTTCTTGCATATATTTATATTCAATAGGGGGCATGCATGAACCCTACCTCTTCAGACCGAAAATCGTGCTAAAACTCGTGTTTTCTCCCTTCAAAACAACTCACTACCCCTCCTGTAGAACCCTGTTGTCCCTCCTATAGAATTCTTGTAGGTGCTCATGTAGAACCTATAGGTGCTCCTGTAGAAAACATCGAGAGTAGGAATATGGTAGAGATCAATGGAGGACGATGGTTACGAGTCTGTGGGGGCACAAGGAGACTGTTGTAGCTGAGTTACGAGGAGAGAATGAAGGAAAAGGTGGTATGAATGCTCGGGGAGGAGTACTTATTACCCTTTATGGATATTTCCGGCGATGAGGGGTGAGCTGGCAAGGTATACGTTGGCCATATTCGAACCATTGGTCCACACCTACTTGGTCATCATGTCTTCTCCTCGTAATCATCTCCCATCATTGCATCGTAGTTCACACTTCCTCCACTACCTGTCCTTGGCATCTTTTCTTGAGTTGACTGTGCGCACGTGTGGGTGACATCTCGGATGAGTGGAGTCAACTAGATGAAGGTGGCCAAGTTAACTGGCCACCTTTCCTTCGTTCAATCTCAACCATCTCATTGATTTTTCATTACTTCTAACTACACAAATGCAAACAGAGGAGTGATTTAGTTACTTACCTGTGATCCGAATGTATTTGATGTGAGGTTCTGTGGCTCTCTCTCTGCTGCATGCCTTTATTTCTTTTGATGCATGTTGTCTGCTTGTTGATTTGTGGTTGTGTCTTGTGCAGGTTCTTCTCTGGCTGGGTTTGAGCTTCAAGGGTCTTCTCAACCTTCATGTGTGCATTCTCCTACTGCTGGTGCTAGGTTTTTATGGGATCAGCTGCTACAGGAATTCCTACAAGAGCTCATGTAGCTGCTTCTCCCCTTGAAACTTCAGCTTCTTCCTATGCGTGGAGCTTGAAGATGATGCCATAGGTATAGATAAAGATGGAGAGATAGTAAGTAGGCTTCAGGTGAGGTGGATGGTGTCGCTTCCTCTCTTATTTTATTTTATTTTATTTTTATTGAAAAACTATTTTTCCTGTGTTTTTCTTGGACAAGAAGAAAAATGATGCTTAGGGTGTGATGCAGGCTTGGAAATGATGGCAAGGAGATTTTAAGACTATAAGAGGGTTTATAGGTTCTTCATGAAGCTTCCCTGTCCCTCAAACTCCCCTTTGTATCCATTTCTGGCTCTCTGTAATTCCTACAGGAGCCTTCTGTAGAAAACACAGTTTTTGAAAAAGAAGTACAGTGCACTGAAAGAAATGCCAAAAATGATGGAGAAAAGTGTGGAGAAGATGAGATGTGTGTTGGTATGAATGTCAAGGTCCCCTTGGCACCTTCTTTGGCTCCCTGTAGTCCTCCTGCAAACCTGCAATGCAACAAAAAATCATTTTCTTTCTCCTTTTTCTCTTTTTTCTCTTTTTTTTTTTTTTTGAAAACAACTAGGGCGCCTCAGAGAGGTTTTCACCCTAATTGCCTGCCCTGGGCACCTCCAAGGGAGGTTTTCACCCAGGGATCTTATTTTTCTCTCTCTCTTTTTTTTTTTGTCATCACTGGGCCACCTCAGAAGAGGTTTTCAACCTAATGATGGGATTCAAGCGCCTCATGGAGGTTTTCACTTGAGTCCTTATTATTTTTTTTTATTTCTTTTCTTCAGTGAGTGGATGAAGTGGAAGCTGAGACATGCTCCACTACCATCACTGTTTTATTCAAATCTTCAATAAATTCTCGCTTGGAGAGGGGTTTCTTGTAAACTTTCAACCGATGTCCATTGACAAGCATGGGGATGGCTTCATCATCAATGGTTCTGATCAGAACTGAACCATTGTCATTGCATTTCTCCATAGTGTAGGGTCCCAACCATCTTGTCCTCAGCTTGCCTTTGAAATCTTTGTATCTTGAATCATAGAGTAGTGCCCAATCTCCCTCTTGGAATTGCTTCTCCTTGATATTTTTGTCATGCCATATCTTTCTCTGAAGCTGAACTACCTCTGTATGGAGAAGGGCTTGCAATCTGAATTCATCCAATCCATTGAGATAAAGTAATCTCTCCTTCTGTGCATGGATGAGGTCCAAGTCCAGCTGAGCTGCCATCCTTAGTGTATTGAACTCAAATTCTATTGACAACAAAGCCTTCTTCCCATAGACCAGTTCATAGGGTGTGAACCCTGTGGTGGTATTCCATGTTGTGTTGTAGGCCCAAGTGGCCTCAACTAATCTGTCTACCCAGTCTTTTCTGCTGCTGCTCACTACCTTGGTCAAGATCCCTTCCAATGCTCTGTTAGTGACCTCCACCTGCCCATTAGCTTGTGGATGGTAAGGGGTGGAAGTCATGTGCTTGATTTTATGATGTGTGAGCAAGTCTTCAATCAAATTGGAAGTGAACTGACTGCCTTGATCTGTGACCAACTCTCTTGGATACCCGAACTTGTAGAATATGTTTTCTCTCAAAAACTCAGCTACTTTTTCCTCTGTCGCTACTTTGATTGCTTTTGTCTCTGCCCACTTTGTCAGGTAATCAGTGCACACAATGATGTATTGTTTCTACTTTGAAGGAAGGCTGATAGGACCCACAAAGTCCATGCCCCACTTCTCAAATGGCTCAAAGGTCACTTGAGGTTGCACGGGCATCTCATCCTTTGGAGTAGGTTTCCCCATCCTCTGACAATGATCACACAGGCTGGTATATCTCCTCACATTCTGATGAAGAGTGGGCTAGTAGTAGCTTACTTGCAATATCTTGAAGGCAGTTCTTTTTGCTGCAAAATGACCTCCACAAGGCCTGTCATGACAGGTCAAGAGGATGTCAAAGACTTCCTCCTCCCTAACACATCTTCTCAAAATCTGATCTGGGCCAAGTTTGAAGAGATTCCCCCCAATCCAGGTGAAAGCGACACTTTTCCTTACTATCTTGCTCTTCTCTTTTGAGGACAGGTGTGGTGGGAACTGTGCTGAAACCAAGTAGTTTGCTATATCAACAAACCATGGAGAGAGTACTAAAATAGAAAACAGATGTTCATCTGGCATTTGGTCATTCACCATTCCTTCTTCACCTGCAGGAAAATTTACTCTAGACAAAAAGTCAGCAACAACATTTTCTTTGCCAGGCTTATCAATAATGGTCAAATCAAACTGCTGCAGTAAAAGCAACCATCTAATAATGTGAGCATTTACATTTGGTTTGTTCATTAAATATCTAATTGCAGTGTGATCAGTGTGCACAAAGGTTTGATAGCCTATGATATAATGTCTGAATTTGTTTAAGGAGTGCACGACAGCTATAAGTTCCTTCTCGGTCACTGTATAGTTTAACTCTACCTTTGACAAGTTTTTGCTTATAAAGTATATGGCATAAGATAAATTTTCATCAATTTGTCCTAAGGCTGCTCCTATCGCCTTGTTCGAAGCATCTGTGTGAATGTGAAATGGTAGGGCCCAGTTTGGGCCTCTCAGAATTGGGGCAATCACGAGCTTGCTCTTCAAGGTATCTAGGGCTTCTTGACAATTTTCCGACCATATGAACTCAACATCTTTACCTAGGAGGCTAAATAAAGGAGAGGCTATCTTGCTGAAGTCTTTAATGAATCTTTTGTAATATCTAGTTAAGCCTAGGAAAATTCTGACATCTCTCACCTTTTGAGGAGGTGGGACCCTTTGGATGATGGCAATTTTGTTGGGGTCCACCTGCAGTCCTTGTTGAGATATTGCATGACCTAGCATGGTCCCTTCAGTCATGAGAAATTCACATCTTTCCAAATTGAGGGACAGGTTCATCTCAATACACTTATCTAGAACTTTTCTTAGGTTAGACAAAGCTTCCTGAAAGTCAAAGCCACAAGGAGTAAAATCATCCATGTATATTTCTACTGCATCATGAACCAGTTCAGAAAATATACTCAATACCGCTCTTTGGAAAGTGGCTGGAGCGTTGCAAAAACCAAAAGGAAGGACCCGGTATGCAAAGGTACCCCAAGGACAAGTGAAAGTGGTCTTATCTTGGTCTCCCGTGCTGATTTGAATCTAATTATATCCGCTAAACCCATCTAGGAAAGAGAAAAACTTTTTCCCTGCCAGACCGTCTAACACTTGATCTATGAAAGGTAGAGGAAAGTGGTCCATTTTAGTGGCTTTGTTCAATTCCCTATAGTCGACATAGATTCTGCACTTACCATTTTTCTTTGGCACTAGCACCAAGGGAGAGACCCATTCATTGTTAGAGGTGGGATAGATGAACCCTGCATCAAGCAATTTTTGCAGTTCTTCCTTAACAATATCTTTAAGTGTTGGGTTCATCCTCCTTTGAGGTTGCCTGAGTGGTTTGAAATCTTTCTTGATGTATATATGGTGAGTACATACTGAAGGGTGCACTCCCTTCATCTCCTTATAACTCCAAGCGAAGGCATCTAGATGTTTTCTAAGTAGGCTGCACAGTTCCTTCTCTTGGGAAGTGGATAGGGATGGATTGATTTTCAAGGTTCTTTCTGGGCTGAACTTTATATTCTTAACACGGAGAGAAGTGGAGTCGGTCGCACAGAGATCAGTTGAGGGGCCGTTTTGGGTTTCTCTTACTATGTCCTCTAATGGTGATACACTGGGAGGTGGATTCTGAATCAAATTTTCAATCATATCATCCTCAACTTGCTGTTTTCCCCCCACGGTGATTTCTAATGCCCAAAGCGGTGGAAAATAAACTTCATCCTCATATTCCTCCTCCAACCAGAGAGGTAGATCATGTTCTAGCAAGGGTTGGGCAGGAGGATATAGGATCAACTGCTTGGACATGTGCCCGTTCTTTGTGGTCATGTTCCTAGCTTGAAAACTGATGTAGGCATTGGTTGTAGCCACCCAGCGCCTTCCCAGAATGAGAGGATACCCAATGAGCTTTTCCTTTGGTTGGAGAACTAAGAAATCAGCAGGGTACTCCCAAGAATCAATGGAGACCATCACATCTTCCACAATCCCCTTAGGGGTCACGGTGGAGTGGTCTGCTAGTTGTAGCATGGTCGTGGTCTTCCTCAAGGAGCCCTGGAGGTTAAGTTTGAGCATTGTGTCCTTTGTCATCACATTAATGGCAGCTCCTAGATCAATCAAGGTATGTGGGATCATGGTGCCATTGATGTGGACATCAACTACTGGGCTTCCAGGGTCCAGATATTTTGGACAAATTACCTGCCCTAACATCAGGTCAGACAGTTGTCCTATGACATTAATGGTTGGGGCATCTCTCTTACGCCTTCCTGGATGCCTAAAGCACTTCTCTTTGATCAACCTATTGTAGATAGGCACATCTTTTATGGCTTGGAGAAGTGGTATCTTTACACATAAATGTTTCAATTCTCCCAGGAGTTCAGTTTCTTCTGGGGTAGGCTAGACTGTCACGGATAGTCTCTCAGGAAAGGGTGGAATTGCTTTAGGTTCACTTTCCTCTTTATATTTCTCAACCTCCCTGGGTGGAGGTTGGCTATCTGGGAGAACTTTCCCAAATCGCAAGTTAATTTCCTGAATCTCCACAACATAATTTGGGCATGATGGTTCCCCACTATACACTTGCTGAGCCTGTCTGTTGTTCGGGTTCGGATTTAGCTGGGCAGGCATTTGGGGTTGCTTTGGTGGAGTAGGAGGTAACGGTTGTGATTGGGCAAGTGGTGGAGGAAAAAGAGCAGGAAGAGAGTTCTATTGGGGCCTCCACCCCTGATGAGATGCATTCCACTGAGGTTGTGCTTGAGCATAGGATTGAAATGAATGAGCGGCTGGTTGGGCATGATATTGAGATGTGAAGGACCAAGGAGGAGGTGTGGACCAGGAAGGATGAGCAGGGGGGCCCCAAGAAGGTATGGATGTCACTTGGTTGGGGTTGTAGTATGCCTGAGATGTCCCTTGCATCCCCTGCTAGTATGGTCTAGGTCCATGCGGTTTTTTTTGGTTTATGTAATAGAGCTATTCAGTGACTCCCTCAGCCCCTTGATATACAGATTTAAGTACAGGTAAGGAAGAGCACTTATCTGTAGAATGATTTTCTTCACATACTGAACAAACCTCTATAGAGTTCAATGGGCACTCATTCCTAGGATGCCTCCTAGTGCATCTAGGGCAAAAAATGGCCAAATCCCTCTCTGATTCCTCTTGTTTCCTTTTGATATGTAAGGTATCCATTTGCATGGCAAGAGTCTGTAGCATCTCACTCTTTAAGTCTTCCAACATGCTTCCAATTTCACCTTTGATGGATGAGTTGGAAGAAGAGGCACTGGCTATGTGTTGACTCCCCCTACCTTTCTTTCTGGCTGCTCTAGAATGGTTTCTAAAAACAATCTTTATGTCCTCATAGGATAGTTGGTAGATGTCTCCCCTTGCCAGTAGATGGAGGGTGTCTAAAATATCTTCCCAAATTCCCCTGAGCAGGACCAGCTTCAAAGACTCAGGGTCAAGTGTACACCCAGCCCTTTTGTAACTGAGTTGGAACCTCTCTTCATAGTCTTCCAGGAACTCATCACTTCCTATGTCCATGCAGAAAATTTCTTATTTAGTATCTTTTGACCTACAATAGTATCGATACTTGTTGTTATAGGCTTGCTGCATCTGGGCCCAAGTTGTGATGCTATTGCCAGGTAATCCCATGAACCAGCGCAATGCTGCGTCCTTGAGAGTAGAAGGGAACAATTTCAACTCCTTCTCATCTTCTGCATAGTCATAGGTTCGACAGATGACAACAAACTCGAACAAGAAGGTGTCAGGATCTTCTGTAATTAGCCCATGGAAGTGAGGTAAGGCTGAAGGATTTATATTTTTCATTCTGGTGTCCCCATTGGTCTCCCGAATGGGAAAGGTACCCTCTATTCTCTCTCCATTCCCCCTAGCATTTCTATTTTTAGCCATTGGCTCCAAAGGAATGTTTTCTTCTTCTTCTTCCCTATAGGTTCTTCAAATATGTCTTGTTGTTCACCTAAGGGTTCTTCTTGATTGGAGCCACTAAAGAAGAGAAAAGGCTGGCTGTGTGAAGCAGTGGGGGTGTTAGGAAAATTTTTTCCTGAGTTATCTCTATTCCTACGAGGCATGAAAGGAAATCTTTTTTGGTTGGTTTTTGTTTCTTTTTCCCCACACTGACAATACCTGCAGAAACTGAAATTGTGATTGAACAACACAAATTGCAACTAACTGAAATGAACTTGTTGAAATGAAATTTGCAGAATTGAAGAGGAAAGCAAGGAAATGCAGAACTACAGGAAAATGAAAGACTAGTATACTCTTGTTGAAATGAAATTTTCAGAATTGAAAAGGAAAGCAAGGAAATGCAGAACTTGCTCGAGATAATCATCAGTCATCCTCCACCTGCTCGGCTACCTTCTAGTGCATGATTTGGCTGCTTGTACTCCGAGCTGAATGAAGGGGAATTCGAAGTGAGTAGTAATAAATGAGGGGGATTCCCTCCTATAAGTCCTCTCCTTTGTCCACTTCAAGTTATTGTTGCCATTTGTCCATTGGATCCTTTACTTTGACCTCGAAACTCATTAATAATCTACATTAAGTACATGTTAGACCACATGGCACAATAACTAACTCAACTCACTCTATAAGCATAAATATAATCAGAAAATCATATAATAAGCTAAGAGAATGGTTGATTTGACTAGGTTAGGAACTAAAATGAACCCATATAATTACCCATTTATGAGGCTCATCAACCCACAACAGAATGGGTGGCTGAAAACAAGAAAAAAGGTATTGTGGGACCTGCATGAGCAATGCTACGTGATCATGGCCTACTGTTACACTTGTGGGTTGAAGCATGCAACACAACTATATATGTGCAGAACAAGAATCCTCATCAGATTCTCAAGATGAGCACACCAGAAGAAGATTTTTCAGGGAGGAAACCAAATGTGTCACACTTCAATATATTTGGTTCATCTATTTACTGTCATGTTACAAAGTATGCAAGGAAAAATATAGAGCCAACAACTGAGTTGGGCATATTTGTGGGGTACACTGATACACTTCACAACTATTGGGTGTACCTTCCATCTCACAGGATGACAATGGTTTGTACAGATGTGAAATTCGATGAAGAGAAGGCCATGAAATGTTCCCTTGAGAGTGAGCTTCAGTTACATGCAGATGAGCTTTTGGCACCAAAGGAAAACCTTAGGATGATGTGGAGAAGCCACATGCATAGGATCAGATAGTGGAAGCACCCACTCATGCAGAGACTTCCAGAGATGGAAGGAAGCACCCTAGAGAAGCTAACAAATTGATGCATGATCCTAGAAAGAATATGGGAGCACATCAAAGTGTAGGCAGAGGAGGTCACCGGATCGGTACACTGGCTACATGGCTTTGATGAGCGAGAGTGTAGAGTCTGATCCGTCCTCATTCAAGGAAGTAGTGCAACAAACACTATGGGTTGATGCCATTGTAGAGGAGTATGACTCCATTATCAGAAAGAGTGTTTGGGAAGTGGTCCCAATACTAGCAAACAAGTCAGTGGTTAGTTCCAGATGTCTTTACAAGGTAAAGCAAGTAGAAAATGGGAGTTTCGAGAATCACAAGGCTATATTTATGGCTAGAGGGTTCTCTCAAGTGGAGGGAATTTATTACGAGTAGACCTTCGCTCCAGTAGCGAGGTACTCTTAAAACAAATCTATTCTAGAACTTTCAACATAGATGGGATGGAAGATACATTAGATAAATGTGAAGACAACCTTCCTCAATAGAGTGATTGAGGTAGAGGTACATTGAGTAGCCGGAAGAATTTGAGACCTTCAACAGAGAGTCACATGTGTGCAAATTCAAGAGATTTTTGTATGGATTGAAACAAGCACCTCATGCTTGGTACACTAGGATCGACAACTATTTCCCTAGGTTTGGCTTCACCAAAAGTGAAGAAGATGCAAACCTTTACCATAATGTGGTTGAAGATAAATTATTGATTATAGTATTATATTTTGATGATTTAATTCTAGCAGGTGACGTGAAGCTGGTAAAATCTTGCAAAGAGGATCTTGCAAGAGAATTCGAGATGAAGGACCTGGGGCTCATGCATTATTTCATCGGTATGGAAGTATGGCAAGGATATGAGGAACTGTTTGTCTCTCAGGGAAAGTATGCTAACCAGATACTAAATAAGTTCCACATGGAGAGAAGCAAACCCATGGAGACTCCTTTAGCAGGGAATTGGAGGAAGGAAGATGCTACTTTAGGTGAAGTAGTGAAAGCTACTATTTACAGACAACTTGTGGGTTCACTTATATATTTTGTGAACACACAATCAAACATATGTTTTGCACTTAACCAACTTATTCAAGCAATGGTTAAACCAACCAAACTCTATTGGAAGGCAACTAAACATGTGTTGAGATACCTTAGAGGCACCACTCATTTTGTTCTTTGGTACAGACAGACAGAGAGAGTGATCTGCAAGGCTTCACATATGAAAATTGGGAAGGGATTCCATTATACAGGAAGAGCACATCAGGGGGAATCTTCAGTATTAGGTCAACAAAAATTTATTGGTACAACAAGAAGTAGAGATTAGTTGCACTTAGCTCGGTAGAAGCAGAGTACATGGCTACTAGTCAAGCAAATTGTGAAGCTATCTGGATGAGGAAGACCCTTGTTGGGTTATTTGGTCAGTAGATGGATCCTACAATGGTTTTTTGTGACAATCATAGTTGTATCAAAATCTCTAAGAATCCAGTTTTTCATGATCGGTCCAAGCATATCGACATCCGATATCACCATCTACAAGATTCTGTGCAGAGGAGAATCATGTTGCTGGAGTACATTCCTATAGAGGAACATGATACAGACAACTTGACTAAGGCATTGTCAAGAGGCAAATTCGAGTTCCATAGAGGCAAGATTAGGGTATTTGATAATCCCTTTCTTGTTGAGAGGGAGTGTTGAAAATGAAACAAGAAAACATTGATTAAATTTTGTCCTTGAATCAAATTAGGGATAAAATTGTAATTCCACATCACAACACAATTTGTATGAGTTAACTAAGTTAATTTGACTTAGTTGGCTTAGTTAATTCACATTGAGTCTATAACTTGAGTCATGTAAAGTATCTCCTACTTTATAGGAGCCCTGGTTGAGTTTATTTTGAGTTGTAATTAATTCATTCATTTTAATTGAGTTAAAGTCAGCTAAACTAGTTCCAACTAATGGAGGAACTAGTAGGAGGTTAGACAGTGGGGTGATGTTTCATGTGTTCAACCAGTTCACTAATGATTCACTCATAAATAACTCATGCATGTTAGATCTGAGAGTTACCCAGTTGAGATTGGTGTTCAAGGGCAGTGTACTATCAGTTGTATAATCATCCAAATTGTACATGTGGTGCATGTAGTTAGAGGAAGGCCTATAAGGATTGCACAATTCCAATTGAGGAATTTTCATAATTAATAGGGGGCTAATTCCCAATGAAACAACGCAAGGAAGAGGGACTTGGGTAAGTAAAAAATTGGTTAAGTATTGGCCTAGGCTTGTTTAGGAAGTTGTGAGATAGATAGAGATAGTGCAGAGGTTGCTCGGGCTTGAGAAAATCATTGTAATTTTCTCATATTTTATGACTAATGCAATATACATATAGTAGTGGTTTTTAGTTGTGGCTTTCCCCAGGAAATCATTGTGTAATGTGTTGATTGAATTATTTCTCTTGTATGCTTTGTGATTTCTCGATCGATTAATTGTTTCCGTTGATGAGTAGAGTAGATTCAAGTCTATTGTTTTAGACAATTACATAATCATTTTGAATCTAAAAGGAATTTCTACACCACATTCAATGGAGAACTGAAGAAGGCTGAGGAAGCAAAGGCATGGCTTCTAGGTATGAAGAAGTACTTCAAGGTACATGATTACTTTGAGAACATGAAGGCTATGGTATCCATCTTCAGTTCTAAGGGAAAGGAAGATATCTAGTGGGAATATTTGAGGAATGTAAAAGATATTAGAGAGAAGGAGCTATCCTAGAGGAGATTTGAGAGGTATCTCAGGGATAAGCATTTATCTGAGGGATACTATGACAACAAGGTCAAGGAATTTTATGGGCATAAACTTGAGAAACTACCAACTGACGAATATACAAACAAATTTTTGGAGATGCTGAGATACACACCTTACATTAAGGATAGGGAGACAAATATTCGATGATATCTCAGTGGATTTCCTCAGGTGTTTAGGGACAAAATAGAGTTTAATGAGCCTAAAACATTGAAGGAGGCCATAAAAAAATTGAAATATTGCTATGAGAAATCAAAGTGAAAACCTGAGTTCAAGGTTGATGAGAAAACAAAGGGAAACCCAAGTTTTAAAGGTAACTGTCAATAGTATGTGAGAGGAAGTGTGAAGTTTTCCACTTTCGCCCTAGATGGGTATCAACAAAAGGATATTATTGTTCATAATGACTGATTCATTAAGCCTACCAGAGTTGAAGTCGAGAGGTTTAAATAAGGACTTATGTAGTGTTGGACGTGTGTAGGGAACCATTGATAGAGAGATTGCCCTTAGTAGCAATGGAATGGTCCAAAATTATACAATGTGCAAGAGACAAAGAGCATTAAGGATTCAACTAAGAGCGTGCCATGAATTTATGCCATGTTGGACAACAGGCAGGTCAATCACCAACCATCCATAGTTGAGACGGAATTTATGATTCATAACCAACCAATTTCAATATTGATAGACCTAGGTTCTAATTTAAGTGACGTTATCCCAAATATTTTAGAGAGATGCGTGTTATAGAGCACAACCCATGACAAATCGTGGCTAGTCCAACTGACCATGAAGAATAAGAAATGAGTTGAGCATGTGGTGAAGTCATGCCTAGTCATGATAGGAAGCATCACCATCACTGCAAATCTAAACTTTGTACCATTGAATATGGATTGGTTGGCAGACCATGGAACCAAAGTTGATTTCTTTAGAAAATCAATTAAATGCCTCAATTACACAAGGGAAAAGGTGACACCACAAGGAAAAGTGAAGCTGGTGATAGTTCGGAAAATCATGGCATTGCAATTGAAGTGGTGCAACAAGAAGGGATGTGAGCTATTCACTGTCCAAGTGACTAGTAACTCTGAAGGTAGTAGTAACAGATGGGAATAACACCCAATAATAAAGAAATTTAGCAATGTGTTCCTTGAAGAGATCCTAGGACTATCACCAAGAAGAGAAATCGAATTTTTTATCAAACTATTACTAGGACCAATGCCAGTATTGAAGGCCCCATACCAAATGAGTACCCTAGAGCTGGTAGAGTTGAAATTATAGTTGAAGAATTTTTTAGATAAAAGATATATCTGACCCAACGTGTCACACGAAGAAGCACCTATATTATTCATGAAGAAAAAGGATTGCAAATTGAGGTTGTTTATTAATTACATACAACTCAAAAAAGCCACAATCAAGAACATATACCCTTTGTTAAGGATCACTGATCTGTTTGACTAGTTGAGAGGAGTTGCAGTCTTTTTAAAATTTGCTTTGAGGTTTGGGTGCCATCAGGTATGCATCAAAGATGAAGACATCATAAAATTACATTTAGAACCAAATACATACACTATGATTTTGTAGTTGTGCCATTGGGGCTCAAAAACGCTCTAACAACATTTTTTGATGTCCTTAGTCCATATTTGGACTAGTTTGTACTAGTTTTTATTGATTACATATCGGTTTATTCAAAAACCAAGGATGATCATGAAGAACATTTGGAAGTAATAATACATTTGCTGAGAAAGCACAAGCTCTATGCCAAAAAAAAAAATGTGAATTCTTTCAGACATAGGTACAATATTTGGGATACATTGTTTCCAAGGAAGGAGTGGTAATAGACCCAGAAAAGATCAAAGCCATTATGCAGTGGCCTACTCCTCAAAATGTGGTAGAAATTAGATCATTCATGGGATTGGAAAGTTATTACCATAGGTTCATTTTCAACTTCTCAAATATTGGGCATCCAATCACATAACTGTAAAGGAAAGGAGTAAAATTTCAGTGGATAACGGAATGTGAAGTCAACTTTGAGAAATTAAAATATTTTCTAACACATGCATGGATATTAAGGATAACGGACCTGGAGAAGTATTGTGTGGTGTGCACAGATGCCTACAAGTAAGGGCTTGATGGAGTCCTCATGCGAGAAGTATAGGTGCTCTATTATGATTCCATAAAGATGAATGAGCATGAGTAGAATTATGTTACTCATGACTTAGAATTGGCAACAATAGTTCATGCGTTGAAGATGTAGAGGAATTATATCCTCGGAATAAAATTTGTATTGATGTTAGATTATGGAGGGCTAAGGTACCTGTTTGATCAGCCTAAGCTGAGTTTAAGGAAGGTAAGATGGTTAGTCTTGATCAGTGAGTTCAATTTTGAGATCAAGTACATCAAATGCAAGGAAAATAAAGTAGTTGATGCACTCAATAGAGGGCTATAGGTAGCCCACATAGCATCTATGAGTTCTTGAGAAGTTAATATCCAAGAAAATATTAAGGAATCAACACAACAATATGAGCATGTCTAGCAAATCAAATAACTCTTACATCAAGAGCCCTAAAGGGGCATTGAGGAAAAACTAAACCCTTATGGAGGAGGAACAATTAAATTTCAAATGAACGTGGTATATACCATGTATGGGCGATTGGAAGAAGCTCATTTATGATGATTTTCATAAAATAATTTATTCTAGTCATCCAGGTTATTGAAAAATCATGACAAGTATGAAAAAGGTGTACTATTGGCCAAGCATGAAAAAAGATGTGCCTAAATACATTTCCAAGTGCCTAGAGTGGTAGCAAGTAAAGGTAGAATGTAGACACTCAACATGATTTCTACAACCAATCCCCATTCATGAGTGGAAGTGGGAAGTCATTTCAATGGACTTCATTACCAGACTTCCAAGGACGTATAGGAAGCATGATGCCATCATGATGGTGGTAGATAAGTTGAGCAAGGTAGCTCATTTTGTAGTTATTAAATCCATGGATAGGGCCAGTGATGTTGCTCATATTTTCATAAAAGAAATCATGATATTCCATGGTGTACCTAATAATATCATCTTAGATAGGGATACTAAGTTCCCATCAAAATTATGGAAGGTTCTACTTGCTAGTTTTGGGATAGAGTTAGCCTTCAACGCAATGTATCATCCTTAGAAAAATAGGAAGATTGAAAGGTTCAAAAAAGTGTTGGAAGACATGCTCAAGTTCATGTCATGCATAATCCAAAGAGGTGGGAAGGGTTTCTATTGTTCGTATAGTTTTACAACAACAATGGGTACTAGGATACATTGAACATGAGTCCATTTGAGGCTCTTTATGATAGAAAATGCAATACACCTATCAACTAGAATGATCCAGTAAACAGAGTGCATATCAGGCCAAATGTGTTAAAGGAAATGGAACATGAAGTAATTGATATTAGACAATAATTGAAGATAGAAGAAGACAGGAAAATGCATATCAACAAAGAATGAAAAAAGAGTCCAAGGTGGGGGAACATGTTTACCTCCGTGTCAAACCAAGGAATAGTTCATTGAGAATTGGGTCTTGTGCCAAGTTGGCACTTAGGTTTTGCGGACCATTTTAGATTACTGAAAGAGTAGGACTAGTGGCCTATAATTGGGCCTTACCTCCCACAATGAAAGCACATGATGTTTTCCATATCTCTTTTCTTAAAAAATATATACATGGTGCTAATCGTGTGATTGATTGGTTTGTGAACAGAGGAGAATTCTAGTTTGATCCATTGTGCATTTTATATCAAAGGTAGATCAAACTCTGAAATCAAGAAGTCAAGTAGGTCAAGGCTCAATGGAAGCACTTTGGATCAAATGAAGCCACTTGGGAGTTAACTAATCAAAAGAGGGCATCATACCCATTTTTGTTTGTTATGTAAGAAAATGTAAATGTAAAAAGTTGTGTATATAAATCTCGCTATGAATTTTATGTGTTCGGGAATTAAAAGCCATTGATGGTGTTCCTATAAAGGGATGGGGTTTGTGACAAGTATCTTTGGTTACCCCCTCATGTAAATATTTTCATGTCTAATTTTAATTAATTGTGATAATATATGAAATTGACTAGACTATGAGAGTGGACACAGATTCAGAGGTTGGAGGAGGAGCTTCTTGGGAATGGCTTGGGGAATAATCCAAGATTTAAATGCTAAAATTAAAAACTCACCCACACCCTTGTTGCATTATGCAAGAATTTACGAAGGCATATGGACGTCTGAGAGAAAAAGGTCGATCAAGTCCTATAGGGACGCCAAACATTGGTCAACACACGAAAGGAAGGGAGTGGAAAGGGAGAGGACAATCTCATGAGGAGGAATTAAAATGCTATGCAAGAAAGATGTGAATAGCAAGAAAAGACCAAGGAAGAATAACAAAAGAAGGCTAAGGCATAAGGATTGTGTGGAAATGAAGGGAACTATTCAATAGTAGTGCGAGAAATATCTGGATGAGCATCAACATAAGCCCAGGTTTGGGAGCTAGATGGGGAGTATTTTCAAAGGTCAAGTTGTGGCATTGGGAAGGTGGGTTGGTAGTGGAATCTGGATTCCTACATAGTAGGTGGAGACACTGGTCACCTTGGGACTTCTCTTGGTTCTCACAGGTGGATACCCTTAGGGTGGAATCTAATTTCCATGGAAGCTATTAGGTGGAGGCGTAGTTTGCTTTAGACTCCTATAAGATGGCAGGAGAAGGCATTATGTGCTCTGGATTCCTATAGTGTAATCAGGTGGAGCCATTGGGATATGTATTCCTATAAGTGATTATTCGGTGGAGATGTTGTGGCCTCTAGGTTCTTGATAGATTGCAGGTGGTGACATTATGTGATTTGGATTCCTAGAAGTGAGCGTTTGGGTGGAGACAATGTATGCTCTGCAATCCTATTGGATTGCAGGTGGATTCACTGTGTGCTCTAGATTCCCATGTGTTTTTAATGACAAGTTTGAATCTCCCTTGAGTGCGTATTTCCTTAGGTTCTAAATATGTCTCAGGGGTGGTTGACTACAAGAAAGTATTTTAGTGTAGTTATGATCCAAGGGATCAGTAAAGCGCTCAAAATTCAAAGTGTTCAAAAGTTCTTAAAACCTGTGCCAAAACGTAGAGCTCAATGCCCTGAATCCAACACAACTTGAATCACTCAAAACTGATATTGTATGCTCCTAACTGATATCGTGTTTTGATCGTTTTGCCAAACATGTAAAAAATTTACAGGTTGGATGTAGGTACGTTTACTGGGCAGTCTGTATGTTGACTGAAAAGGGTGATTGGGTAGGTTGAATATGTTTTTGGGCCAATGGCAAGACTCCAAGTGGCCTCACTACATTGGTAGAATTTGTGGTTTGTTGACCCAATGGATGGGAGCTATGTGAGCCAATAGTGGGCAGCCATGAGGCATCCCAACAAGTTTGCAAATTTTTTTTGTGACCGAACAGACCTCCAGGTGAATTGAACACGAGACCTATGGAGTGGTAGTACAGAGCCTTACCGTTCTATTGTCAGGTGGATCTTAACCATTATAGTTCCAAACTTTGTTTTAAATTTTCCAAGGTTGGCGTTTGGGGGACGGGGCAGAGGTTAAGCCCTGGTACCCGATCACCCCACACTGACGAGACCACAGGCAGGGGAGCCGAGGGCTAGGGCTTAACCCCGACCCAAAGCCCCAGTAGCATATCACCTTACCATAGTTCAAGGAGGGTTAATACACCCTGGTGGCATATCAACACAACCCTAGACAGAGCGTGGTTAAGTCCATCTCGGTGGCATGAAAACCAAACCACGGTGTATAGCAGAGTTATAACTGTTGGTGCAAAGTTATTCTAAACCCAGATCCAACAATGGTTAGGAAGACACATGACCCAATATTTGCTACTCATGGGGGTCACTGGGCATTTAAACGAGGCAAAAAATTGCACCCAATTTAGCACGAATCTTGCCGGCTCCAGGCGAAATTGTCGCTTGGTGGTTCTAGATTCTAGAAAAGGAGGATTCGTAGAATCGTTGGCAGGCCAATGCAGTTTGTAGAGCAGTTAGCAGAAAAAATTCTAGAGAGCATAACTTCTTTAGTATTTGGCCAAATTTAGCCCAACAAGAGCCCAATTGGGGGTTTTTTACTATACTGGAGCCATTAGAGACATAATTTTTACATTTTGAGCACTGTAAATCCATGTAAACACACAATTGAGCACTTAATGAAAGAGGCCAAACATTGGAAGCTAGAATAGGAGATGTAGCCCAGGAGAGGGGTGAACTCCTTTATCATTTTTGTTGTCATGTGTTTCTGATATGGTACATTTGTCTCTGTTTTTATGTTGTTAACTAAATTTTTAAAATCATAATTTTAAGTGCCTTTGCAAAGTGATCCATTGCCTAAAAGACTTGAAATTTTACTTGCAAATTTTCCTTCAAATTTGTATAACATATCAGTTTGGTATCAGAGCTCAAGGTTATTTTGAAGGTTTAATTTTGTTTACAAGTGTTTTCTGATGCTTACAAGGTTGAAGCTCAAAAGTGGAGAAGGATAACTTGTGGAGTCAAGGTATCAAATTGTTTCAAGGAGAAAACACATATCTCAAGCTTCACCAGTCATGGCACATGAAGAAGGTCTTGAAGGGATGTCTGAAGATGAGAGAACTTTCAGAAAATCCTTCTTTGAAATGTCTGAAATGGTAAAAGTTCTTTATGAGGAGAGGAACTCAAGGTTGCAAGGAGAGAGCTCAAAACCTCCAAAAGGAGATAGAGGAAAAGGAGACAAACCTCCAAAGGTAAATGTAGGGAATGGTGACAAGCCACCACATTCACCTCCATCCTCATACTCATCTTCTTCTAATTCTACCCTTTCACAAACACCTCCAAATTCTCTAAAGGGACATGGTAAAACTCATTTGTTAAAGCTTGACATAAAGTTTGAATTTCCTATGTACAATGGAGAGGTAAATGTTGAGAAATTAGATAATTGGGTTTGTCAGATTGAAGTGTATTGCAGGATACAAAGAATCAAGGATGATGAAACAAAAATTCAGTTTTCTTCTCTTAGGTTGGAAAGTGCAACACTCATTTGGTTGGAGGCCAAAACTCAAGAGGACATGAAGAAAAGTGTTAATGTTTTATCCTCTTGGAAAGATTTTATTGTTTCAATAAGAAGACAATTTTATCCATTAGCATACATGCAAAAAGATATAATGGATTGACAAAACTTTAGGCAAGCTAAGGGTCAAAATGTGCAAAGATATACTCAAGAATTTAGGAAAAGAGCTTTGATTTTGGGTATATATTTATGCTCTCAAGGCACTCTATTCAAATACATTGGAGGCTTGCATAGTTATTTGAGACACACAATTCTCATGTTTAACCCTACAAAACTAGAAGAAGTTTGTGTACATGCAACTCATTTAGAAGCAAGAGGGAAGAATGTTCCCCAAGAGGGCAGCAAAACGCCATTCAAGAGTGGAGACAAAGGAAAGGGGAAGTTCAAAGGAAAAGGAAAGAAAAATGCTTCAGTAAAAAAGGAGGGAGAAAAACTCACATGTAAACATTGTTCAAAAGAAGACCATGATGAAGACCATTGTTGGAAACTTCATCCTGAGATGAAACCCAAAACGTTTAACAACAAAGGGAAACAAAGATTGCTGCAACTACACAACATGATTTAGGATCTGATTTTGGGGATGAAACGAAGATCACAACCATGGGATTTAAAGGTAAGGACTTTATTGCAAGTACTAGTTATTCAAGTAGCCTCAATGAAACTCAACATGAAGAAGAAAGAATAGAGCTTTTCCACATTAGAGTCAATTCAAAACATACCAAGATAGATACTTTGTTTGATAGTGGATCGCAAGAAAACCTTATTTTAGAAGGCATTGTTAAGAAATTGAATTTGGAAACCACTTCTCATCCTAAACCTTATCCTTTAGGTTGGATATGTGACAATGAAAAATTGCATGTGACAAAAATATGTAAACTGAGATTTGCCATCACTACAAACTTTATAGATGGGTAGAGCTTGATGTAATTCCACTTGACATTTGTGGTATTGTTTTGGAAAGCCCATATCTATATGATAGGAGAGCCATATTTCACCGCCATGAGAACAAATATAATTTGTTTAAAAATGGGATTGAGTACATTGTTAGAGCACATAGCAAGAAGTTGAATTTATCACTTGTGAATGTTGGAAAAATGAAGAGGCTTGTTAATGCTAGTAAGAATTGTGTACTCTTGATGATCAAACCCAACGAGAATGTTGAAAATGAAGCCTTCCAAGGTTGTGATGCAAGATTAAAATCTTATTTGATTGAGGTTGTTAACACCTATGATGAGATGATTCAAGAACCCAAAAGATTGCCTCCTAAAAGAGGAATCCAACATGAGATCCAATTGCAGCAAGATTGTCCTCTTCCAAACATTGGCATGTACAGGATGTCAATCATGGAGAATGCATAAATCAAGAAACAAATCCAAGAGTTGCTTGATAAAGGGGTCATCAGACCAAGCACATTGCCATGCAGGTCTCCAATTGTTTTAGTACCAAATAAAGATGGTACATGGCGCATGTGTGTGGATTTCAGAGCCTTGAACAAGATTACGGTAAAGAATCGTTACCCTCTTCCTCAAATTGATGATTTACTTGATCAGTTGAAATATGTTGTGTATTTCACTAAGTTGGACTTGAGAAGTGGCTATCATTAGATTAGGATTGTTGAAGGAGACATATGGAAGAAAACTTTCAAAACAAAGCAAGGTTTGTTTGAATGGTTGGTTATGCCATTTGGGCTTTGTAATGCTCTTGCAACATTCATGAGAGTTATGAATGATGTCTTAAGGCATTTTCTTGATGAATTTGTGATTGTCTACTTAGATGACATATTGATTTTCAGCAAAACTTGTGAAGAACATGTTAGGCATGTTAGGCAAGTCTTAAATTTCTTGAAGAAAGAAAAGTTGTTTTTAAATATGTCTAAATTTGAATTTGGAAAGACCTCATTAGTGTATTTGGGACATATTGTTGGAGGGGGTGAATTGAAGATAGATCCCTCAAAGGTCAAAGTCATTTTAGATTGGCCTAAAACCAATAATGTAACAGAGATTAGGAGCTTTTTGGGACCAGCTCAATATTGGAGAAAGTTCATGTCTAACTTCTCATCTATTGCAACTCCATTACATGCCTTGACAAGAGTGAAACAAGTTTTTTAGTGGGGAGGCAAGCAACAAAAATCCTTTGATGCATTGAAAGAGAGAATCGATACAACTCCAGTACTTTCACTTCCTGATTTAAGACAACCATTTGAGATACAAATCGATGCAAGTGACTATGCCATAGGAGCGGCCTTGACGCAACATGGTAAGCCCATTTGTTACCATTCTGAAAATTTTAATGGTGCAGTAGTTAACTATCCTACATATGACAAAGAATTGTATGCATTGGTGCAAAGTGTGAAAAAAGGAAACATTATTTGATGGGAAAGGAAAATATCATTCACACTGATCATCAACCATTGCAATACTTGCAATCACAAACAAAGCAAGGCATTTCAGATGGATGGGTTTCTTGCAACAATTCCACTTGGTGATAAGTATAAGAAAGGTATCTATAACAAAGTTGCCGACATGCTATCTAGACCAATTGTTAGTACTTCAATTATTCTTAAGCATAATTCTATCATGCATGAGATCTATGTCGAACAATATGCTTTAGATGCAGATTTTAAAGATGTATATGCAACTCTGTCTCAAGGAAACCAAGTAGAGGAATTAGATTACCATGTTCATGATAAAATTTTATATCATCTTTGCAAGCTATCCATTCCACAGGGTGAAAGATTCAACATCATAAGGGAAGTGCATACTTCTCTTATTGTTGGCCATTTTAGTGTAGGCAAAATGGTGGCACAATTACAAAGGTATTTTTATTGACCTCATATGAATGAAAGTGTGTCACGATATGTAAGAGGACGTTATTTATGTGCTACTAGTAATCCTAGCAATAGAAAGTTACGATTGTATACTCCACTTCTAGTTCCTTCCCGTCTGTGGGAAAGTGTTTCTATGGACTTTGTAGGAGGGATACGTATGTCTAAAACAAATCATGACTATATTTATGTTTTGGTGGATCATTCAACAAGATGGGTATTTTGATGCCTTGTAAGAAGCAGGTCACAGCTAAATAGACTGCACAAATGCTATTTCAAAATGTATGGGTACATTTTGGGTTGCCCAAATCTATTATTTCTGATCGAGATTCTCGATTTGTCGAGAAATTTTGGTCAAGCTTATGGGGACTCATGGACACGAAGTTGAAAAAGAGAACAACATTCCATGCACAAACCGATAGTCAGACAGAAGTGGTGAATATAATAGTAGTACATCTTCTTCGTGGTTATTGCAACAAACATCCTAAGATTTGGGATGAACACTTACACTAAATTCAACATGCTTACAACCAGGCAAAACATTCATCAACTCAAACATCTCCATTTGAGGCATGCTTTGGATACTTACCAAAATATCCTTTAGATTTTATCTTTGGGAAAGATGTTTCTATTGATGGACATAGTGACATTGATAAGGCCAAGCGATTCATTGAACAAGTTCAATTGGTGCATCAGATGGTTCAAGAACAATTGGAAAAGAGTCAAGCCAAGTACAAGACAAGGCATGATAAGCATCGTGTTGACCACAATTTTCAGGTTGGAGATGAATTTTGGCTTTACATTAGCAAGGAGAGGCTTAAAGGAGAAGGTAAAAACCCAAAACCAATAAGGTATGGACCTTTTAAGATTGTAGAAAAGATAGGTAATAATGCCTTCTGGTTGGATTTGCCTCCATATATGCAAATGTATGCAGTTGTTAATGTTGAGAATTCGAGATTATCTGAGACTCATTTGATTGAAGATCAAGAAGAGCATGTTCAGATTCCTTCAATTGAAGATTTCTCTCCTGAATTTCTTGAAGAATTGCAGTAAGACATTATCCTTGACAGAAAAACAAGAACTTCAAAACGAGGGAATGTGGAGTACCTTCGTGTGGGACTCAAAGACAAAAATCCAAGAAAATCCAAATGGATTGAGATTGGAAGGGTGAGGGAACTGTACCCTCATCTGTTTTTGACTGAAAATATCCTTTTGGAGGTCCAAAAGCTTCCAGTGGGGAGGAGTGATTCAAGGGATCAGTAAAGTGCTCAAAATTTAGAGTGTTCAAAAGTGCTCGAAACCTATGCCAAAGCATAGATATTGACGACCTGAATCCAATGCAACTTGAATCGCTCAAAACCGATATCATATGCTCTTGATATCACATTCTAATTGCTTTCCCAAATAGGGAAAAAAATTGTAGGTAGGATGCAGGTATGCTGACTGGGCAGTTCGTACGCTAAATGGAAAGGTTGACTGGGCAGGTTGACTGTGTCTCTTGGTCCAATGATAGGCTTCCAAGTGGCCTCACCGCATTGGTCGAATTTGTGGTTTGTTGGCCCAATGGATGGGAACCATGTGGGCCAATGGTGGGGAGCTATGTGGCCTCCCAATGAGCTTGCAATTTTTTTTATGGCCGAACAAGCCTTCGGGTGAATCGAATGCAAGACCTATGGAGTGGCAGCACAGAGCCTTACCACTCATGGATCTTAACCATTATAGTTCCAAAATTTGTTTTAAAGTTTCCAAGGTTGGCATTTGGGGGACGAGGTCGGTTTTAAGCCCTAATCCCCAGTCACTCCACGCCCACGAGACCACAGGCAGGGGAGCCAAGGGCTTGGGCTTAACCCCAACCCAAAGCCTTGATAGCATATCACCTTACCACGATTCGAGTAGGATTAATACACCCTGGTGGCAAATAAACACAACCCCAGTCAGAGTGCGGTTAAGTCCATCCCAGTGGCATGAAAACCAAAACACAGTGTGGAGCGGATTTATAACGGTTGGTGTAGAGTTATACCAAACCTGGATCCAACGACAAACAAGAGGGCACGTGGCCCAATATTTCCTGCTTATGGAGCTCATTGGGCATTTAAACGAGGCAACAAATTGCACCTGATTCGGTGTGAATCTCGCTGACACCGGGCGAAATTTTCACTTGGTGGTTCCGAAAAAGGTGGATTTGTAGAATGGTTAGCAGGTCAATGCAGTTTGTAGAGCTGTGAGCATAAAAACTTCTAGAGAGAATAACTTCTTTAGTTTTTGGCCAAATTGAGCCCAATAAGAGCCTCAACTGGGGGTTTTTGACTATTTCGGAGTGATTGGAGACATAATTTATACATTATGAGTACTATAAATCCATGTAAACACAAATTTGAGCACTTAATGAAAGAGGCCCAACAATGGAAGCTGGACGAGGAGATGTAGCCCAAGAAAGGGGTGAACTCCTTTATGATTTTTGTTGTCATGGGTTTCTGATATGGTATATTTGTCTCTTTTTTTTATGATAACTAAGTTTTTAAAACTATAATTTTAAGTGTTTATGCAAAGTGATCCATTGCCTAAAAGACTTAAAATTTTACTTGCAAATTTTCCCATCACCTTCAAATTTGTATAACATATGAATTTAACCTATAGTTGGGAGGAGATCTGAAGTCCCTCTCCCAATTGCCAGTTATCCAACCACTAAGATAAGTTATTTACTTGTGCATATGTGTATGCTTATGCAGGATTAATGGTGAATGCTAATATTCTGTGGTAATGGATGTATCAATACTATTAATGAGGAACATGTATTCATGTGTGTTTCAATGCGATGATTTGTGAAAGATTATCATAGATGTAAGGGACTGCAAATCCCTATCATGTTGATATGTTCTTGAAATGGTTAGTCGTTTATATGTTCATGTTTGATGATAATATGACCTGCATATTGTGGCTATGTGCGACTTTGATTACGTGTCATGTGTGAATGTCTTGAATACTTGTAGTGTAATGGTTGTTGGAGGCCTATGGATAATGATGAGAATAGTTGTTTAATAAATTCCATGGAATCATTGTGGTATGTGTGAATCCACGAGTTGTGTGATATGATGGAGAAGGAAACCTCCATGCCTTAAAGATTATGAAATATGTCATTCAATAATGTATACGACCTATCAAAGACTGTGCCGGACTCTATTATGAAAATTTGGTTGCAGTCCAATACTGAAGCCTTATATTATACGTGCCAGGAATGGTTGTGTAATTCCATCCGAACTCTTAGGACTTTGAGTCTAGGCTCAGGTAGAGGTAGCATGTATATGGGTTGGATGAGCCTTGACAATTTTCCAACAGAATATCCATGATCTACAAAGGCGTTAAGTTAAATGGAGTACTTACGGGAGAATTTTTGTTATTTTCCATATCATATTCATGTCGTGTTTTGCTAGCAAAGCTAAGAGATTTCTCATGGGAGGGGGTGCGATTGACGGAGGTCACAAGATGTGAAGTTTCTTGTCTCTTTTCATTAATAATTGTTGTCAAGTTTTGGAGGTGTGACTAGTAGAATCTTCTGCATTGGGAATGTTGACACTATGGACAAAGGGTGCAACGAAGATCCCTATATGCATACAAATGGAAAATAACACCTTTCACAAAGGTTTGGGACTCGGTGGGGCCCAAAGGGCTAAGATGAAGTGGCGCTCTCTAGGAATGCCACGTGACTGGCTGACATCTCTTGACATCACCACGAACCATGGGACTACGAAGGAAATTCATAGTGTCATTTCGTAGCGAGTCGCAAAAATGATGGGACCCACAAACTAGACAATATGTGCTTAAGATAGATCCCCTTTGTTACTTAATGTCAATATTGATGGTGCACTGTGAAGTTCAAAGTTGTGTGCTTGGAACAGAAAATCCACATACTGATGGAAGGCCCGGGACAGAGAATGTATGTCACTTAACTTGAAGTTTTGATGCCATGTTGTGGGAGTTGGATAAAGTATTCCTAAGAGGTAAAGTGCAATGATGTGAGGAAGGTGCGATGATGTGGCTAGTCTACACAAGCACTTGGCCACCATGTGGCGAACCTTATTGATGTGGTAAGGGTTGCAAAGCTTAGACTTCAAACGAGCATAAATTTCAATCCAAAGATCAAATTGAGATGAAATTTATGTCACCAGAAAGATCTCAATGAACTAAATACAATGATGTAGGCGGAAGTTAATTGTACTAATTTTGGGGAAAGAGAATTTTTCTAACCCCATTTCGATGACAAGACAATGGAGGTTGGGTTAATTGAAAGTAACACCTCCCATTTGGATGATATTAGTGCTAGGGAGTGGGAGGGAGCATTACAATGGCTTAGATTGAGAGTGCAATAGGTTTAACACATTTCCTTTATACTAAGTTGTGATATAAAAAATGAACTGAGCTAGTATAGTGAGAATGTGGTTATTGATGCTTTATAATGTTTTTAATTAAAACTAATAAAATATGCATATTCATTTATTTATTTATTTTGTCAACATTGTTTTTTAATTTAGAGAATGCGTTATTTTTATTTTAAAAGGGACACATGTCAACTTGACGTTGAGCACAAAAGAGTTACACATCTCTCAACGCAACAATGAACTGAGCCAACCCAATGAGAGTGAGATTATCAATGTTTTATAATGTTTATAATTAAAACTAATCAAATATGTATATTCATTTTTTTGTTGTATAATTTAGAGAATTTTAATTTTAATTTTAAAATGTATATGTGTCAACTCGAGATTAAACACAAAAAGAGATTAAGCATAGAAAGAATACACATCTCCCTCATATTGAACTATAAAATGTGCCTTTTAACACAATAATTTCAACAATTCTTTTAAATTGTTGAGTAAATGATTAAAACAAAACTAATCCAAAACACAACAAAAAAATTCAAAATATTAAATATTTAAACAATATAAAAAAATACTCATCACATAATATTTTTTAAGGTAATTTCCATATTGAAAAGCATCCCATAAATGAATTATACCATATTTATCTATTAATAGAGCTAAAATCTTTCACTCAAAAGTGATAATTTTCCATGTTAGTAAAAATCAAATGATAACCAGATGTATACATCAAAACACAATGGTGTCATTTATTGAAGTTAAGAAAACGATAGTTACTAGCAATTGTCCCAAAAGGTGCAAAGAGACGCAGATATGATTGTTAAATTGTTAAATTGTTTTTTGGTTTTCATAATCAAACAAATAATAATTGATATATTAAATTAGAATATAATTTTTGTTTTCTTTGTTTTGTATACCACTAAACATGTTTTCAAACATGCAAAATGAGTCAATGACACTTCAACCCAACATCGAAAGGGCTAAAAATTATTTTTAATCATGAAGGATACAAGCTGAATTTTCAGGGAAGTGAATGAAGGTTGGAAATGTATTTAAAATCTTGAAAGAATTAGCATTTATTGTCTTTGACATGAGGGTAGAAATGCATCTAAGGTTTGGAAAAGAATTAGAAATGCATTCTTAAGGAAACAAAAGAGATAAATTTTTGGTTTCCAAGCAAAACCCAAAAGAGCGTTGAAGTTTACATCTCAAAGCTATGTGCTCAAAATTACAGATTAAAGATTACATTCTATAACATGTAAAAGAATTTTTTCAAGTAAGTTAGAAATCTCATGCTAACCTAAAATGCTTAGGTCTTCTAAAAAACTGTCAATTTTGGCAAGGCATTAAGTGGCCAAGAAGTGGAATAAATTAACCTTGTAACCCACAAGTTTGTAGAAGCTTCTTAAAAGCCTATATAAAAGAAGACCAAAGTTTAAAGACTTATGCTTCATTTGGTACTCTTTGTACAAACCTTCAAACAAAGTTTCAAAATTACACAATGACTAAATTTAGCCTAACTAAATCTTCCCAAACACATTGATTTTAGTCGTTCACTGTCCAATAGGCATGCTAATCACCGAATGGGAGATGACTTCTTTTTCCTATCACGAGATTGTTGGCATCAACTCTTGGAAATAACACATGTTAGTCTTTTAAAGTTTGTTGAATCAAGATATTACAAAGCTTTTCATGCAAGTTCATTACTTCATACAAATTTTGCATTACTTCAATGTTTTTTTGTCATGAAAATTCTTGTGCAAACTAATTTTGGATATTCAAAATGTTGAAGGATAACATAGAAATTTTGATTTCAATTTCACTATCCTACACATAGTTTGCAAAAATGAGTTTTCTTTTCATCTTATTTTTCATAAAATCCAACATGCAATCACTTCACCTTTTATGTTTGAAATCAAAGCCTCACAATCCCTCTTTTCAAAAATAAAAAAGAAGATAGTAAATCATCCTTCAAGCAAGGATATAGAGCTAGATATTACCATCTCAAAGATGCAAATGGTGGCTGAAATTTCATTTTTCCATACAATCAAATGAAGGATGTAATCTTACACAAAAACCATGCATTAAATAGCAATCTTAAAACTTAAAGAGAGGGCTGGAAATGCAATTTGAGGCTTTAAAAGGAGAGCTGCAATTTGAGGCTTGAAAAAGAGGGTTGTAATTTTAAATTCAAGTGAGCTCCAAACCAACTTCTCAAGTTTGGAAAAATATGAGTCATAAATTACATTATCACATCAAGTCAAAATAGATTGGGAAATGCATTCTCAATCTTGCATGTATGGTTTGAACTTTTCATTAATAAACAACCTAATGGAAAATAAAAATGTAGTCTTCAGAAATTACATCCATTGATTTATAAAAGAGAGTTAAAGATGCACTTTTAATAAAAGATAAAATCTATTTGCTTGAGCTCGGAGAATAATGCTAAAAAATGAATCTGAAAACATGAATGAATTAATGCTAATTTTTCATTGCCAAGCATGGCCAAAAAACCAGCGAAAATCACCTTGCTGAAGCTTAGATAAATAAGATAAAATAAGATAAGATAATTATATTTATGTCCAACTAATGACCACAAAGTAGGTCAAAGGGACTGTTGAGTACACTGATGTATATACAAAGCAGGAGAACCAAACGATCTCCTATAAAAGATACAATGCATGAAGTAAATCAACATCTGAGAGAAGATCCAGGAGCTAATAGGTCTGCGGATCAGACCCATCTCTCCTAACATCCGAGGCTGAATGAATAACACTGAAGAAACTCAACAAAGTTTGTTGGCCCGATGAAGAGCCGATGGAAAGTGCAGACTGTCCACTAAATCGTTTCTTGGGGGGGTTCGCATGTTGTTGAATGTTGGAGGACCTAGTCTATCTCCTAGGAACATATCTGAGATGGAACTACTGTTGAGATCTCGTGTGGCAGGGTGAGGACCAATGGATCCTCACTGATCTGGAGTTTGGGTACATAGTCGTATCAATCGATCTCTTGGTGCCCCTGTCTGAAGGTAGTACCCTGAAAAATGTTGTGATCCTCTGTGTGGGGTATGGTTTGATGGGAGGCTGAAGAATATGTGCTCGGAACCTGAGAGCCTCCTGCATATATAGCGTCAAACATCTCTAATCGGGATACCTGAAAAAGTCGGCGAGGATCCAAGAATCTCTGAACAAGAAATGAAACCTTCCTCTGATCTCACAGTAGACAGGGCATCCAAGAATGAAGTGCACCTCGGTCTCCACTTCCTCTAAATGACATACCTGGCAGAGTATCTAAAATGACTCTAATACCACTTCCTGTAAATGACATAACAAAATAAATAAATAAAAATAATAAAAATTCTAAGTAATCAAGTAGTGATTATGTTAAGAAGTCATTAGTTAAGTGGAAAGGCATGCCCGGTCATGAAAGGACACCTGCTTAGGTATATATATGCGTGTCCTCATTGTAACATTCATCACTTATACATTTTTATATATAATAAATTATTATTATTAAATACCTCTTGTGTATTTTTATATTTAAGTCTTCAAGCTATCAATTTTTATGCTTTCAGTGGTATCAGAGCCATGGCCCACAATATAATGATGCAAGTCTTTGAACGTTTTTCGCCACACAATCTGCCATTACGTTCACATCTTGAATGTGTTGAGCAGTTTAGTAAAGTTCAAGAAGCATTTCAACATTTAGAAAAATCATTTGCAGAAGTTAAAGAATGCCAAAGGGAAATCGATAATAAGGGAGATGACAGTAACAACGAAGAAACAAAACAAGAGAAAGCAAAAAAAGAAGATTTTGATCAAGATGATGATCTAAACGAAGTTGATCTTGATGTGGATGCCTTATTAGATTGCCAACAAAATCAATTGAACAACAAAAAATTATCACTGTTTCTTACTTGTAACTCAAGAGAGGGTTTCTTATTGTTGGGTAAGCTAATAGCAGGATGCCCCATGGATTCGATCTTTGATTCGGTTAAGTAGTTGCGGTATTTCGTGGGCATGTTGGCTAATGCGAACAGCATCAACGATAAGTTCAACTGCACCGTGTCCAAGTCACTGCATGGCCGATTGTCGCTACCAAGCCCGCGCGTTGTCCACTGCCCGTCCTCGCTACCAATCCAAATTGTCCACTGTATCCAAGTCATTGCATGGTTGATTCACCCTCATAGCTTCGTCACCCTCATCCCTGTCATCCGTTGCCAAACAAATCGAAAACGACCATCCAACAGTTGGTCTGACACTCCCATCCTTAGCCTGCTCTGAGATTTTTTGATGCAAGGTACTATCAGAACAGTCGAGGTTCCCTATGCTCAGCGACGTGGAGGAATAAACGTGGAAGGCGTCTGAGGTTCAGAATTACCGTCACTATGGATCGACTATGTTCTGCGGCGTCCCTGGCTCAGCGGTGCCCCTGGCTCAACGACGTCCCTAGCTCGACGGCGTGAAGTTACAGTCGGCTAAGCAGCATCTCCAGGCTCCATGGCGAACAACTCTATGACGTGGTAATCGACTGTCGTCTCGTCGACTGATCTGGGGGGGGCCTGTCACGAATCCATCACATGGTCAACGAGGCAACATGACTATTGAAGGCATCGATTCGGTGAGTACGATGGGTTATAAAATCGAATTTATATTAACGTTAAAAAAAATATATGGTATAGTATTATAGTTATTTTAATTAATTAAAAAAAACTATATTAAAAAAATATTATTAAATTTAAAAATAAAATTGATAACCCGGGAGTCAAATCAGAGTTACCAGCAAATCATAAAAGATGAGCTACCAATGACGCAGTCAAATGAAGAAAGTATTAGCAGTCAAATAAAAAGAAGACATTTGTGGTAGATAAGAGATCAAGTCCTTTCATCAACAAGCTTTGAGGACAAGGCTTCTGAAGGAAGGGGCTATGTTATGAATATAATTCATAACAAAATAAATAAATATAAATAATATAAATACTAAGTAATCAAGTAGTGATTATGTTAAAAAGTCATTAGTTAAGTGAAAAGGCATGTCTAAAAGACATGCCCGGTCACGAAAGGACACCTACTTAGGTATATATATGCGGGTCCTCATTGTAACATTCATCACTTATACATTCTTATATATAATAAATTATTATTATTAAATACCGCTTGTGTATTTTTACATTTAAGTCTTCAAGCTATCAATTTTTATGCTTCAGATCTGGAGATCTCTAGTGCAAGCATTGAAGTCACCTAGGAGGATTACTTCCCCAACAACACATTACCGGGTAATGTTGGTGTACAAGTCTAAAAAGGGGTCCCCATTTGATACATTATGGACGAAAAATGGTGAAGAGGCTGGGGGGAAGTAACAAACTGCAATGTAGATGTCCCTCGGAGGAGAGACTCTGACGCTAATCGGAATCCATATAAACCTGGAAAAATCATCTTTGGCTACCAAAGATACCCTGTTCCGGAGTGAGCCACTAGCCAAACAAGAAACTCCACTTGATCCTCTGACCCCTCTGGAGCTCCTCGTTTCCTGCCTGCAAACTGAGATCCAATGGTAACCTTCAATATCTGGGAGGGGCCGAACAGGGCTTGCATGAGTCTCGGTCATGAAGAGGATGTCCGTTGATTCGAGAGCATCATACAAGAGTCCGGATGATGATGAGAAAGATCCATTGTCATTCCAACAATGGATAGAAATACTTGTACCCTATCGCCTCCCCAAGTGGGCCCGTCATTTGGAATCTTCAATTCGGGGTTCCCACCCAGGTGGGAAGGAGTCTCGAATGACTACTCGAAGATTCTTGATAATTGCCCATTTCCCTGCCTGTCATGCGACCATAACTTGTTCTCTGGATTGTTTAAGTTCCACAACTTGTGCTCGAGTGAGGTCCTCGTCCAAGAAATCCTGTTGGGAAGAGAAAACAACTTCTGCTTAGCCCTGAGGGCACAGAGTCGATCAGATGCAGTTTGAAACCTGAGGAAGAGAGTGGAGTCGTAGCCCATCTAGGCTCTGTCCAAAGCTATATTGGGGAGGCTAAGGGTGTCCCAAAGGAACCTAGCCCCCACTTCCATAGGATCTGGAGAGGGGTGGGGTAAGGGGGACCTCTCACCTTGAGATTCAATTCTTTTGCCTGTCTGTTGCATTCTTCCACAAGTTTTGTTTGCATCACCTCCTCAACTGCTGCAAGAGGGGTAGGATTTTTATCCTTCCCGCGAACCACCTGTACCCAAGAATTGATGTGTGTCTCCGTTTCTTGTTTAAAGGTGGCTTGTTGAGATCAGATTTCTTCTTGCTTGCTTTTAAGGTCAAGAATTTCTGCATGAAGTGCACCATTTGGAGGATGGAGAATTTCCTGCTCTTTATTTTCATGTAACATCTTCTTAAGGGATAAATTATCCCCCTCCACCTCTTGAATTCTGGCAGAGAGGATGTGTAATTCTGAACATAGCTGCTTTTTTTCAGTTTCAAGAAATTCCATTTTCCACAGCATTTGTTTTACCTGGGCTGTCCAGAATGAGAAATCAGACTCCAAGTTGACTACCACTTTCTCTCGTTGGTTTTCAACAGTTGATAATTCAACAAGGCTAAACATGTCATCTTGGCACAACTCGTCTCGTTGCACGGATCCAATCCCTAGATTTGAAACCCATTCTTTTGTCTCTGTATGTTCTTCAACAGTGAAATTCATCAATGGATTTATAGAAAACCCATCTATCGCCATCTTGGTATTAGAGTCACTGTCAAATTTGGTGGGTAGATTCCGTAAAACACTTGACGTGCATCCTTAGATTGCTTGTTCTGTTTCAGTGATAATAATAGTAGTAATAGTAATAGTTGAGTTGCCTTAGTACTGGCCTCAGATGGAAGTGTATCAACATTAGGTCAGGACGCAGGGGCCGAGCTTGGCCTCAGGACTGCCGCAGATAGGAAGACCATTGTTCTCTGACCCTAAAATGTTTCTTGCATTTGAAGACACAATTTCTTGAAACCTGGGAAAATCCACATATAGACAGCATACTGTTAGACTTTTGACACAGCTGTGGAAATCTTAATAAAAACTATCAACGTACAATTTCATTCTGAAACTAAAAGAGTTTTAACTGATATCCTCTTATTCATAAAAACACAAAATTCAAATGTATAAAACATTTTCAGGGCTTTGTTCATCTTGATGGATTGGATGTAATGAGGGGAGTTTGTTAATACCCCAAAATGTAGATGTCTGTTGGATCTGATATATGCAACCATTCATCCAAATTCAGGCCATTGCAGGGTGCTTTACCTCCCACATTCCATGTTCCCACAAATACCCTGCTTCGCAAACATATAATCACCTACTTAGTTCATTAAAGAAGTTGGTTTCTGATATGAACAACCATTGTTGAAATCAAAATTCCAACACATTTTCAAACACCATTATTCTGCTTTCAATACTTCCAAGAAAAGCAACCCATCACAGAAATGGGTTTGTTTTCAACCATCAAAGCTCAATCGAAACTCTTGTTGGAAGATAATTTATAGGTGCAGTGTACCCAAAATCTTGCACACTATATCAAGAAACTGCAAAACTCCACATTATATAATTTTATATTTCTCTGCAGAGGAAATAGAAAAAGAGGAATATCCTTTGTTAAGTTCTGATTCAAAATTAATATGCCCACTAGTGGGGAAATCCTTTGTTCAAATTTAGTTATCAGTGACGTATCCTTTTTAGGATTTGATTCAATATTAGTATGATTGCTGGTCTATGAAGAACCATCTGTGAATCTACTGTAATTTGGCTCAATTGACTTAGGATTATTTTTTGTGTAGATGAGCCTAGAAAGCAAGTATCAAGTGCTGTGAGAATAAAGAATGTCAGTGGATCATATGTGGCCTTCAAAATGAGTATAATAAGTACACAAGAGTCTCTACAGTTCGTTTGTAAGATAATGCTTTGAAATGACTCTGTTTCCCGTTCAGCTCACAAATGATCCGAAGAGCTGCTATATGCGACCTCCTGGTGGTATCCTTGCTCCCAAAGAGTCTATATTGGTATCAGGCAAGAACTCAAGCGTATCAAGTTGGTACCAATATCAGGGTTTTTACACCTGCTTTTTTTTGTATTAAACTCAATCTCAGGGTATAAGGTATCATATACGTATAGTCCCTTACTTTTTCCTAATGGGTTAGTCCAGGGGTTCAAACTCACCGTTCCACTGTTTCAAATGTGTTGTTCACTGTGAGTGAGGTTTGTGTCTGTCTGAATCCCATTATGGCTGATGGGTGAGTTGCACTCCATCCTGATGTTCCAGAGAAAAAGGGAGATTCATTGAAATTTTCCTCTTATATACACACCCACACACACCACACGTCACCTGGGCTATATAATGGGCCTTTGGGCATCTTCCAATACTTAATATGTAATTTTTTCAAGTTTATACTCTAAACTTTCGTATGGGGAAGCGGGGTTGCAGTTGCAAAATTCATTGAGCCGCCCGAACATCCAGCGGAAAAGAAAAGCACCAAGGATAAGTTTAAGATTGTTCTGCTTTTTATGCTTTATTTTCTCTGTTTTTGATGGATTTCAGATTGTATTTGGTATTAAAATATACAGAATAGTGCAGATTAGGATTCAAAAATTCCAGAGGATATTTTGGTTTGAAAATTAATTCGAGAATATCTCATTGCATGGTGTTTTGGTTCGATAAGCATAAGGAATTTGTGGCCCTGGAATCAGTACTTCAAGTAGTTTATCTTGATCCACAATGTCCTTGTAAAGTACTTCTGATTCTCTTAAGCATTGAAACGATTTTCATATTCATTTGTCTTTCTACAATTTCCTTGCTTCTTAGGATATATTTGAAAATATATTAGCACAGACACATCTATCTAAATCAGCGTTTGATATGACCTAAATGTCTCAAAGCTTGAGAATGCATATCTCTACTTCTAATTTTCAAGGTTTGATACATTCCCATTTGTATGAACTCCAGATATGTATTATTAAACTTCAGAACCTCAAGGTGTATATCAGATCCACATTTATATAGGCCAAAACCTCAAGGTGTGTATCAGACTCAAATTTAGATGGGTTTGTGCTAGTGACCATATTCAGTGCTCTCAATGCACCACTACATGGACGCATACATGAAGGATTCACCTAGCTTCTCTCCATGCCATCAAGTTAGGGCCACCATTTTTTGATTGAGGGCCTAGCTCCCCGTGAGCTTATACATTTCCCAGTTTATGTTCATGATTTCATGGGGTTGGTCTTCTAAGCACATTTAAGAATGCAATTTGTTGTTTGTTAAATCAAACACACTCAAGTCTTGCACAGCATGTTGGTTATCTATAGCAGGTACTGCAGTTTGAAATGTGTCTGAGATTATCATCATTTACTTTAACATTCTTTCTCGTATTATTCTTCCCGATTTGTGGACGAAAAAATTTCTATTGGGTAGGAGCTGGAGAAGTTGAAGAAGCGGTTAGCTGAAGCAGAGGATATTAAACAAGCCCAAAAGAAGCCTCATAATAACAAGACCAAAAAAGTAGCAGCTCCTGCAGAAGGGGTCATAGATGAATGGGTGCAATTAATGATGCTTTTGCATGTTGTCATGTATAGATTCAATTTACCGTCGTTGTTTGTAGACCAGATAAGCAGCGACAAATTTTGAATGCAATTTTCTGTGCTGCGGAAAGAACGGAGAGAGAAATATCTTGCAAGGCAGTAGGAGGACATTGCGGATTCCTTTTAGGTTTTCCTCAGAAAATAGTGTACCATTTTGTAGGTGGTACCTGAGTCATTTAGATTGTGGTTTACTCATGTATATCAGGGATTCCACTACAAAGAGGGGAAAAGGTCTGGCTTTAACCTGAAAGGAATTGAATATTGCAATATCTAAATGATGTTGCGAAGAAGGAACGGAGTTTATTTAGAATGGTGATTGTACATATAGGATGCAATTGCAAACTGAGTTGTTCCTCATTATAGAATGTGGCTATTATCATCGCTACACTACCATGTGTGCCATCACAGTTTTTCTTGCAATTTTATAACTAATTAGGCATGGAATTTATAGTCTTGTCTAAAGCTAGATGAAGCTACATACGAGCTATATTTCTCTAATTTTAGTAGCTGGAATTGTTGTGTACGTCAACTTTAGTTTATTCCAAACGACATATTATTCTCTAATGGACATAGGAGCTTGTTCCAGGCTTCTATGTTTTATTCTTTTAGTGGGCTGATGGGCTATTGATGGTCTGGTCCATTTGTGCGTTTCAAATAAGAGCTCCTTGTCAAGAGTCTCGTGCATGGTGGTGATAATGTAAATATAGAATTAATTCTAATTCTATATCCTAATCAAGTCTTGAATATTACAAATACTTTGTATATATGACTTGTGTTTATAGTTTTCTGTCACATTTCAAATCTTTTGAGATAATGTTTCACAGTAACTGAAGGTTGTTACTCATTTTGCATGGTTGGTTAGTTTCTTGAATATGCTTGATATATAAAAAACACTTCCTACTCTATAAGATAAATTGGTGGTTGGTTGCTTGAATATGCTTGATAAATAGAAAACATTCCCTGTCCTATCACAGAAAGTGGTGGTATCATTATTTGCCTACAGTAAAATGTGATTATACTCCATTACAGAAAAGGTAAAACTGATTACAGGCCAGTGCTCATTAACATAACGATGCTTGTGATAATACTGATTAACTTTATGATTATACTCCATTACAAAAAAAGGTAAAACTGATTGCAGGCCAGTGCTCATTAACATAACGATGCTTGTGATAGTACTGATTAACTTTATTTCACCTAAAACAAGGTGAACATGACAGGAATAAGGTTGAACCCAATTTTTATGTACCTAAACACCAAGTACTGGGTTGGCTTTCATTAGGTTAAATAATGCCTAAAGACAAAAATTCACCTGCTCAATACGATTGATTAAGGTCACATTAATCCTAGCCTTTAAATATGATGTAATTACCCTTTATCAACAAAAATATATTTAGGTTGTGATCCTATGAATGTACTATTGGTCCTTTTACAGGCTATATAATAAGACACCATTTTCAGTACCATTCGTAACAAGCTCATCGTGGACAATTAGACGAGGAAGTTTTTCATACTAAAAATGTATGTTTCATCTCAAATACATATGAAGTTGGGAGCGACTACATGGAGTTGATCTTCAAGTTTTTCCCTCGTCGTCCATCTATGAACTTACAACAGGGATGAGGTGTGGATTACTTCAAAGGAAAATCAGACTTTAGTGTAATGCAGCCAATCATTTATTTTTCTTAATGATGAAAAGTTGACAGGTGAATGCATATTGGTCCTATTTCATCTGCCTGAAATGCTAAGAGGATATCCTCCATGTTAGACTGGCCAGAGGTTCTTTCCCTTCCATTCCCCTGTGAAGGTATTTAGTATGAGTTTCTCTGGTCATGTGGTTCTTTATTGTGTGCTTTAGGGGGATGGGGGTGGGGATGGGGATGGGGATGGCGAAGCCTGGTTTGCACAGCTTAAGTGATCGGTAAGCTACAGGTGTGTGCTGAACCTCATTAACCTTTGATCTACAAGCACATATAACAAGGACTACAAGCACATATAACAAGGACTGATTGATGCAATTTATAAATGAAGACTTGGAAATATCTTTTCTTGGAAAATATAATGCTAATTTTCCAAAGCACAAACCAAACTTATTGAGTGGACCTTCAAACTTAGAATTGTTGTGGACAAATTACTTAAACAGGGTCATACTGTGCTAATCAATATTCCACAGTGCTGTTTGACAAACCTAAAATCTGTGGTGTCTGCTCTTCAAGGGTTATAATATGGTTACTTTAATCTGAACTATCTGATATAATTTATGTGGACATGGCTATCATCCGCATAGGAGTGAGCTAGGAGTGAGTTATTGAGAATATCAATACAGTAATTTACTAATTATTAATATAGAATAAAATTCCATAGGGATGTGCTATGCAAATGCAGTAATACTTTCATACATTATTAAAAATAACCATAAGGCATTCGTATTTATGTAGATGCAGACAACCTATCTCCAGGTTGGATATGTATTGGTCTCAACGCTCCATACATTCATCGGGAGATTCCAAAGGACAGTACAAATATGACAGGTATATATGGCATATGACAGGTATATATGGCATGATTGTAATGCAATAAATTTAAGGAGTCGTTTAACCGGGCGGAGGAATTGCTCGGATGGCCAGAAGTGGTTGGAATCTGGGAAAAAAAATTCAAAAAATCTTGTAAAGGCAGTGTTTGAATCATGTTTTTGATGATGGAAATGGATTCAGTACCATCAAAAACGTCTAGGACACCTAAAATTTTAAAGTTTAACAACTATAACTTGGATTTACAAAAATTCTTGCCAGATTTTCTCTAAATATGACTGGAATTTCCATAACTTTCAGAGCAACTCCTCCACCTCGTTAGACTACCCATAAATTTAAGATCGAGAACTGTCAGCACCTTGGATCCCGTGTGAACAGATTTCTGAGAGTTGCCCGATATGAGCCACGTTGAAGTTCGTTGTTGTCGACTACCAGGCAATTCCTCCACAAATGGCTGCATGCATAGAGCTATAACAATCTGCAAATAAAGGGAAATACATTACTATTAGGGATCCAGATGCATTCAACTAAAGACATTCGCCAGGTGGAAAATACATTGAATCCAAGAAACGATGGTCGTTGTCTTGAGTACATATATCCAGCAAATGTGCTTGTGAGAACAGAGAGTTCCAGGATTGTGAGGAATCCTTGCTGGAGGGCTACTATGCCTTAAAAGAAAGGGAAATACATACTATTGGGGATCCAGATGCATTCAACAGGTGGAAAACACATTGAATCCAAAGAAAGATAGTCTTTGCTCGAGCATATATATCAGCAAATGTGCTTGTGAGAGCATAGAGTTCACGGTTTTGAGGAATCCTTGGTAGAGAGCTACTATTCCCTGGATGGCATTTGATTGTGCCTATGGACGTTTAAAACTCTTAAAACTCTCTTCTTTTCTCTAGATACTTTATCTTTTAGTAGATAATGCTGAATAGGCTCTGTTTATTGTTTGCACATTAATGCGTTGGATGATGTTTTGTTGGGGTTCTATGCTGTGTTGCTGTTTCGATTTTAACGAAGAGAGATTGGGTGTGTGTGCCAATATTATCTATAGTATTTGTGTAATTTGGGCCGAATCTGCCCTAAGATTGCAGTCCAGCTTTTCATTTGTAAATGAAGGATTTACACTTCTGTAATAAGTTTAGTTATGTATTTATATGCACGAATAAAATCTGTGTCCTAATAAGCACGGGGTTCAAAAAGGAATTTTGGGTCTTCTACGTTCTTAGTTGATTGCATCTTGTTGGTAATTGACAACTAATTAATGTAAATTTGGGTAAATTGTATTAGTTATTGACAAGTTACTTTCATACGGAATTAGCGGTTATGTAACTGAGGAGGCTCATATATAAAATTAATGAATGCCCAAACTATTATAAGGAGAATCATTTATTGATTGAATAGAAATTCCAATCCCTTGCCCCGTGGGTGTTTCCTTAACACCCTGTCAGGTTTTTACCACGTAAATCTTGAATTTTTACTTGTGTGATTGTATTGAATTTCTTTTCTTTTTCTTGTTTGATAACCTCCTGTAAATACAAATGGTATCAAAGCGAATGAGTTGAGTTGAGGAGACGCCGCACAAGAAAAGGTGAAAGAGCCGCTGCATGGTATCAAAGGAAGGTTGGCTGGGTCATTTTTTTCGGTGGAAACCAGAAATTGAAGAAACCCTAAACCCTTGTTTTTTGAGAAACCTAGTTAAAAAGAAGGATTTGTAGGAAATAAATGGCCAAGATGACAAATGCAAAGTTCGAGGTGGAGAAATTCACCGGCACGAACAACTTTGCTCTTTGGAAACTGAAAGTTAGGAATTTGCTGGTGCAACAAGGGTTGCACAAAGCTTTGGACAGGGCAAATAAGAAACCTACTAGCATGAAAGATTCAAACTGGGAGGACTTGGATGCTCGAGCTCTCAGTACCATCAGGTTATGCTTGGCGGATGAAGTTCTCTTCAACATTGTTGAAAAGAGTACAACTTCAAGCTTATGAGAAAAAATGGAAAAACTATATATGACAAAGTCGTTAACCAATAGAATTTATTTGAAAAGACAATTGTACAGTCTTCGAATGAAGGAGGGTTCAAAAGTTGCAAAGCATTTAAATGTTTTTAATACACTTATATGTTAATTATCAGATATGGAAGTTAAAATTCAAGAAGAAGACAAAACTATAACCTTGTTGTGTTCTCTGCCCGAGTCATGAGACCACTTTGTAACTTCAATCAGTTTGAGCACCACTGATTCTTTGAAATTTGAATCAGTTGTGGGAGCTCTCTTGTCTGAAGAAGTACGAAGGAAATCCAGTACTGAAACAGCTGCACCAGAAGCCATGATAGCTAGAGGACAGTCAAAGGAAAGAGGAGAAAAAACAAGGGGGTCTTCTAGATCTAAATCAAAGGGAAAGAAGTGTAAGGCAAAATGTTGGCACTGCAACAAAATTGGACACCTTAAGAAAGACTGTTGGAAATGAAAAGACTCTGATAACCCGAAGAAGGAAGCAAATCAGGTTGATTCAGGTATGACAGACGAAGTTTTATCTGCTGAAGAATTATGTATGATAGATGAAACTTTACCTGTATGTAATGTCTCTCAGGGTTTTGAAAGTTTGTTGTTAGACTCTGGTGCTTCTCATCACATGTGTCCACACAGAAATTGGTTTACTTCATATGAAGATGTAAATGGTAGTTCTGTGTTTATGGGTAATAATGTATCATGTCAGACTATTGGGATGGGAAATATCAGGATTAAAATGTATGATAACACAGTTAGAACATTAACTAGTGTTAGACATGTACCTGAATTGAAGAAAAATTTGATTTCTTTGGGAGTGTTGGATTCGGATGGTTATAAGTTTATAGGTCAGAATGGAATGCTAAAATTCTCTAAAAGTGCCCTAGTTGTTATGAAAGCAGAAAAGGTCGGAAATCTTTGTTATCGGGAAATCTAGTGTCCACTCGGAGCTGCTAGTCCCACTAAGACTGGTAGCTATCTTAAAAACAAACAAACTAAAACTACTTCCGTTTTCCTTTATGAGAAGTAGATAAGAGAGGAATGAAGGACACCAACCTCAGTCTTGCACTTGGTTCCTTGCTCGGTTCCTCTCCCTTCTGACAGATCCTTGCCGCTTTCTCCTTCATCTACCCAGCTTCAAAGAGCACCCGTGGAATCAAAGCAGCGTAATACTATCGAAGAACAGAGATCTACAATCATAAACAATATAGAACCAGATATATATTGACCACACAAATGCATATATCATCAAACATACAAGAATGTGGAGGAAAACTTGAATAGCTTTATTAATATCAAGAATAAGCAAAGAGGATTACAACCAATTGTTCTGAGCCAGTATCATCCTCCAGCATGAAAGCCCTTCTTTCACCTCATGAAAATCTTAGATCACCCAACACTATGATATTCCAACAAGAAACCAACAACACTTCCTTACAAGATACAAAATTCCAGCCCCTGGATCTCTTGGATGAGGGATCCATATATAGATGATTGCAGGGGGGTGAGTTAGCTTCTGGGATTTTGATTAGTGTCCTCTCTCTGATAGTTCTTGGTTCCACTTGGAGATTGATGATCTCTTACTCATCCCTGGGCGAATTCAGAGAGGCAAGTGTCATAGGAGAAGTTTCTGGAAGATTCTATGATCATCCACCTCGCAAACTGTCTCTACCATTTGTCCACTCTCACCCATTGCACCCTACAGAAGGGCTTTTCAGTATGCATCGCACCTTTTACACTGGGCAGGTGGGATGCATCGCACCCTTAGCACTGAGCAACCTGTATGGTCCAGTTTTGACCAGTTCTGAGCAGTTTCCTGTGGAGAACTTCTGGGAGATGATGTAATCAGTTGACCTTGTTCCTTTAGGGTATGAAACAACACTTTTAGGGACTTAGGAGCCCTTGGTTTATGGACATGTTTGATTGGGGTTGCAGTGCCCAAAAATGTCTATAACAGTTGCCCCCTAAAGCATGAGGTCGTTAATCTTTTGATGTCGGGTGAAATGCTTTATCATGAGGATCCGAAGTTTTTTCGAGGTGGAAGGCGACCTGTAATAAGATACAATACAACACATTATCTTCATATTATTTTTCATGATCTAGCTGAGGCAGGCATTTCCATGCTCAGCTTTATAAATTCATTTTCATGTACATAAGACAGACAACCGTCTGTGCGGGAGACTGATGATTCTGATAGAGTCATCATCCTTTGATTCGGATGATCATCTGTGCAGCAACAATGTACATTTGATGTCTTTATTTTCCTAAATATATCGCAGCCCGGATGGATGAAACTAGATCCAGGGTCTTCAAACTCGTCCAATCTTCACTCGGAGTACAAGTCGATCCATGTGAAAGATGTTTTGGGGTCGAACATGGAAAGACATCGCCTGATTACCAGCCAATGATGTAAGCTGTTAACAGGCGCGAGAGGAATCACCGATAATGATGATGACCCTCAAGGTACTACAGTGCAATTCACGTGGTGTGAAAAGGGACTTGGTGTCGAACATCACACAAAATATTTCGGTCGAAGGCCAATGATGTAAACCTGTCGCCGGAAGTGAGAAACTTGCCATTGAGGCATGCAAGCTTCACAGTACTGAAAGGGTTGTTCCTAAGTCGACTTCTTGGATAATGCGCTGATGTCGACAAGAAGCGACCCGTCGTAGGAGGGCCTTAATGAATCCCACATCTACAACAAGGAACGGAGTAAATGATTTTGGAGGTGAAAATGATCTGATGATACAGGGTTTAGGGTGGCAGTCATGAAAGAATGGAGCGTGAATGTATTGCAGCGGATGAGACACAGGTGAATTCTCTAAGCGACTTCTCTTGGACATACCGGCGACACTGACATGGATTGGTAGCGTTAACCCCAAATATGGATGGTGCAGTGGACCAATGGTGATATGACTGGTGAACGGAACAACCCAACTCGACTCGGATGCGGAGTGAAAGTGTCATGTTCAGTAGTGACTTGCTACCAATAAAGTTTCTTCAAGTTTTCTTCCCAATTTTTTCCCAGTCATTGCTGACCAGTACCTCTTTATTTTTGTCAAGCTTGAGGAGGATAACATATGCTTGTTCTATAATTTTCCCTTCGGGCAAACCCATCGCTATGTTTTAACGAGCCTAGCGACAGTGAAACTCGTTCTTGTCTGTAGGGACAAGTTTGTCGCTATTCGGTTTTAACGAGTTTAACGACAAAGATCACTCGGTCCTTTTCAATTTTAGAGAGTCTGAAAGGGACGTAAAGGAAACTCCAATAATTATTTTTCGTCATGTAATCCCTTAAGTCCGAAAAAAGTATAAAATAATACAAAAGGAATGAATTTTCGGTAATTTTAACGAGCCGAACAAAACAAGCGCTCGATCTTTTTGTGTAATAATCCCTCAGGTTGAAAAAGATTAAAATCTAGAGGAGGGATAGCACTTCCGGTCGTTTTAACGAGCTGGAGAGGCCAATCGCTCGGCAATCTTTTCATGTTTTACGAGTCAGGTGAAAAGAGCTTAAAGGAGACTCGTTTTTGAGGAACGAGTGATAATTTCAGGTAGCAGCTGATTCCAGGTAAGGTTTGGAATTTTCCAATCACGACAGTGTCACAAGGATGGCTAACAGGATCACTCTTCACAGCTATTCCTCAAAAGGGGTAAACAATCAAATGGAGGTGAATGATCAGCTAAAACAGAGTGGAGGTGATGATGAGAACACGACCAGGGCTCAAAAGCTGATGATAATGCATTCACAATGGTTATTTACCGGAAATTGTTTCATTTTTTAATGAGTTTAAACTCTGGGGGGGAACATTTGCTCATTTCTTAGGTTTAATTTTTAACGAGCCTGAACTCCACATAAAAACTGCTCATGATAATGGTCATCGATTTAATTTCACCGTTAATCACTTTGTTCCTTCAAAGGTTGTACCGCCTGTTCAATTGCTTCATCAAACCAATTAGAAATGAACAATATATGTTTCAAAAATGAGTTAAAACACTAATATTTTACTTGAATTACGTGAAAAGTAATTTAAAAGTGGTTTTTACCCCTCATTTTACCATTTCATTTGAACTTTGGTTTGTTGGAGCTCTGGAGGTGCTTTTCCCCTTTGATTTTCACCAGCTGATTTCGGGAGATTCTGTGGACGATTCTTGGCGCCGTCTGGACCAGGTAGGAGCTAAACCTGAGCTCTTCAGTTGCATTCCTTCCTTTTTGAATTCTGTGCATGTTTCCCTATTTTTCTGAGCCTCTGGGGTTTGAAAAATTCACCCTGGCTCCATCGCACCCTTCCTACATCGAAAGGTGCGATGCATACTAGCTTGGCCATTGGCCAATCAGTATGCATCTCACCCAATACACTGCTGGGGGTGCGATGGGTGCGAAAAGGGAAATTTTTGCACTGTTTTCTCATGGAATTTTTGCCTGTTTTTTTCCAAATCAAGATCCTGACTCTTCTCTTGCTTGTTTTGCAGAGATTTATCGGAGCAAAATGGTTGTTACATGGCGAGAATGCGAGCATGAAGAAGAGGACATGCTTGCTTTACATGATCCGGTTACGGTAACTGCACTGCGGAACTGTGGCCTGTTCAAGTTTTTCTGCATCTCTAGCATGAGGCAACAAATCAACTTGTTGCAATATCTTCTCGATGCATGGGATCCTACCAACCAGGTGTTTCAGATCAGAGGCAAATCTATCCCCTTGACTGTCATGGACATCTATTTTTTGACCGGTTTATCGAAGCATGGTGCCCCTCTTTCATTATCACGTTCTGCCCATGGGGGCGAATCTGTGAGAGATTATACTCACCGGTATTGCAGAGAGGGATCTCAGCCGAGTAGGGACGACAAGATCAACATCCGAGATGTCAATGACCGGTCCTTGAGGACCATTCTGTTCACTTTTGCTAGACTGGCTGGTAGTGCGGCTCTTCACGTGGCTAACAGGTCCTATATGCAGTACGCCTTGGAATGCCTTGAACAACTGACCAAGGTAAAAAACGGAAAATTGAAGAACTTCGGCTATGGTTCTATTTTGACCGCTTTCGCCTTGGAAAAGATCCCACTGATGCAGCCGCAGTGTATTTCACTTGGCTTACCTCCACCGACTAAGCCACGGATGCAGAGATGGGTCGACCTTATGGCCTGACATGCTGGTCAGTCCCAGGTTTCCTTTTCTGATACCTTCTTCGAGTGGTTCAATCATCAGGAGATGGTTTTTTCCGAGTATCCATATGCTGGTATGGATTTCCGGGGTGACCCGGATTTGGTGTTGCCGGCTGGTGAGCAGTGGGGTGCTATCGGTAAATTCTCTGACCATATCTCTGTTTATCGTTTCTTTTTATAATGTTCTTGTGCTTTCTTCTATCAAGACTAATCAAAACTCATGTGCTCATGCAGATATCGGACCAGTTCGGCCAGTAGTACGTCTGAGAGTGCCAGCTGCCGCTCCAGCAGGAGAGGCTGTAGGGAGGGCTATCCTTCGTGACTTTGATGTGGCCGAGACTCTTTCAGCATTGCAAGATCAGGTCGAGGGCCTCACTCTTGGTATTTCGGACGTGAGGACCGACGAGCTTCCTCTGAGGTTGCAGCGACATACTACTGGCGTGCCGAGTCGATGGACTAGGCTTTTGTGCATGATTGCATAGGCGGTGACTTGTTATCACCAGCATCATTAGACTAGGGTGACCCCTAGAATTTTGAGTTTTGGGTCATTTGACCGATTTTGGCTTGGTTACAGAACATTATGTATGAACCATAAACATTTATATATATATTTTTTATTTTCGAAGTTTTATTTTGGTTGAGTTACGTGATCTTGATGCAAATTTTTGATGAAATGCTTCTTTTATAAATGTTGCAAATGTCTATCTAACACATAATTTTCCAATGAGTCCGTTAATGTGTTTAAGTTTCTGGAAATATGTTGATATTGAATAGAATCAAAATGTCTTTCCAAATCTTGACCCTTAGGAACATGCGATAGATAGATGGATTATGTATAGAGTAGATACCAGTGAGCTGTAGGATGACGAGTTGTGAGTCTAGCCTGACGACGAGTCAGCATATGCCAAGCGTAATGGCATCAGAGAGGAGCTCTATCAACGCGTTGTATTCAGCAATATTGTTCGTTGATGGACCAATACATACCCCTCTCAAACTCACTAACTCGCCGCTTGGATCGAAGATGGCCCAAGCTGCAGAAGATAGGTTCCGCAAACTACGACTCGCTCCGTCGGCATATCCAACAAATGATTCCAATAGGTCCGACATCTGCAACAAACGTAAAAGCGGATCAATTAACCAAAACAATTACCCTTAGCGAAAACAAAAATGTAACAAAAGCATAGGGGTTAGTAGCTTGAGTCAAGCATAGTAACGCTTAAGGTACAACCCGTTGCGAAGTTGCGCCAGTGGAATCCCATCATAATCTACTAACTCGTAGGCTCCTTTTGCTAATACACGTTTAACAATATAGGAGCCCATCCATAAGGATTTGAACTTACTTGCTCCCAATTTTTCGGATTCCTGGTCGTAAAGTAAGACCAGGTCACCTTCTGAGAAGACACGGGGTTTGACATTCTTGTCGAACTGCGCCTTGACTTGTTTCTTATGGGCTTTGTTAGCCAAAGCGGCATCACGACGGGTTTCATCCAATTGGATTAGTTCCAAGAAATGAGCCTCCTTTTTTGAAGTTCCGGGGAGAAGGTTGACTGCGAGTTTGAGGGACGAGATTTCACACTGAACCGATAAGATTGCTTCCAGGCCATACACCAATTGAAAGGGTGTAAACCCGGTTGCATTCCTCACCGATGTCCGGTATGCCCACAAGGCTGAGTACAGGATCAGGTGCCAACTCCTTTTGTGGACTCCAATCATCCTTTGCAGCATCCGCTTCAGGACCTTGTTGATTGCCTCAACTTGTCCGTTGGCCTGCGGATAATATGGAGTAGAGCTGTCGTGGGACAGTCCTAATTTGGTAGCCAATTCAACCATCATGTGATTGCGGAAATGCGATCCATGATCTGTGACTATGGCCTGTGGAACGCCGAATCTGGAGACTACATGATTGAAAAAGAAGAGGGCAGTCGTTTCGCCGCTGTTGTTTAATGTAGGCATCGCCTCGGCCCATTTGGTAAAATAGTCTACTGCGACTATGATATACCCATGCCCCTCGGCCGAGGTGGGGTTACATGTCATGAAATCTATGCCCCATTTGGCAAATGGCCCAACAGCAACTACTGGTTGCAGAGGTGCAGGTGGTATTCTGGTTTTCCGATCAAAGATTTGACATGCATGGCAAGCTAGAAGTATCCTGCTCGTAAAATCTTTTGTGCAGTAGCATAACCAGATTGATGCCCCTCACACATGCCTGAATGGCAATCATTCAGGACTTTTTCAGCCTCCTCGTGGGTGAGGCACCTCCTCAGAACTTTATCGACACCACGACAGTAAAGTGTATCACCGATGATCATGTAGTCTTTTGCTTGGTATCGAATGCGTCGTTGTTCCAAGCGGGAGGTATTAGACCTATATGTTTGGGTTTGGAGATACATTATTATGTCTCCATACCACGGATTGCTTGAAGATAACAGAAACAAAGATTCATCCACGATCGCTTCTTCTGATATGACATCGTTGGACGATGATGGGAGATCGCATAGTAACTCCGCGAAAACAAGGGATTTCTTCGATTTGGATTTTATAAATTCTAGATCAAACTCTTGTACAATTGCTATCCATTTTGAATATTTGCCCCCCAGCAACTGTCACGACAATATATAAGTCATGGGGTTGCAATATGACAGAATGGTAGTTTTTCTAAAGAGGATATAGTGTCGAAATCTCTATATCGCTTGAACAGCTGCGAGAGCTAGCTTTTCAACGTAGGAGTACTTGTTTTCTGTATCATTTAAGTTTCTACTTAAATAATATATAGGATGTTCAATTCTTGAACTAAAACCATTGCGATGGTCGTATCCACTGCAGCCAGATACAGGTAAAAGTCTTTTTGATAATCAGGAGCGTACATTAATGATGCTTTTATTAGGGATTCCTTTAAAGCATCAAAGGAAGCTTGCGTGACTTGATCCCAGATGAAGGGTGCTTCTTTTTCAATAGACGAGTATAACCTTTAGCAAGTTTGGCGTAATTTGGAATGAACCTCCTCGGAAAGTTTGCTTTCCCTTGGAGTTTCTGAATCTGAAGCAAATTTGAAGGTGGAGGCAAATTGATGATTGCCTGAACCTTACATGGGTCGAGACGAATCCCGTCCTTTGAGACCACAAAGCCAAGTAAATGACCAGAATTGACACAGAACACACCTTTGTGTGGATTGAGCCGTATCTTGTAGTGTCGGCAACGTAGAAATATCGCTCTCAAATGTTGCGGATGTTCGGTCCGCTTTCGCGAATGAGCCGGAAGATCGTCGAGATATGGTTGAATGATGTTTTTGATGTCATGGAAGGCATAATTCATTGCCCTCTGAAATGTTTCCCCTACGTTCTTTAAACCAAAGGGTAGCTTGCGATATGCAAATGTGCCCCACGGACAAATAAATGCAGTCTTTGATTGGTCCTGTGGGCGAATATTTATTTGATTATACCTGTAAAATCCATCCATAAATGAGAATATTTCACATCCGGCACATTCATCAATTATCTGGTCAATGAAGGGTGTAGGGTAGTTGTCCTCCGGACAAGCTTGATTTACATCCCCATAATCGACGCACACTCTAATCGTTCCTTTTTTTTCATTACAGGAACAATATTCGATACCCAATCGGTTAGAGGAACCGGGTAAATAAAACCAGCATGGAGAAGTTTTTCAACTTCTGCCTTGATGGCAGTGGCTTTCTTGGGGTGCACCTGTCGTAGCTGTTGTCGTACCAGTTTGACATCGGGATACATCTTAATTTCGTGTTCAACTATGCTCTAGTCAATGCCTGGCATTTCATCATACGACCAAGCAAAGACATCTCTGAATTCGCGAAAAAGAGCATTATATATTTCCAGTTCTAAAGGAGAACAAGATTAGCCGACATCAATATTCTCTACAACATCTGTTTTGGTCGAGATATTTATGGCGATAGTCTCTTCAATATTGGACAAGTTTCGCTCGGAATCCACCGTGTTTACAGTGTTTGATAAAAAATCAAAAACTGAGGGATGATGAAGGTCACTAGGAGTATCTTATTTGTAATCCAGAAGATTGGAACGATGGTGGTAATCTTCCCATGGTGCCCCGTCAATCATCATTGACTGAACAATTCCTTCGTCTGTATAGTGTACTTGCGACCAAGGATCTGAAGGGGTACCATATTCCTTAGACCTATCTATCCAAACGCTTGATGAGCATTGATTTGGGTTTACCTCCCATGCCGAAAACCTTGATTGCTACAAGATTTCCATTGGGCTTGGAGGCAATACCTGCAGATGATCCATGTTAATATCATTTTCAGAGATATTTTGTATAGAAGATATCATATTGCAGGTTCCCACCGTTGTCACTTCCGCCAGATTGATTGGAGGCGGTAGGGCAAAAGTCTCCATTAATATAGGGTCTTTTAGTAGGCCTACTCCAATATTTTGAAGTGAATGAGGGCTTCCGTGGATCATCGGAATGCTTCCCGTAACTTGTGAACTGTTGGGGAGAAATGTTTGTTGGTCGACGATTGTAATTCCTCCTTGAAAGGGAAATGCAATCTTCCTGAAATAGGTCGACACAACGGCTGCCATAGCATATATCCAGGGCCTTCCCAGTAGGATGTTGTAATTGAGGTTTCCGTCAATTACTTCAACATCTATTTCTATTGTTTTGCCCCCCAGTTCGACTTGCAAGTTACTTAAAATCCCGTATGGGGTGTATGTTCATCCATCAAATGCTTTTAATGTCATCGAAGATCGCGACAAGGGTGGAGATCCTAAATTTTTCCAGCAACTCATCGACATAATACATGTAGATGCCCCCTCATCAATAATTGTTCGATGAACAATTTTGTTGAGGGCTTTCACTTGAATGAGGAAAGCTAGTTGAGCTGGTAATTGAGGGTCATATCCTTTGTGATTAAAGGACACAAGATTTGAATCCGTTGGGTCAATCCCACCTATTGCCGATAATAAAGCCTGCTTTTGGGAGGGGCAATTTTGCAGTACCTCAAGTGTCGACATAGCAGATGGCGATTGGGCCAGATCCTCGACTATATTATAATGCTGTGCTGCTCTGGCACGAGGATTAAATGTCGATTTGTGTACTACTCCCTTTGGCGGCTTTATCGTTAGTTCAAGAATGATGGGTGGCACAACTTCAGTCGAAGTTGTTGTCGAACTACTGGGTTGATCATTGGCCTTGTTGTCCGACATCTGTGGATTCCCGTAATCTTTATTCCTTGTCGATATCAAAGCATCGTTTTGCTGCTTCGAAACCAACAACATTAGCACTTGGGACGGGGAAGCATTGTCACTAGCAACCAGATTTGTTCCTGGATTTGGAAACGGATCAGTCAATACTACCGAGGTTTTTGAATTCTTGAAGAATTTTCTAAGCTCAGCTTTATACGGACACTCTCTTGTCCAATGATCCTCATCACATATTAGGCATGGACAATTTGGTTTCCTATCTCCAGAAGGGTTTGCAGAAGATTTTTCAGGGGACGACTCCTCCTGTTTTTTCTTCTTCCCTTTCTTTTTCTTCTTGCCTCCTGGTTGCTTGGTTTCTTTGCCTTTGTCAGTTGATACGGCATTTACTTCCGAGGCGAGAAGTTCTTCATTCGCATTTTGACCTGAAACTGTACGGGCCTTTTTTGAATTAGCCTTTACGGTTTTTGTGTTGGTCGTTCCTATCACGCCGTCCCCGGCATGAGAGTCTTTGTTTGATTTAGGAGAGGGAGGAATGGAAAATTCTGGTCTAGGAGCATCAGGGATTTTATCGTAGAGCATGCCAGACTGAGTATAGATCAAGTCTAGATATTGCGCACGAGCAATTACTTGCTCTTCAATGACGACTCCTCCCTTTGCCACATCTTCCGTAATAGAAGGTAACAATGACTTAATAAACCATTTAGCCAACAGCTGACCAGGAACATATGTTTTTACCATTCTACGACGATGTCGCCACTCATCAATATCATCGGATATGTGAGTGGCTGTCGTTTGCTTGAAATTGGTAAGAAGCTCTATTCCCGTTTCGTACCTTATGGGTAACTGAAAATGGGTTAAAAAGGTTGTGGCTAGGGCACTGAAATTATCAAACGAAGCTCTAGGTAATTCGATATACCATTTTGCTGCCGGACCAGTTAACGTTTGCTGAAAAAGGCGAAGCCTGATCGAATCATCATTTAGAGTGTTAGATGAACACCATAGGTGAAAGGTCATCACATGATTCGACGGGTCTTCACCCGGATTTCCATTAAATTTAGGAATATCTGACGGAAGTTTATGAGGAATCGCTGGCCACCAAGGGGCGTAAGCGATTGGATCGTTTGTTAGCCGGTTTAGATCTGGTAATTCTAAAGTTGCCACAAAGAGCAACTGTTGATTCAGGTTTGGCGAAGCGTACCCAGGATAAGATGGGATTGCCTGAGTAGTGGGTCTTTGCATATCATCATAGTGCATTTGATGCTGATAACTTTGATAAGGTTGATGGGCATAACCATTATGAAATGGTTGATGTTGACTGTTTTGAACATATAGCTGCCCATTACTTGCAAAGACTTGGTGCTCAGATCCTTGGTAAACTTGTTGGAATTGTGGTTGTTGATACTGCACCAGCCATGGTTGTGAGACCATGTGCTGTTGTCCAATACTGGTTGTTTGACCGAGATGAGGGGTAATGGTACCCTTTTGAGCCTGGGTCACTCCAATTAAGGAGCCACTAACCGATGATTGTGGTGGCATCGCAGGGACAAGGGGCTGTTGGATTGCGACCTGAGAGACTTGAGGTTGGCATACAACTAGTAACGCTTGTACTTGCGACACCATCACAATAGTTGGTGTAGTGGGGATATTTGACATAGGCATCCTTTGTTGCATTGAGTATACAACTCTTGGTTGTTGAGGCAGTATTGGTATCCAACCACTGGATGTAATTCCAGCATAACCTGAATTCTGTTGCGAACCCTCGTATGTTTGACTTCTCGGAGGAGACAATGAAAAGGCATATTGCCCCCCATACGATGATAGTCCGGTGCTTAATGGAATGATTTGCCTTTGAAGACCGGACTTCCCAAATTGACACTGCGAAGGATCAATTTGTTGGGACTCAACATAAGAGATTCCAGATATTATTCCGGACGAACAAACGGGAACAGACCATACTGTCGAAATAGTCTCTGGACGGATTCCATCCATCGATTGAGAGCTAGTCGTGACAGATGGTATGCCGACGAACATTGTCGGAGTAGCAGCAGGAAGTTCAGCCATTGCTGTGTCAGATGACACAGTCCTAGATGTTGATGGTTTCTCAGACATATCTAGTCTATCCAAAAGGTTTCCTAGCGATTCTACAGGAACTTCCGATAACGATAGACTAATTTCTAATGAAGAGGGATATAGAGTGACCCAAACTCCAAATTGCGATGGAGTAGTAGATGGTGGATCCTCCACAATCTCTTCCATGGCAATCAAACCGGGTGGAAGAGGTAGACCGTCAGGTCCGTAAAATATTTCCGGTGCCGAAGAAGGTATGGATTTTGCAGCGACTGATGTTTGGGGAACAACACCTTCCGAATCAGCTACAGATTGAGCCAGTTCAGGTATACTAGGATCAGTTCTACTGTCCTCTGGTGGCTGTGGAACTTCTTCTGTAAAGGCAGGGGTACCAGAAATGTTTGGAGTAACCGGAGTCTCCGAGGGTGTCGGAACACTTGTTCCAACCCGACCAAAGGACTTTGAGCCGGTTAAACGAGTTTGCTTTGTCCGGAATAGTTTTGATTCTGGAGACAAAGTGATCCAGGTGGATGTTGGTGGCCACCCACCTATCCCATTTGGACCCCCACAACTGTCTCTTACAGTTTTTTTTTTCAGTTTCCTTAATTATAGCACAGTTTACTATTTTCAGCAGTTTTTCGGGTCCTAAACTTCTGGAGCCGTTTTGAGGCCCTAAACGACGTTTTTTGGGAAATCCACGGCCATCAATTTTTTTGATAAAAATCGTCTTTTCCGTCGTAGTCCTCGGAGAGATCTTTCCAACGGGATATCATGCGCGTCAAACGGAGATAGTACGACCAATTCGCGACCCCGGGAAGTTGATGTACCAACTTACCCAAAAACGGGGCCCACAATTTGGCGTTTCATCTTCTAGGGTTAGGTTTTGGAATGTGAAGGGTTTTCCATTGTTTCTCAATAATAAATAGGCCTTCGAGCCTCATTGTAAAGACAGTTCGAAACAGTTCAGAGGCATGTAGCCGACACATCTCTTCTCAGAGATAAGCTACCATCGCCCTAGCTGGGTTATTTCTATTTGTAAGCATATTTCAGTATTCTCCATTAATGAAATGAAGTATTATTTCTGCTGCATCTCTGTTTTTATGGTTATCGCATCTCTGTATTTATGGTTATCTCTGTAATCTATTGCGTTCCTGCTTAAATCCGGATCACAAAGACGGTTGACTCGTAAGCCTCCACGAACGACGGGGTTTCAATTGACTCCCTTCCACGATTGCGGATTACTCGATCAACTAAAAATAAAGAGGAAAATGTTTCCGAATTAAATGAATTTTAGACGCTTTGACACAACTTGTTTTTTCAATTTTTACGAGTCGAGAAAAAACAAAAGATGACTCTAGTCGCCTTCGATTTTTAATGAGCCTGAAGTGACAAGTGCTCAGATGGACCTTTTCCTTTAAGGAGTCTGAAAAGGAACGAAAGAGACTACTCTGGAAATCTAGACAGAGGGATTATCAAACCAATCACAAAACTGCAGAATACTTTTTACGGTACGACAGTCAATCTTCCCGAATGCTGTGTTCAGTGCATTGCGATTGATAGGGCGACAGACATGGCTTCCTATGGATAAAGGATATAGCCTATTGTGGTTTCCCAATATATACTCGACGGTACGTGGGAGCACAAGTCCATACTGGCACTTTTCGTCTCAAAGAGGAGGAATCACCCAACCAATAGTGAAAGTGACAGTTACCAAGCTTTACGATGCCGGAATACGTATCTAGCCTAGACTTCTCGATGTTGTGTGTTAGGTTCCAAAGCGTTTTTAGGTTCATTAAGTTTATTTTACAGTTGATCTTTCTTAAGAAATTTGCCTTTCAGGTTCACTGCGTGATGTATATATAATTCCTAAAATGCAATCTAAGATGATAAACAATCGTTTAATATTCTTTTTGCAATGAAAATCCTAGCTACTAAAGAAAGAGAGACGGTATTCTTTCAACATAGAGCAGAGAGCACACACTAGATGCACTGTCCTAAATCAAACCAACAAGCAGTCTAAATGAAAATGCACATGCATTTATTTGTTTTCAGCTTTCTTAATGTGTGAATGACAAGAAGAATGCTAAGTACAAATCTAAATTATCTTTTCAAAGTGATAGTACTAACAAATTTCTCTTCAAAAATGAAAGGAAGATAATGACGACACTTTGCTATTTTGAATTGAAAACTGCTTTCAACACTTGAAAAACTACTAATTCAAATCAAATACAAGAGTAACTGTATAATTGACCATCAAGAACAATAGAATTCTTTTCTTTGACTGAAAACGACACTTGCGACACTTTCAAATCAGAAGACGACATTTTGATTATGCTACTTCTTTGTAAAAGAGAACTAAAAATGGCACAAAATACATAAAAACATTCACAGTTCTTTGCACAATGGAGGCAGAATGATGGAAAGGAAGGGGGTTTCCACAGTGGTATACTGATCACAGACAACAAAACTCCTGAATAGAGCTGAAGAGAGTGAACACAGAAACCAAAAACTGAGAGCAGAAGAGGTCTTGTCTGACCAGCGCACCTGTAACACAAGGAAAGTGCGATGCAGCGCACCTACTACACACGGGAAGTGTGATGCATCTAGATTCCCAAGAGTAGAAGGTGCGATGGTCCAGGGATGAGACTTCAACTGGGTTCCGGGTCACAGTTTGTAGCTGTGTTCAGGGATTTAGGCCGAACAAGTGATGTACAGTAAATAGAAATCACAGGGGATGATCTAATGAGGTTACTAGAGCCACCACTAGGGCATTTAGAAGGTTCACAAATCGATTGTTCAGTTTATAAACAAAACCCATAGATAGACTGAAGCAACATTGATCTACTTTGCACTTGCATAGCAAATGTAGTTCGAAGGCTTGCTGGCTTGACTTCAGGCTCCGTCTGTAAGTTCATAAAACAAACAAATATAGACAAGAAAACAATCTATTCGCTCCCCAGTGGAGTCGCCATTTTGTTATCGGGAAATCTAGTGTCCACTCGGAGCTGCTAGTCCCACTAAGACTGGTAGCTATCCTAGAAATAAACAAACTAAAAATACTTCCGTTTTCCCTTATGAGAAGTAGATATGAGAGGAATGAAGGACACCAACCTCAGTCTTGCGCTTGGTTCCTTGCTCGGTTCCTCTCCCTTCTGACAGATCCTTGCCACTTTCTCCTTCGTCTACCCAGCTTCAAAGAGCACCTGTGGAATCAAAGCAGCATAATACTATCAAAGAATAGAGATCTACAATCATAAACAATATAGGACCAGATATATATTGACCACACAAATGCATATATCATCAAACATACAAGAATGTGGAGGAAAACTTGAATAGCTTTATTAATATCAAGAATAAGAAAAGATGATTACACCCAATTGTTCTGAGCCAGTGTCATCCTCCAGCATGAAATCCCTTCTTTCACCTCATGAAAAGCTTAGATCACCCAACACTATGATATTCCAACAAGAAACCAACAACACTTCCTTACAAGATACAAAATTCCAGCCCCTGGATCTCTTGGATGAGGGATCCATATATAGATGATTGCAGGGGGGGTGATTCAGCTTCTGGGATTTTGATTAGTGTCCTCTCTCTGATAGTTCTTGGTTCCACTTGGAGATTGATGATATTTTACTCATCCCTGGGCGAATTCAGAGAGGCAAGTGTCATAGGATAAGTTTCTGGAAGATTCTATGATCATCCACCTCGAAAACTGTCTCTGCCATTTGTCCACTCTCGTCCATCGCACCCTACAGAAGGGATTTTCAGTATGCATCGCACCTTTTACACTGGGCAGGTGGGATGCATCACACCCTTAGCACTGAGCAACCTATATGGTCCAGTTTTGACTAGTTTTGAGCAGTTTTCTGTGGAGAACTTCTGGGAGATGATGTAATCAGTTGACCTTGTTCCTTTAGGGTATGAAACAAAACTTTTAGGGACTTAGGAGCCCTTGGTTTATGGACATGTTTGATTGGGGTTGCAGTGCCCAAAAATATCTATAACAATCTTTACAGACTCAAAGGAAGTACTCAGGTCAGTGAAGTAGCGATTATGTCAAGAAAAGAAGAAGAAGGTACTCGCCTATGGCATCAACGATTGGGTCACATGAGCAAGAAAGGTATTTAGGTACTGATGAAACGTAAATAACTTCCTGATCTGAAATCTTTGAAGTTGGATTTCTGTAAACATTGTGTGTATGGAAAACAGTGTAAACAAAGATTTAAAATTGGAAATCATAATAGTAAAGATATTTTAGACTATATTCATTCTGATCTGTGGGGACCATCTCCTATTGTATCATATGGAGGTGCTCTATATTTTTTAACGTTTATTGATGATTTCTCCCGTAAAGTTTGGGTCTTTATGCTAAAAAAGAAAGTTGATGTATTCAATATCTTTAAAAAATTTAAAGCAATGATAGAGAAAAGAATAGGCAAATCAATTAAATGTTTAAGAACTGACAATGGTGGTGAATTTACTTTAATATAATTTGAACAATACTGTAAGGATGAAGGAATTGTTAGACACAAAACTGCTATTTATACTCCTCAGCAAAATGGTGTTGCTGAATGTATGAATCAGACTCTTATGGAAAGAGCCAGAAGCATGATTAGCAATGCTAACTTGCAAAAGGAGTTGTGGGCAGAAGCAGTATCCACTGCTTGTTATTTAGTTAACAGATTAGCTTCAATAGCAATTAATTGTAAAATTCTTGAAGAAGTTTGGTCAAGTCAGTCTTGTGATTATTCACATTTAAGGATATTTGGCTGTGATGCTTATGCTCTTATTCCTAAAATTCAGCGTTCAAAATTAGATCCAAAATCAAAATGTTATCTCTTTGTTGGGTATGACTATGCGGTGAAAGGATACAGGTTATGGGATCCTACATCGCGGAAGATAGTCATTCATAGAGATGTAACATTTGATGAATCTTCTCTTTTAAAATCAAATTTTGAAAGAATTGAACAGGAACAGGTATTGCCAAATCAACAAATTCAGTTGGAGGCTAGACCTTTCGGTGACAGTCAAAAGGAAGAAGAGACTTCTAGAGGAAAAGGTGTTGAATATACAAAGGAAATTGTTGAAGTTTCTGAACCAATTATGCAACCAGTCACTCTAAGAAGCTCTACAAGGGAAAGAAAAACTCCCAAAAGGTAGGAAGTTTCTACTTCATCTTTTGCTTTGATTACTGAAAATGGAGAACCTTCTTGTTATCAGGATGCAGTAGATGATACGGATAGCAAAAAATGGAAAATGGTTGTGGAAGAAGAAATGGATTCCTTAGCCAAGAACAATACCTGGGATCTTGTAGAACTTCCTGAAGGGAGAAGTGTTGTTGGATGCAAATGGGTTTCCAAATTGAAACGAAAAGTTGATGGAAGTATCGAAAGGTATAAGGCGAGACTGGTAGCAAAAGGGCATTCTCAGGTTGAAGGTATCGACTTTCATGAGATTTTTTCACCAGTTGTAAAACTTGTTTCTATTCATACTCTGTTGGAACTAACTGCATTACTTAACCTTGAGTTAGAATAGTTAGATGTTAAAATAGTTTTCTACATGGTGATTTGAATGAAGAGTTATATATGGAACAACCAGAAGGTTTTGTACAAGGTCGTAGCAGAAGATTAATTTGCAAGCTTAAGAAATCATTGTATGGTCCGAGGCAATCTCCCAGGCAATGGTACAAGAAGTTTGACTCCTTCATGGTGAGCCAAAACTTTATTAGAAGTGAGTATGATCATTGTGTATACTTCAAGAGTTTCAATGGCATATTCATTATCTTAGCTTTGTATGTTGACGATATGCTTATTGCAAGCAAAAGCATGGAAGAAATCAACAAGTTAAAGGCTCAGCTCTCTAGGACGTTTGATATGAAGGATCTTGGAGCAGCAAAACATATCTTGGGCATGGAGATACACAGAGACAGGAAAAATGGTAAGCTTTGGTTATCACAGCAGAAGTATGTGGAGAAAGTACTTGAAAAGTTCTGTATGAACAATGTGAAACCTGTTAATGTTCCATTAGCTTCCCATTTTAAGCTTTCTTCAGTTTTGAGTCCTAGAATTGATGAAGAAAAGCAATATATGTCTCATGTACCATATGCAAATGTTGTAGGAAACTTAATGTATGCGATGGTATCTACAAGACCTGACATTTCACATGCAGTTGGAGTTGTTAGCAGGTTCATGGCAAATCTAGGTGAAGAACATTGGCGAGCAATGAAATGGGTGCTTCGATATTTAATAGGCACAAGTGACCATTGCATCATCTTTAATGGTAGTGAAGGATTAGTCTGCAGATATGTAGATGTTGATTATGCAGGTGATTTGGACAAAAGAAGATCTACTACAGGTTATGTCTTTACTCTTGCAGGTGGAGCAATTAGTTGGATGTCAAAGCTTCAAGAAACAGTTGCGTTGTCCACTACCGAAGCAGAATATATAGCTGCTTCAGATGCCAGTAAAGAAGCAATCTGGTTAAAGGGTCTACTTGATGAGATTGGAAGGACACAGGAGAAAGTGAATGTACTTTGTGACAGTCAGAGTGCTATTCACTTGGCTACAAATCCTGCTTATCACAGCAGAACCAAGCACATTGATGTAAGGTATCATTTTCTGAGACATGTGATCGATGGCGGAAAAGTAGCTCTTCAAAAGGTCCATACACGGGAGAATTGTGCAGACATATTCACAAAGCCAGTTACAGTAGAGAAGCTGCGATGGTGTTTAGCTTCTCTTGGCTTGCAAAAGAGATGATGAATGGGCATGGGCAAGGGATTAGGAAAATTGTTGTCAAGGTGGAGTTTGTTGGTAATTGACAACTAATTAATGTAAATTTGGGTAAATTGTATTAGTTATTGACAAGTTAGTTTCATACTGAATCAACAATTATGTAACTGAGGAGGCTCATATATAAAACTGATGAATGCCCGAACTATTGTAAGGAGAATCATTTATTGATTGAATAGAAATTCCAATCCCTTGCCTCATGGATGTTTCCTTGACACCCTGTCAGTGTTTTACCACGTAAATCTCGAGTTTTTACTTGTGTGGTTGTATTTAGTTTATTTTCTTTTTCTTATTTGATAACCTCCTGTAACTACACATCTCATACCAAGGTTCTTAGGTTACCTTTTGAATATAAATCCCTGAAGGAATGGAATGAGAGCGTAAAAGACAGCGGAATAAATTGTGGGGCTTTTCATTCTAGTGATCCGCAGCATTACAAAGAGGTTATCTGTGCTTGGACGGGGGGCCTGAGCATGATCAACTCTATGCTCCTTTTGTTGTGTGACTTGCTCCAGTTATGAGGCCCTTAATCATGTAATTTTGGATAAGTGGCCATTGATGTTTAAAAGCAAAACCCTTGTAGCCCAAAAAACTACATCAGGTTGTATGGTGCAAATTGATCATTTCCAGTGTTTGCTCTGATCTCCAAACATTTCTGACAAAGAATGGTCGCTACTAGTGTCATCAACTGCTTGATTTGATCTCGATAAAAAGCACTTCTGACCAAGATTAGTTGTTTCCAGCGTCATTTTTCTAATTTATTAAAACATTTTTGCTTTTAATTTTTGCGAAAATGTGGTATCAATCACGAACAAGCATTGTTGCCATAATTTTTTTTGACTTTTACGATGAACCAACAAACAATGTTCCCATTAATACCCGATTGTAAAATGCATTTCCATCTGACTTAAAGAGCCCATAGTTTCTCTCGGAGGCTGGCCCAGGCTTCATAACTTCATTGAATAATGCAAAAAGGTAAGCCTGCAAAACAAGTTTGGGTATCAAGGAAGTCCCCTGGTTCTGAGAGAGCAACTGAAGTAACTTTCATTATAAGTCTAACCATTCTAAAGGGTTTCACTAGGGGATGAGATTTATCAGAATAAAATCGTAAAATCGTGTTGGTCTTTTTCTGCAATCTGCTTAAGACAGTTCCTTTTCTGCAATTTGCTTAAGGCAAAAGTGTAGTGTAGATGAAAAGAGAAGAACCAATTTCCAGAAGAGATGATTATCCGGGTAGTTAGTCACTGATAAGACTATGCATGGACTATAACAATCCATTAATTATTGACTCTAATGATTTTACTTTTTGACTATAAATTTTTTATAAATTATCTCATTTGTAACTTAATAATATCAGTTCTAAATGTCATTGACCAACCATATTTGAGGTCTTATTTGCAAGATTCACTCATGCCAATGCTATAAACATTGGGTTAAGTTAACTTTTGTTAATTGAATTATAATAGATGATGGCATGGCATTCATCCAAAATTTATATTATTGTTAACAAAGTCCAAGAGATATAAAAACTACAAATATAAGAACTTCTCATGCCACATACACTGATTCTATATTTCGTCCACGGCTTCTATGCACCTATCCACCGCTTCACCATTTTTGTCCACCGCTTCTTGTTTCAGGGAACGAAGTGGCCATGTTTCAAAACAAATTTTGTATGCTTCTTGCTAGTATTTCTGCTTGGTAGTTGTTATGGAGAATGAAGTGCCCTTGTTTCAAAACGAAGTTGTCCACCGCTTGCTAGTATTACCGTTTGGGAGCAGTTTCAGAGAATGAAGTGGCAATGTTTCAGAACGCCATCTAGTAAGCTTTTGTTTCATATGAATTACAAATGCAACAGTTGTTACATAGATAAATCCTATGTTTTTATCACCTCTAGAGATCACCGGGAAATAAACAATATATTTAGTAGTAAACTCTGTCAAAACACACATCATTAATGGCATTAATTCATTATTGCCAAAAGTTCATACCTTCTAATGTGAGGGTGAAAGGATTACTCCAAGGTAAGGGTTAAAGGAAAGTGGCACCAGAAAATCATGTAAGCTGTCAAAGTTAATCTATGCTAACTAACCGAACCAGAGTATAGGGAATGGCTCGATTATATATCAACAATTTAGGTCTTCTCACACCCTATATCTCCCATCCTCTCTCCCCTAGGTAATTACCCTACATCTCCCCAGCTGGGTAGCATCAATCAGGGTCTTCCCTCTCTGTTCCCCTAGGTAACTACCCTACATCTCCCCACCTGGATAGCATTAATCACAGTCTTCCCTCTCGACACCAAGGAAATGATAAAGGCAGATACTAAGTTTACATGTTCTTATCTTTTGGCCGATTTAGCTATTGACTGAGTTTGTCCCAATCTCTTTTCTCTCCAAGGAAAGAAGGGAAAAGCAAAATAAATGAGATGGAGAGGAACGAAAGGAAATAAATAGTCATTATTTTGTTATTGTTTAATATATAAAAAAAATATTTATTTTATATTTGAATTTAATATAAAAGGAATAAATATTTATTTTATATTTGAATGGAGGTTTTTGTGAATAAAATTATTTAAATATTCACATAAATGTATTGCCGATTCATTTTGAACCAGTTAAAATGTGGTTTATCATCACCACGAATATAAGTTTTTCAAAAAAAATCAATCATCAATACATTTATGTGATGAACATGTGATAGATCAAAAAACAAATATTTAAACACTCATTTTGTTGTTATCATCCAAAAATAATTCAAAAATTGACCTATTGAAAGGTATTGCTCTCATACACCAGCCTAAGATAGGATGAAATAAAGAAAATTTACTTGGCTAGGTATTTCTACTCAAAGAACCAATTAAAATAGTGTCTGCGGTCACCAAAACCAATTATGCTAAACGTGGGCAGTAATTGCATTATATATGTTGTTATTTTTTACTTAGTCTAAGTAATTCTAATAAGCAATATTTTGAAATCAATTTGGATATTATTTTAATTATGGTGCATCAAATAAATCAAATCGAAAATAAGATAAGATAAAATAATTTTTTTATGTCTAATTATTGATTACAAAGTAGGTCAAAGAGACTATTGAGTACAATGATGTCCATACAATATGGGAGAACCAAACAGTCACCTATAAAAAAATACAATGCATGAATATAAAAAGTACAATGCGAGACATAAAAGTACAATGTATGGAATGCCATGACAGAGAAGAACCAAGAACTAAAAAACAATGTTATTTAAATAGATATGAGTCCTAATTTTCTGTTTATTTTGCAACTTGTTAATAACTCGCTGCCCAAGGAATCCATCTCGGCAATTTATAATCAATCAAACATAGGTTCATATCATATGACAAATTAACCTAATAGGAGTGGTAAAGTAAACATAATGCCAATGTCATATACATATGTGAGAGAGGTGACTTGGAAAAAATTCCTAAACAAAGAATCCACCATGAAAAAAGCATCAAAAATAGCCATGAAAACTGACCTGCTCCTCACTGTTGTGGACTCGATAAGAGTAAGGTCCACAAGGAGGAGAACGTCATTGGTAATTTCAATCTCCCTTGCCCCCACAATTTCAATCCCTTGCCCACAATTTCAAAATATTGTCTTTACTTTTTGTATTCATGGTCACTAACAAGGCTTTACTATGTACACCCTCATTTGATCCCAATTCCCCTCCACTTCATCCTCCTGTACTCCTCCTTCCAAAACCCACAATAACCACTCATCAAAAACCCCTATATACCACTAAACGGAAGATCATCCCTTCATAGAAAACCCTAAAAGCAAGAACTCACTTGCCCGAATATTGCAATATTGGAGTCCTCTTCCACCTTAACGACAGAAAATAAAACCCAAAAATAATAATAATAATAATAAATTAATAAATTAATTAATAAAAATAAATATTCAAGCCAACATTCCGCTGATCCTTAAATTTATTATCCTCATTATTATTTATTTCCTTCTAATCAGCTCTTCTTTTATCATCATTCATAAGTCCTGATAATGGATCTTAATTGGGATTTGAAATGTTGACATAAAAATGGTTCGTATTGTGGATTCTCCGGTAACTAAGTCAAAAAAAGCCCACAATAACCACTCATCAAAGACCCCTATATACCACTAAACGGAAGATCATCCCTTCATAGAAAACCCTAAAAGCAAAAACTTGCCTGTCGTAATATTGCAATAGGGGAGTTCTCTTCCACCTTAATGACAAAATAAAATTGTTTGAAGACTTTACCTAAGAAGGGAATAAGTGTCCTTCCTTATTGTAGTATCTCTGTTAATATCCATTTCATGTCCTTTATTTATTTATCAGTTTCTCCCATGCTACATAGGTCAAGATCCACAACCGTGACTTGCCAGCTAGAAAAAGAAATTCTTGAGATCAAGTCCTTTATTCTATTTATTTATCAGTTTCTCCCATGCTACATAGGTCAAGATCCTCATCCGTGACTTACCAGCCAGAAAAAGAAATTCTTGAGTTCGAGCTCTGCTTGCTTCCTAGGGTTAACAGCCATCCAAAAACTAGGCTGATTGCCATAAACTTGATATTGTTGTATTTATCCCAATGATACGCAAGGAGAATGTTATATGCCCCTGTCCCAAGGGGCATATATTCCAACCATTTTCTCTGGTTGCTCAAGCATGGCAAGAGATAGAAAGAGATGTATAAGGTAGTTTATTGAAAAACTTGAGGAACACTTTATAGAAGGTGCCCTACATCTGATTCAAAAATATTGCTTTTAGGTAGTACTGCCTTTGTATCCGGACAGACCTTTTTTCCTGCCTCTCTTTCCATTCTGTCTTTTTCTCTCTTCCTTTCTCTGTCTTTGTCTCAGTCCTTATCCTCGGCTTTGCCCTTCTCTCGGTCTTTCTTTCTCTTTGGCCAGTCGTATCTTATGGCTCTGGTGCATGCCACCTGAATCTTCTCATTTTTTATTAATCAGGGTATGAAACCCACAACCTCCTCTGTATGTGTGATGCTTCTCATATATGCTGAGTTCCCCTTAGTCTCATGATTAGTTATACACAACTTTCTTTCATAGTAGAACAAAGTGTGCTATAGCATGTTGCCACAGATCTACCAGTACAGATTGATACATACATTACAGGCGAGATAGACAAATGCCCCTAGTATAGGCATATTAGAATGTTATAGCTTCATGTGGCATCTTCCACATCTTGTATGTATGTTATGTAGAATGGAGTGGTGAGGCATGTGGCCCTTGTGTGGAGTCCACATGGCCCACGGAGGTCATAGTTTAAAGTTTTGGTCAAAATTAATAACTTTGGTGATTGTCATGTCATAATATATAATGTCTGCATGTGCCTCCCGTGGAAGCAAAGGTGATGGAGAAAAGTAATGTCGAAATTCTATAAATCTCAGTAAGGAAAATGAGAAGCAGAAGATTAGAGTAGGAATTGGTGTAGTTCAATGTCATTGAGGTCAGCTACTGTTGTTGTGGAAGCAAGTCTCTGATTCAGAGGAATTTGACTAACAACACTTGCATGCTAAGGTGGGAAAATGTACATATGATATGATCAAAGTAATCATTTTTCATTCATGATTTTCTACGTCAATGTATGCATGCCTAAGGGTTTGATGTCATTGATTCTTTGTGATTCCATTCTCCTTGTTCTTTGGCGATGCTATTATATTATCAGGTTTCATTCTTGCTATAGCAATATGGCTTTTATGTCATTATTTTATATAGAGCATCTGTTATCATTCTGCCCATGATTATAATGTGTTTTAATCGATATCATGATGTATCGATGGCGTGTACCTCACCCATCGTCTTATTTATTTTGATTCTAGGCTATCATTCTGCATGATTTAATCAAATCTCCTGTGTGGACTAGTAGCAAGGACTTCTCAATCGTTCTAGTAGCTTGTTCTACTCTCTCATGATACTATAGGTCGAGACAAATCCAAATCCAAGTGGTGCAGCTAAAGGTCGAGATAAAAATCCAGTTGGAGATTCACCAGCTCAGACAGAGGCAGGTTACCAGTAGACATGGAAAATTTTAGGGGCTAATGTTCGCCCAGTGGGCTAATTTTCCATGATTTTTCCACAAAAAAGATTCGCCAATTTCCAATTTTATAAAAGACGATTCGCCCAAATTTTAGAATATAAAATTATTTTACCTTAAAAATTGCCAACATTATATAGAGACTATATATAAAATAATTATAAATTTGATTAATTTTACAAATATATCAATAAACATTTATAATTTTCATATTAGGGATTAGTGAGATTCGCCAATGTTTTAAACTTCAAGAAAATTTTCCATCCTTAAAATTTTCCTTGCCAGTAGACCTAGCAGCAAAGGTTGGAACAAGGGTTTGTGAAGCCATTATATTTGATCTTAAGCTAGTTTACCGTCCCGTCCTGTTAGTTTACCTTCTTGAGAATGTGGTCCAATGATTAAGGGGGAAGTTTGGTCTATGGTAAAATCCCGGGTAAGAGTACCTTCTTGAGAATGTGGTCCAATGATTAAGGGGGAAGTTTGGTCTATGGTAAAATCCCAGGTAAGAGTAGGATTATTAGCTTGGTCTATGGTAAAATCCAGGATAGTGCTGCTTGTGGTTTTTTTCATGAGTTGGGATAGATGTGTTAGAACTTAGATCTCTGTCATGATATTAACAAATAGTACCCCTAGCACTTGATTGTAACCAAGTCTTTTCTTTTGATAATAAAAATAATAGGTAATATAGATGATTGAATATGGTATATGGTTGCCTATAGATATTTGATCCAGAACTTGCCTTTCCTGTCCATGGGGCATGAACTGATCAAGTTGAGAGAGAACTGAACTGTGTACAAAGAGGTTACTAACAAAGTGAAGGGTAAGGAATTGGAAATTGTTGTTATTTTTTTTATAACAATGGTTCATTGTGTGGTGTGTATAGTTTGTCGTTAACAAAGCGTTTAAGCGTATAAGATTAAGATTATTAGAATTGGTCCTACCAGGGATATTTAGACATTTAAAATAACTCAAAAATTTCTTGGTTGTCCTTGATCTCCAGAATTATCCTTTGATTATCCTTGTAGGGTTGGGGATTAAATTACTTGGAAAATTATTTCACTCACGGAGTTTTATTTCCAAAACTAATTTATTCCTATATTAAAGGAAATTCACTACATGCCCAAAATAGTGGCAAACAATAAGCACCCCACTAATTATTGTATATGCAGTGTGTGAACATATACACTGTTGAATGTAATACATGCAAGCATATGATGGTGTATATGCACAAATATACTGCCATTTTTGCTCTGTTGCAGAATGGTTAATGCTTGTCAAAAGCAATAGCCACACATAAATATATTGCAGTGTTGCATTCCAAATGCCAAAAAAATCTCATCTGAAATTGATCTGAAAATGATCCAGAGACAATCTCGTTACAGAGCAGTGCATGAGATACATGGCAACCAAGAAATAGAATGGGACTAAACTATAAGAATGAGATGTAACCGCTCTAGAAAAAAACGAACTGCCCAACAACAAAAGATAGCCTTAAAAAAACATCCCCATGACATATGAGGCATCAACATCTGATGCTTAAATTTCAATCATTTGAACCAAAGACTCAGCGCGCCTTATTCACATTTGGAAAAATATTATCTCCAATACTTCTAAGTCAATAAGAATAGGAATATTTCCACCGAGCATTATTTTAATAATCTTTATTTGTTATTTATTTTTCTCTTAGACCTCTGTTGCTAAGAGAGCTCTCCTCTTCTCACTATACACATTGTATCCCTTACCATTTGTTTTCCCTTATCATAAGTTGGATTATTGGTGATTTTAAGGCTCACATCCATAGAGGTTAGAATAAATTACTTGTCAGTTTCAATAGATATTTCATATCTAAGTCTTTGAAGTGACGCAATAGAGAGCACTGCCACCAACTCAAATGCAGAGGCTCGGTACTTGTGTTGTGAAGTAATAACACAAAGAACATGGACCCTAGCTCGATGGTCAACACTACAACATCCAAACCAAAATTCTACCAAAAGTCCCGATACTTTAAAAGAACATAAGGGTCGTCCCCATCAGGGATGAGATATACCTGGTGCGGAAGCCCGAGAGAAACTGGTAGCATGAAAACTCATATGCCACCCCATGTATAACTGCTAAACCACCACCCTTATAAACTATTTATGCAGCTGCAATAAGGGAATGACCATTGTCTAGAAACATTTAAACTACTCATATCTCCGCATGCAAGGTTGAAAGGGACACGAGTGTGAGAGATTGCACTTCCATCAATGGCCACATTATCTAGGGCAGTTCCTATTTCCACCTCCATAGCAAAGTTAATGCTATGTCCTTACATCCTCTGACAGCCGTAGCACAGTAACCACAGTTTTAGATGCATGTTTTGGACCCATATCCATGCATGATACCATGACCTATGTATATTTTGTGGCAGCTCCGTCACTCCAACTCTTGGAGGCTCCACGGTTCAGCGTAATCAATGCAAGTAGTGCGCTCCGATGTACTGATAGTAATCACGGCATTAATGTTATTCAAATAACGAGCCCATTTGAATTCGAATTCAAATTTGAATTTAAGCGCCCAAAATTCAGCGCTCATCCATATTTCAGCAACCACATTCGAATTCCTTCAGAGCTCCGTCAACGGGAAAAAATGCATAGCTGTATCTCCCGCGGTCATTTCAAATATTTTCAAAAAGGCCGGCCCGCTCTTTTGCATATTGATTCCCTGTTCAGTGTTGTTTTGTCAATGAAGTTGCAGACGATAGAATATCATGACCTCGCCCTTCAAATTCGGTCTGCACCTGGAGTACTCATCTGTTTTCTTTATAGGTTTTATGTTGCGGCATATTCTTCAATGGTATCATGCCTATACTGGCCTCAATGCCTAGGTTCTGGGTTATATTATTTTTGCAAGTCTAATTTGCATAGTTAAAAGACAGCAGAGTGATGAATGTGAACATCACGGTTTAAGTTTTTGTGAGCTTGTCATGTTGAATGGATTTCTAAATCTAATTTGAAGTTAAATGTTTACTTTCAGCAAGAAATTATAATCAAATGTATTCATTGGAGAAAGCAGTAGCTCGGTTAAAGAAGAAAATTCAGATCTACACATTGCACAAGAATTTCGGCGGTGAAGCCATAAGAGAATGCACTTCGAGTGATAGAGGTGTTGGCATGGCAATTCTTTTGCAGGCTCTTCACTGGAAAACGTTTCGTGACAAATTGAGCACATGTCTCCATCACTGCTTTCACTTTATTCACTAACCACAGGTAATGATGGCAACGCATCCACTGCTACACGAAGGCTATTACGCACTTCTTCCTCCGCGGGACTACTTATTTCCCCTTCCTCTGTAATGTCACCCATGCCAATATGGATAATTTCAGATCTGAAATGGAAGTTATACGTATAGTCCTCAAGATGTTGTTTGATCTGACGCCATGTGAATCTGGAATTCCATATAATTTGACCATGAATGAAAAACTCCAGTCCTCGGCTGGGCTGGCGATGATCATGTATGTATCGAAAAACAATAGTATTATCATGAAATGTAAATGTTGTTAGATAGTCTTCGCTCTCGTCATATTCACCTTCATTGCTTCTGAAACGATTAACAATAGCTTCACGCCATTCAAAATCTAATTCACGTATATCAATATTCTCTGATAAACTCTCGATCTGAGTACTGACTCTGAGGAGAACAATATTCTCTTGATGCATTTGGTCATTTAATTCGCGTATACCAATATTCTCTGATGAACTCTCCCCCGAAAGTTGGTGCTCGACATATGTCGACATCACCTTATGAAACCTCACAGTCGACAGCAAATGGTCATTTTCAATTCTTGTTGTAGCGACTGTTGAGGTTTGCAGATCAACAGGAAGAATGCCTGCATTTTCCTCGCGGGCTTCTGCTTCCACAGATCGCATAACATCGAGAACCTTTTCTCTCAGATACTTGTTATGGGAATTTGTAGAACTGTTTCGATTTTCTCCTTCCATCGTTCCCAAACTAATTCAAAAATAAAATAATAGCTTTATACTTGTGTGGATGAAACACCTCGCGTGTGAAAGATTTGATACGAAATGAGAGTATTGATTTCGAAATTGCATTAGTAACATGTCTAAATAGTGTTTCCATTGGTTAGGGTTGTGATGGTTTTTTAAGTCGACGATGGTGCATTTCGTTATACATGCCGACACGTTAATCTTCAAAGTGGCTATATGTGTTTTGCTTTTTCAACGAGATATGGAGGCATTTGATCAAATGTATAATTATATAATGAGAGATCAATTAGTTATATAATGAGATATCAATTAGTGCAATTTTTATAAAAAATATGTAATTTATTAAAAGTTTAAAATAATAAATGTCATCTCAATTTATGGATGTACTTTCTTACTTACATTTGCCCAAAATTATTTATGATTAACACTTATTTTAAACAGTATTTATTTTGAAATATTAATTTTAAAAATTTATTTTAATTATCAACTATTTAAAAAATTTATTTTAATTATCAACTATATGGCTAATAGCTCTGAAATAAGCATTAAATACATTTTATCAATACTTTATCAAGCTGGTTTTTGATAATAAAATTTATATTGTTAGTCTTTGAATTCCTGTGGTTATCATTTTTGAGAAAGATGGTTAGGATTCTTCACGCTATAGTATGAATCGGGTTTACTTTCTAACCTTGATCCATTTTCACTACAATGAATGAATGAATAAAGGAAGACTCAAAGAGTCAACAGAAATGAGTAAATATTAAATAAACAAAATTCAAGAGAGCTAATTTAAATCTTAAATTAAAAACTAAACCTAAAATAACAATAAATAAAATAAATAATAATTATTAATTATTAATAATGGATTAATAATAATAAATAAAATAAAGGATAATAATTAATTATTAATAATAATTTTATTGGTTTCATGAATAATCACAAAAGATGGTTCAAAGTGATATGGTTTGAGATTTGGGAAAATAATTTAGAAATATATTCATATTAAGAGTTAATTTAATTATTCATATTAATTTAATTAGTATAATTTTTTATCTCTACATTTATTTTACAAAGTACTCTGATACTTCTTTATACTCTATTTCAATTTTCTTGCACATGGCCTTGTGTTATTGCTTAGGATGTCATTTAATTTAACTGAATTTATGGTAAAGGTATAAATTTTGCCTTTAGTTCTTCAATACTAATTTGTTTTAGTGAGATTGTAAATTTTAGTCAAATTATTTCTAGTATAGTATCATTTATAAAATACGTTGTTCTTTAATCATATAAGTTTAAATTTAGAACATTGATAATGCATATTGCTTATAATCATTCTCACTCTTAATATCTATAATTTGGCTTAACACTTATCATTTTCTTGAAGATTGACACACGGTTCGCTCGCTTGTGCAGACCTAACCCCACAGTTTACAAAGAACAAAAACAATCATTGTAATTTTTCTTTCGTGGGTGACTGGCAACCTTTAGTAAATTGCCTTCACCTCTGCAATTTTTTTCCATATAGTTCAGATTGTTTTAATAATCAGTATTAGAAGGGCAATTACTTAGCCTTTACTTTAAAATTTTTACATTTCACACATAGCTTAATTAAGGGGAAAAGTAAGTGGCCATATACGGAAAAGTAAGTACACATTCCTCTCCTCACCACAAAAGTGACACACATTCCATTTTAAGAATACATAAATACTTTACTTTTTCATATTAAGAATAACAAGACAATGCTACACAAAACATTCCAATTCTTGTTTCACCTGAATATACATTAAAATAAATTCTACAAATAAAAATTGAAATGAAACATTTTTTTTAACTGATTTAAAATGAATTATTGGATAACTTGTTATTTATTTTGATATTTTTTGGGTAGAAAAATTGGAGGAATTATCTTTTGTGACATATTTTATGATATGTCTTAATTTTGAGATTTAGAATTTAAAGCCCTTTAAAGTTATTTTAGGATATGAAATGAGTGAAACCTTTGTGAGCATAGTTCTCTGCCTCTTGATGTCGTTTTACACACCAATTCTAGCTTTCAAACAATGTGAAAATCACCTTAATCAAATTTCATATGCAGAAGCTATGCCTCCCACAAGTTCAGCTAACTTGTTCATACGGTGGTACCAAGTGGACGCTGCATCAACACCATTACTTAGATATGTGGAGTTAGTCACGTGTGGACATTCAAGAAGATCCTAAAAGGTCCAAAACCGTAACACTAATAGTGGCTTGAAAAATGTGAAAACCCTAAACCTTAAATAGTTTCCAAGCTATGTTAAATACTACGTCACTAGGAAGAGAAGGGGTTCCATCTTTTTAGGATTGTATTAAAACATAGTTGAGCACAACATCTAGGAGTGGGATTTGAGATCAAAACAAAGGAGAAAGATAATTTGCAACAACCATATAGACAACAATGTCATAGGCAAATCGATCATAAATACCCCTTTCTTTGTATTTGTATTTCCATAATTAAATAAAAAAGAGTAGAGTATAAGCGTCACCTTCTAATTAGGTTTTCTTTTATATGATATCCCCTGAGTTATATCTTGTATTAAATTATACGATTTTTATATTCACTTACATTTTTTTCTTTTATGGGTTTAAATATTTATATGTATTTAACAGTAACGAAGTGTTGAGACATGTGAAAAACCTAATCTGAAATCATTATCAAACTATGTTAAACACCAGGTCACTAGAAAGAGGGGGTTCCATCTTTCTAGCATTGTATTGTCTCGTGGTAGAGTAGAGCATCTAAGAGTTAGATTTAAGAGCATAACATAAGAACCATTTAGAATACAATGTCAAAAAAAACTCTGTAAGGTCCTCCTTCAAAAACTCTTTGATCAATATATATGCAAATCAATGCCACCCTTTATTCTTCAAGGACGATGGTTATAGGCTTTGGCTTTTTAGCTAGAGGAACTAGATTGAAAATTGAGGTGTGGTTTGGTGAGTCTTGTCTTTTCGAGCTAGTTGATCCTATTATATCCTAGTCGAGTCCCTATCCTACTCTATAACATTACTAAGTCACCACCACCGTGTATTTTTTTTCTCAAAGAAGATTTAATAGAGGGGATTTCCTCTTGTCTTAATTCACAAAATTTTTTAGTGGTTTTACTCTTGATATTGGGGGGTTTGTTGGGGACAGGTTTTATGTCTCTCCCTTTCATCCCTATTTGAAGGGACCCATTAACGCACCATCTTATGTGTCAGTGTTAGGCAATTCCCTTTCACCAATTCCAGCTCAGCGACTCATCACAAGTCGCCCCTCGACAATAACATGGTGGCCCCACCTCCAGAAAGAATTCATATGTCATACATGGGTTAGTCTAAATTTGTCAGAGATATTTAAGCTTATTAATGACCCAATTTCTTATGATCTTAGTTATCGTACAATGTCATCTAAGATCCCCTGAATATTACTTAATCCCAAAGTGGTTTATGTGAAAAGTATAAAATATTTACTAAAAAATGAGACTTCCATGCTTAGTACGCTATGCATTGATCAAGACCATATTATTTACTCAAACTAAATTATTTTCAACGCAATTTGTACAGGTATTTTAAGAATGAATAAGTGGGGGAGGATTAACGAGTTGGAAGTTGAATACCTGGAAGATATGATACAATTTTCAGCAGAAGACTTAACATGGACAGAGATTGAGGGGGACCAAGTTGCAGTTATTCCATATTGTCGACTTGATGATTTCATAAGTGGAGAGGAATCAAATGAAAGTGCACCCACTCAATTTCTTCTTAGGAATCATCGAAGTAAAAAAATAGAGGATATCAAACACACCAATTACTCAACATTCCTGGAGTACAGTGTGTGAGTCTCTATATGCTTTTTCAAGATACGTATAATTTTTTCAATATGCATAAATATTATATCTAATTTGTAGTAATTTTTTTACGTACAGTTATTGGTGTTCATATGGTCCACAGTCGACAAGGAGAATTAGGAGTGCATCATCAGATCCAAAGACAACCCACAATCGACATGAAAGTATTAAAGTTGGTTGCCAATGTCACTTCTTTGTGCGACGACTTCAAATGAGACCAGATGATGCTGTAATAATATATACTGCATGTAGACATATTGATAAATCCAATGTTATTTGTCATGGGACATATGTAATCGGTAGCTCCATGAGATTCAATTATGCACCACATTTAAGTTGGGATATGCGATCTAGTGTCCAACATTTCGTTAAAAGAGGTTTTAATGTTACAATGATATGGGACAAGTTCATTTCTGATGTGAAGGATGGATCTCGTGAGTTATACACAGGGATACCTCAAGATACCTACATGACAAAAAAAGATATAAGTAACATTTACAATGATATCATAAGGCTAGAGTATGTTAAAGATCAAAGTGATCCAAAGAGTGTGGAGTGCTGGTATAAGGAAAACCCAGAGAGTTTTTTCTTCTACCAAAAACAAGATCTTGTTGAAAATATCCCTTTTATCATAGGCATACAAACAAAGTGGATGTGTTCAATGATGCTGAAATACTCTCACAATAATATTATCTCAATGGATTCAACCTTTAGTACAAATAAGTACGGGGTGAGTACATATTTATCCTAAATCCAATTCATTTATTTAACCTCATATTAATGCATGTATCTTATATAAATATAACTATGCACATTTTTTGTAATGCAGTATCAACTTTACACCTTAATGGTTTTCGACGAACATCACAATGGGGTTCCAGTAGCTTGGGTGATATCATCATGCAATACTATAGCTGATCTTTCTAAATGGATGTTGGCCTTACTTGCAATTGGAAACAAAGAGCGACCAGATTGGCATGTTCTTGCCTTCATCACAGATGATGCTACTGTCGAAATTGAAGCATTGAGGTGATGTGTTTATTATTTTTATAAGAGGCATAAAAAATATTGTTAATGTATAATCTCTCTAAAAATTATGTTATTGCAGGTCTTCAATCAAGTGCAAAGTATTATTATGTGTGTGGCATGTTCGTCGTGCATGGTTGGAAAACGTTGGAAACAAGGTCAAAGGGAGGGAAAACCAAATACGCATTTTTCGCGGTTTAGGAGAAATCATGCACATGTGTAAAGATGATGAATCTGTGAGAAAGAAAGTTGAAAGCTTATTCGAAGAATTCAGTGAACAAAAAAGATTTTTGGAATATTTTAGAAATACTTGGTTGTCCAACAACAAAATATGTAAGCTTCTTATTGGTGGTTTTAATGACTCCATTTTTCATGTCATAAGTATACTTATTAATATATAACTAATAAATTTCTTTCTACAGATATGTGGGCAAAAGCATACAGAAATTTTCCACATTCAAATCAAGATACGAACAATGCGATTGAATCTTACCATCGGTATATCAAGGAAAGGTACCTATGTGAGAAGAACAATGCATGCCACAGAAGGGTTGATTGGTTAATCTATGTTTTGTTGACAGAGGTTGTATTATTTTACAATCATATGCACCGTTTAAAAGGAGCTGGTTTTGTACGACCCAGAAAAATACAGGAACAATTGAATTCATCCAAGTGTAGAGCTAAGAAAATCCCAAATGAAGATTGTGTGCCTGATGAAAAGAGTAATGACTACTGGGTTCGTAGCCAAAATAAGGATACTCGTGACATTTGGTACAATGTCATATATAAGGGTTCTAATCTACACTTCTACAATTGCAATTGGGCCCTAAATGGAAATATCTGTAAACATGTATTGAAAATTGAGATGTTAGTGAGTAACACTATTTTGGGTGAAAATGTAGCACCTGGTGTCACTGATCCCATGACAGAAAGGCCTAGAATTTTATTTGATTTGAATGAAACACCTATATTGGTCCCAAAAATCCAAACAGAGCTTTCGCCATGCTTTGATTCTCCTCCCAATCTGAATTATCATAATGAAACAAGCATTGATAATTTAGAGAATTTCTCATACAATGTTGAATCGACCAATGTACGACTGAGATGAAACGTGTTAACTCATCAACTCTTGAGAAATTGAGATCCATAATACCTACAAATTTGGAACAGGCATATGCATTGAACAACTTGGTAGACAAAGCATGTCAAGAATACAACAAAATGTTTTTCAATACTATAACTCCATCCAAGATCACTATCAAGAGAAAACATAGTTTCTTGAGTCCAGTAAATAAAAAGAAGCGATGTGGTCGCAAGTCAAAATCAGGGATAGATATACTACAATTTGAAAGGGTTGGACGAGTTCATGCAAGGAAAAAAAGAATGGATGAACAATTGGAGTCATCTTCTCAAAAACAAAGAAATGTGGACCACGCGCCTGAGATAATGCAAGATTCTATTATACCCAATATTGGTATGGAAATTTCATGCTATGCATTGTTTTACGTTAAATGTGATACATTAGCATGTTCAACACATTTGCATGACTATATGAACTATTTTTATTGTTACAGCTGAGGGATCCACATCTCACAACATTCCAAATTGTCGAATTTGTTTATTTGATGAAGACGCTATTGAAAAAAGATCCAGCATTGGGAACACTGCTTCAGCCATTAACACCCCAATATCCTCCCCAAGGGTGCTCCCCCCTATTGTTGAACCAATTAAGATGTATCATCGCCCACACCCACCACCTTTTTCCTCCATAAATTCTTCCATGCCTATAACCACATCTGTAATACCTTCCCAATGCTCACCCCTACCCTTCAATCATCCACCATTCTCATTTTTTCAATCGTCCACCCTTAACATTCCAATTTCCCCCCTTAGGTTAATCCCTCGGCCTACAGTGATTCCCACTATCGTACAACCGGTGGGGGTGTATCGTCGCCCGCACCCACTACCTTTTCCCTATTTCACATCCACCATGCCTTTATCCAGAGCCCCTGAACCATGTCTATATCCGTCACCAAGTGCTCCGCCATCTACCCAGGAAGGGTTGTCTTCTCCATTGCCTCAAATCCTCACGGTGAGAATGAGTATTTGATCTAAATATCATCATGAATTAATGAAATTGATTATATGCCTTTCAATTTTTACAACTAATTGATTATTGTATTTTTTTGCAGAGATATCAATTTGGAAATCCACCTGGGAGTGCCAAGAGGGACGATGGTGACTTATAGACCCATACTTTAGATCGATCATGATGTTGTTTTTCCATTATGTCATTTATGGGCATGAGATTCCATTATTTATGTTGGAAATGAAGTTCTATTTTGTAAAAAAGAAACATGTATAGTTGGACCTATTTTGAATAAAAATACATAAATTTATATTTGTGTTTATGACAACATCTTCATTGAATTTTAAATCCTTATGTGGATGCGATGTTGTATTCTATCAATGTTACATTACTTTTGATGAATAGTTGTAACGGATTTTGTTTTTATTATTTACAAATTATCAAGTTTATAAGTTAAGTTACTTTTATATTTATATCTTATTTGATGTTTAAAATGTAACCTTAAGACTTATACCTCGCACCTCAAGATTAATCTGTCTAAAAATACATATGCCTTTCAAACTTGATACTAGATAAAAAAACAATAACCCCACATTACAATCCAATATCACTTTAAAAATATTCTTACCAAGTCTCTTAACAAATATGTAACCGTAGATATTTTTATCATAAGCTACCATACAACAACGACTCTTAAGTATAAAAAATATATATATCGAAAAAATATGAAAGCTTAAATATATTTTCACATCCTCAACCCTAGAATATTCATTTATTTCTTTACATATGAATTATAGTTTATAGTTTATGTTCATATTCCATAGATTTTACATGTGAGAATCAACCCATTTAATAAACATGTACTTGTTATTTAACCTCTTTAACCTTTATTGATTTTCTTTTGTTTTATGGGGTTAAGGGTGTGATTGGAGAAGAGGGAATATTAAGATTACCAAAATAAAATTACAATTGAAATAGTAAGGAAGTATAAAGTTAAAAGTTGTAAATTTAAATTTTGAAATGGTTAATATTCTAAAGTGAAATGTTGATTTTTGAGAGTGGAAATATCGATGGATAAAAGTATGTATTTGGAATCCAAAAATGTGAATTCCATTAATTTCAAACCTCCAAACCGTGAATTTTGATTTCTAAAGTGTTAAGTGTCATGTTTTGGTTTCAAAAATATAAATTTTGATTTCAAAGTTGTTAATTTAAATTAAAAAATAGTGAATTTCACTATCAAAAATAAGTTTTTCAATTCCAAAAGTGTCCATGGTAATTATGAAGTTGTGAATTTTGATATAAAAATATTTATTAATTTCCAAAATTTAATTATGAAGTTGTGAATTTTGATTTCAAAAATAATTATTAATTTTAAAACTTTAATTTTATTAAATTTGAAATAATAAGTAAAATCTAAAGTAAAACATTGTGAGTTTTTATTTTAAATGTTAATATTAGCTGTTTTGAAGTGTAAATTTGGATTTTCAAAATAGTGATATTGGTTTTCAAAATGCCAATTTTTAAAATAATTCCATATACAAAAATTGTGCATATACGGAAGATATGCGCATATACGGAAAATGCGCATATACGGAAGATATGCGCATGTCTTCCGTATATCCCTAACTTTCCTGTATGTGCATATCTTCCGAATATGCACGTCGTTCATGTATCTGCATCGTAGATGCGCAGATTCCATATATAGGAATTGCGCATATACAGAAACTGTGCATATACGGAAGATGTGCGCATATACGGAAATTGAGCATATACGGAAGATATGCGCATGTCTTCCGTATATGCCTAACTTTCCTGTATGTGCACATCTTCCGTATATGCACATCGTTCATGTATCTGCATCGCAGATGCGCAAATTCCATATACAGGAATTGCGCATATACGGAAACTGTGCATATACGGAAGATGTGCGCATATATGGAAATTGGACATATACGGAAGATATGCGCATGTCTTCCGTATATGCCTAACTTTCCTGTATTTGTACATCTTCCATATATGCATGTCGTTCATGTATCTGCATCGCAGATGCACAGATTCCATATACAGAAATTGCGCATATACTGAAATTGGGCATATTCGGAAGATATGTGCATATATTCCGTATATGCACAGTTTCCGTATATGCGCAATTCCTGTATATGGAATCTGCGCATCTGCGATGCAGATACATGAACGACGTGCATATACGGAAGATGTGCGCATATACGGAAATTGGGCATATACGGAAGACATGCGCATATCTTCGTATATGCCCAATTTCCGTATATGCGCACATCTTCCGTATATGCACAGTTTCCGTATATGCGCAATTCCTGTATATGGAATCTGTGCATCTGCGATGCAGATACATGAACGACGTGCATATACGGAAGATGTGCACATACAAGAAAGTTAGGCATATACGGAAGACATGTGCATATCTTCCGTATATGCCCAATTTCCGTATATGCGCACATCTTCCGTATATGCACAGTTTCCGTATATGCGCAATTCCTGTATACGGAAATTGGGCATGTCTTCCGTATATGCCTAACTTTCCTGTATGTGCACATCTTCCGTATATGCACAGTTTCCGTATATGCGCAATTCTTGTATATGGAATCTACGCATCTGCGGAAGATATGCACATATACGGAAATTGGGCATATACGGAAATTAGGCATATATGGAAGATATGCGCATATACAGAAATTGGGCATATATGAAAGATATGCGCATATACAGAAACTGTGTATATACGGAAGATGTGCGCATATACGGAAATTGTGCATATACGGAAGATATGCGCATGTCTTTCGTATATCTCTAACTTTCCTGTATGTGCATATCTTCCGTATATGCACGTCGTTGATGTATCTTCATTGCAGATGCGCAGATTCCATATACAGGAATTGCGCATATACGGAAACTGTGCATATACGGAAGATATGTGCATATACGGAAGATATGTGCATGTCTTCCGTATATCCCTAACTTTCCTGTATGTGCACATCTTCCATATATGCACGTCGTTCATGTATCTGCATGGCAGATGCGCAGATTCCATATACAGGAATTGCGCATATACGGAAACTGTGCATATACAGAAGATGTGCGCATATACGGAAATTGGGCATATACGGAAGATATGCGCATGTCTTCCGTATATGCCTAACTTTCCTGTATGTGCACATCTTCCGTATATGCACGTCGTTCATGTATCTGCATCGCAGATGTGCAGATTCCATATACAGGAATTGCGCATATACGGAAACTGTGCATATACGGAAGATGTGCGCATATACGGAAATTGGGCATATACGGAAGATATGCACATGTCTTCCGTATATCCCTAACTTTCCTGTATGTGCATATACGGAAACTGTGCATATGCGGAAGATATGCGCATATACGGAAACTGGGCATATACGGAAGATATGCGCATATATTCCGTATATGCCCAGTTTCCGTATATGCGCATATCTTCCGCATATGGAATCTGCGCATATACAATGCAGATACATGAACAACGTGCATATACGGAAGATATGCACATACAGGAAAGTTAGGGATATACGGAAGACATGCGCATATGTTCCGTATATGTCCAATTTCCGCATATGCGCACATACTAAAATCAACAGGGCATTGTTTCACATACTAAGTTATTTTTCTCTTAGTGCTCGTGGCTAACTGTACTAGCCATGCATTCCTTAATTTTTTTGCTTTCAGATTGAACCTTTCTACAGTTTGGGGACTAATATAGTTTAAGGTAGCTCCTGGATCTATTAAAATAGAAAGAGTCTGGTTTGAGATTTTACCTTCTATTTCCAGCATAGTAGCTTGATGTTCAGCTTGCCGATTTTCTAGGGCAACGCTGATTTACTGTAGTGGCCTCCCGAACTATCTATATATTGTGCATTGATCGAGAGTTATGTGGGAAATCTCTCATCATATGAGGTCCCCCACATCCCCAACACCTTAGTAATTCTTTGGTGGTGTCATACGTTTTGCTATTCTATTCTGTTACTCTTGAACCTGTGTGAGACTCAGCTCGCAAGAGTGTCTCTTCTCTGATTCCTTTCTTCTTTCAATGATCTCTACCAAAATTTCTCAAATAAGGTTGTTTTTGTTTCTTCATTCCCCCACTAGTTCTTCCACCATCCTTGTTCTCCCACACTTTTCCACCTTCACTTTTAATTTTAAACAGTTGATATCATAGCCTCTCTTTCCTGATTACTTCATCCATTGTCTTTGGGTTATCATCTCCTTGTAAGGGATCGGTAAACAGTTTAGGAACCGCTGAATTTATTTACAAATTCGTCCATAGTTAGCTGCCCCAGTTTCAACTCATGAAATTCCTTAGCCTTGTCATCATAATACCTCTCACTCAGGAATCTGGCCTTGAATTGCTACTGAAATTCTTCCCACGATACTATTTTTTCTTCCAGCGCTTGAAAACTCTTACGTTCCTCCCACTACAGAGTGGCTTTACCCTGGAATTCGTAAATTGCCAATCATGCCTTCAAGTTTCTTTCATATCCATATACTTGAAAATATTTTGTCATATTCAGAAGCCATGCCTCTGCATCCTCCTCCTTCTTGCCATCAAACACTGGTGGTTTGATCTTTCTAAATTCTCCTTGTAATTCGGCCTTCCTTCGTTTCTTATATGTTTTTTATGATTCAAGATCAGTTTATTCTCTACTTCCTGACTTGTCATATCCTATATTCTCGGTACCTTCCTGATTTACACTCTTATGATTGGACTTCTCTGTCCATTCTCGGATTAGATTCTCCTGATCTTCACTAGCTTTTATCAAGTTTTCGTTATTGCCATGGAGTTGAACTAACTCGCATTGTAGTGTCCTCACTGTTTCCACCAACTGAGAGCTTATGACAGAAGCACTGCCAACTTTCCCCAAATCCACATACAATTCCTCATTTCCCGTATTTGGCAGCAGAAATCCTTCCATCATTGTTAAATCCTTCCTTCTTTTACTAATGTTTATGCAATTGTTCTTAAGATCCTTCGATTATATCGTAGTAGTCGCTGTAGCTTTTCACTTAAGGTAATATAGTTGTTGAATGGATCGATTTTAATAACTACGGTTTGCCTTATTCATATTTTCATTTTAATAAACAATGGGGCTATGACTCTGATGCTATTATTGTTCGTTCAATTGGATATTTGGGTAGATTCTGAATTCTCAATTCTAATTTGTTGTTGTTCATTATATACATGTATATACTCATTCTGTTAGCATTATTTTTTTCTCATGTTACCCTTCTTCAGATTTAAATTTTCATTTCTCGCAGAAGTTCTGCAAAGAAAGGAGTCCAGATGTTTAGTTCACATATTTTTTTCTTTTTTACAGTTCACAACTGTGGGACACAATCTCCGTCCGGAGCACCTACATGCCCGAATTTAGAGTCTTCCCCTAACTTAGTAGTACAAAATTACGTTTTTTTTCTTTTGAACAATAACCATTAAAATTTTACTATTTTTTCATCCTTACATATACCCGACACCTAACCTGTTACCATATGGATCAATGGACTCAAATTCCCATGGTTTATGGGGCTTGTGATTCTTTATTTATTTTTTTACTTCACCAATATAGGAGCCTACCAGCTCCGCTCAGAAAGTCACCTACACTTTTAATGAGCTCTGTGTTGATCAATAGCCATTGTCTTCCACAAATGTTACTCTTAATTGACATTCATATGTTATAACATGACATGCAACTATATGACTAATAAGAAATATCATCCCTACGCTAGATAATCATCAACCTGCATCAAATACTAATTATCGTTCCTCCAAAAGCTAGGTAATTACATCATGCATTAATTTATTAGTTAAAGTATAGCTCTACAACTCATAAGAAGATTCACCCACATAAGGTAACAATCATCAACATGCAGTCAAATTAATAATGACTTACACTCCTATAAATAAAGAAAAATGGTTACCTACAGATGATAATAGATTGTTGGTATACAACTAATGTAATTAACCACCAAATTTGTACAGATAAGGAACAATACCCAACGTGAGTAACAAACCATAACTTTCAGTCTATGTAACGTAACATGCATCTAACTTAATTCATTTGAATACGGTAAGAATTTTCTGACCAATAATCTTGAACTTGGAAAATCAATGGCTGTCTACACCAGAACTCCCAACCATGAATCCTTTGATTTCCCCTGAGATATGACAACTTTCCAGGCATCAGTAACCTCTACTCTGCTTTGATAATTCTTGTTTATCATTATCATGTTCCCAGATTTTTCCTGGGCAACGTCCCGCCTTCAAGGGTTTTGTTTCCCCTCAACCTAGGATTTTTCCATGTTTTTCTTTAAAGCTAAAAGCCTACTTTTCCACTTGCAGTGCTTTTATTACCAGTCTTTATCTCCCACTCGATTAACACATATATATTTTTCTATATATTTTTCGCTTTAGGAAAAATCATGACGAATCTGATCCCTCTTAGTGTAGCTTAAAAGATTGCCTATCATTGTCATATCATATTGTCTTCAATGACATGGATGGTTGCAAGAACTGAAATTCATTCCATGTGTTTCCTCTATGTGTCTTTCTCCCTTTCACTTGTTTATTACATAGCTTAGAAGATGAAGAGTATTACCACTTGTTTATTTAAGCTATAGAGGTTGTGACCAACATGACCTTATGACTAACCAAGCACGATGCAAGGCATCCTAAGTTAGATGAAAGATGTTTGGTGATTTGTATATAGTCAGTACACTCCTTTGCATTAGTCCTTGCTTTGTATCTTGCATGTACCCTCACTTCTTGTTAGATTTGGCTACCTGCTACTAGTAGTCCCTTAGCTCTTTCCTAACAAAGCAGGGGAAGGAATTTCCTTCAACCTGATTTCTTCAAGGTTCTTCATAGAAAGTATAGAGCTAAGAGAAGGAGATGTGTAATCTCACTATCAAACTGTTGAAAATACTTTGCATGTTCGAATCTATCAAAACAATTAAGCTGCCACTCAACAACATTGTCAATCTTGGAAGGCTCAAGAAAGATAACATCTCTAGATATTATAAACTTCTTATTCACTTCATCATAGGGATGGTATTCTTTGGAGGTATGAGTACCCAAAGAAGATACATTTGTGACTCCTTGCACTGAGTTTTTTAATATGTTTCTTAGGTATGAAGGCATAACAGGAGGAACCAAAAACCCTGAGATGCCTCACTGAAGGAATGTGGCCATACCACATTTCATAGGGAGTTTTGTTTCTAATAGCATGAGATGGACACCTATTCTTTATATACACAACACATAGAACCACATCAACCCAAAACCTTATTAACTTAACATGTGAACAATGCCAAGCTCATAGTGAAAGTAATACATTCTAGTGAACTATGTGTTGAAAAATGAAGCAACAAATTCTCAATTTGATTTTTCCTTGATTAAATTGAAAAAATTTGAATTTCCACATCAACAGACAACTTCGATGATGTTAACTTGTGTGAGATGGCTTGTGTCACCTAGTTTACTCAGTAAATTTGAGTTGGAGGAGTTAGAGTTCAGTTCTAGATATGTGATTGCTAATTTATAGCAATAAGGGTCAATTATCTGAGGTTGTTGTTAGTTAAACTAGTTATAACTTTTGGAGGAACTAGTGGAAGGTCATTTAAGCAGTGGGACTTCAGTCAAACTCAGTGATCATCTAGTTAATTGATCAATCAACCCAAAATAGTTAGGTCATGCAGAGAATTCGAGTTCCCTAAGATTGGTGGAGATTCCAAGGCAGTTTTAATTTCTTGTAGCTCACACATTTGCAAGAACTTAATATAACCATAGTGGAGGAGGTAACTTGAGTAGGATATTCTTGTGAAATTGGAGAGGGAATGATTGCTGGTTGCATTAATAGCGTACCAAAAATTTGTTTTGCACCGCACTTCAATATTTTTTGGGTAGGGATTTTGAGGGTGGATAATTTTTTTTGATGCTTTTTGGTCATGCACGTCCTCACTAACTATCTTGGGAGGTCTGTAATAGTTCCTTTCATGCACATCCTTGATTCAAGTTTGAATTTTTGGCGTTGTCATCATTTAAAGTATGATTATGGAAAGTTTCAGGAAATTCTGCGCAGTGGTCTAAAGGACGGCCTAAAAAATTGGCATAGATCCTCTGACCGCATGCTCGTAACTGAGGAATTTATGCCATAACCGGATGGAAACAGGCTTATGCATGAAATTGGAGCCTTGTAACTGAACCTTGCCTTTTTTATGCATGTGATTGGGGTGTTAGGTCTAAGAGACAAGGTTCCATCTCAGGGATTGACCACCTCGGGTGTTTCTTTAGCTCTTGGTTAATCTGTAGTTCCTATAGGATGTTCGTAAGTGTCGGTGTGTCGATCCCACTTCCATAACTGGAAATTGGAGGTCAGGTCATGTCATAGTGACACTCGTCTCATGTTTACCATGATGAGATTGTGAAATTGGGTAAATGTGGGAGGGTTGGTTACACACGTAAAATGAAAAATATAAATTTATAAATTTTCTTTTTCTGATATTCTTGAAAGTTGTCAGCGACAAGTCCTACGCATTATACAAGATTTTAGAGTTAGTAATTAAATGTAATCAGTAACTTCTACCTTTTTTAAAGATTATTTTTATTTATTTATAAGAATTAAAATATTAAATATTTTATATAATGAGGTGTTTGATATATTTATGCCTATAGGCATGTCTTTTTCACACTAGGTTGTGGATAATTTTAATTTAATTATTAGTAATTATCTTTTAAAAGAGTAATTTCTTTTATAAGTATTAAAATATTAGATATTTTATATAATGAGGTGGTTGATATTTTTATGGTTATAGACATGTCTATTTCATAATAGGCCTTCCAAAATTGCGTAGATGATGGAGATTTAACCTCCATGGAATATGCCAGAATATTCATAGTAGTATACATTAATAAAGGGTTAAGATTTATCTCCAAGTTATTTATGCTCTTTTAATTAAGTCATCTCACATAAATTAAGGAAAAATGTTATATCAACACATGTCATATTGGTTATGTTGAATTTATAAGACGTGATATTGGCCGGTATTATAATAGCAAAAGCTATTTACCAGTTAATAATTCCCATGGTAAAGTGGGGGTAAATTTCCATGGTTAGGAATAATGTTTAAATCATATATTAATTCTTTTTATAATTTATAATAATACTAATAATTTAAAATAACTCTTTATTGAGGTGTTAGAACTAACATTGAAAAAGGAGGGAGGGGGGTGCAGGAACCAGTTACACTGCTGCCTCCCATCCCATCTAAGAGGGGGTGGCGTGTCCATCCCACCCCATGCATTCACACATGAAAAAAAACATTCATTCATTTCAAAATCATAGGGAAACCCATTATCTATTTGAACACTCTTGATTGGATGATCTTGTCTCCACATTTATCTATTGTGCTTGCAAGATCTCTCTACCACAGGTGAGGAAATTCTCCCATGGAGAATGATTTGTGGGGCTCAAACCCAACTATCAAAACTCTTTTTTGTGTGGTAAGTTACACATTTTTCAGCTCTAGTTCAAAGGATGGCTTATTTCAATGGAAAACGTTATGTGTGAATGGTAATTCAGGGAGGTCAAGACCCCAAGGATGTTGACCTCTAATGCATGCACCAACCTTTGAGCAACTATGAGGGGAGGAGGAAAAAGAAAACCATGGAGTTGAGCTTTGGGATGCGGATGCCAACTATGGTGGTTGCTTGAGCAGGGAAGAGTGGAAACATGCAACAATTCATCCTCGTTGTGATGTAGATTCAAGCTGAGGTGACTTTCCTAGGCTGAGTAATTCATCCTATGTCCAATCTCTTTAGTTTTTTGAAATCTTTAAATTGTTTGGCTTCTATTTGGTGGCTCTTGGAATATAGTTTTCAAAACGCAGTGGTTTTCTGTACTAGTTTTTGTGTTATTATTTCTTTATGGTTGTTAGACCATATTTGCAGTACTTTCCTCGCTTTCCATCAACTACTCAATTTTTCAAGAAATTGCTTCAAACTGCCAAGGAAACTCAAGTTTTCTTCGACTTTATTTTTATTTTGTTATTAGTTTTATGACCTCGTTAGTTTTTTTATTCTTTGGGTGGTGTCCTCTCTTTGGTTCCTAGTAACTCTACATATCATTCCTTGACATAAGATGTGTTGTCGTTGAGGGTATGGTGGTAGAGGCCCCAAAGGTGATGCAAGCCCAATCCGAAGAAAAAAATGCAGCTATATTTTTTCATTCCTCCACTCCATTGCAAATCCAAGAGGAAATTCATTAACTTGAAGTTTTTACCACTAATGACTGCCAAGCCTAATTTAACTCTGGAATTTAAGCTTAAGTAACAAACTGGGTCTCCGATCCCAGACATACAAGGGGCAGACGAAGCCAATATTTGAACTTGATTACCCTACAATGGAAAATGAAGACACTTCTCGATAAGGTCCTTAAGGAAAAAAATGAAGACCATAATGACATTATCTCCTTCCTGAATGAAATTTAATGAGTTCTAACACCATCAAAGTTCTTGTCATACAAGTTTGAAAGCTCGACTGGCTTACATAGAAGGCCATCCTTAATGTGGCCTAAAACCTCCATCTCCAACCAGTACAAATTCCCAAGATCTAGCCCCAATCACTTCACAAAATGCTTGATGTCATATTTAACAACCCGACTTACGATTTTTATTTTTAGTAGTTCATCTTATTTTAGTTTTCTTGAATATAGTAGCTATAGTTTTGGCATTTTGATAAACCTAAACCATTTGTTGCTTATTGGAATCAACTCAAATAATGATATCTAGTTTTATATGAAGTCATTTTGAGGTAATATAATTTCAAATTAACAAGAAAAAGTATTATTAAGTTTATTTTTATGATTTTTTTAAAATAATTCGGGCAATGTAAGAACCATGTGGGTGGTGTAAGTGTTTTGATGCTTATCATGAATTGATTCCTATGGGAATGTAACATCCATTTAATTTATACCCCTAAACTAGTTTATGCATATTTTAAAATTTGATTGTATATTTTTGGGATCAAATATTCCTTTTTGAATATTTGATAGATTTTATATTAAATATTTTAAAATATGCTTTATGCCTCTTGAAGATCTTATTTTACATTTCTAAATTCTATGTTTGTATTTTTAAATATACTTTTATTGATTGGAGAGATGTTGTGGATGTTTACTAAAGTACAACATCAACTAAAATACAACATCACCCCCATATTGAGATGTAGAGCACCTCTCAATGCAATGATTGTAAACATTTTAATGTTGCCTTAATATTGGAGAGAGATGTTGTAATTTCTGGAAAATGAAGCATTAGATCAAAAAGTAATAATAATAATAATAAAGCATAATGATGATTTAAATAAAGTAGTATTAAAAAGTAAAAAAAATAAAAATAGCAAATGAATTCAATTCAGTTTATATATTGTAATTTTTTATTATTAGAAATATTACAAATAATTTTCCAAGAAAAAAATCATAATGTACATAGCACATTAAAATAAATTTAAATAATAATATTTCATATTTGTAATAATGATAATTTACAACATATAAATAAAAACATATTAAATCTAAGGTAAACTTAACTTGGTAAAGTTACCAGTGGTTTTTGAGCTCTAGGTTTATGAGAACCCATGGTATCCATGTGGAATATAGCCTATTTAAAGGGGGGAATTAAACCAGGCTATATCCATCTTAACTTTGAATCTAAAAAGAGGTAAGAGGGATCAAATCTCTTGATATGAAAATATCTTAAGATGCAAAGAGATTTGATCGCTCTGGGTGTTTGGTAGATGTGAAGTTATGATGGATCTAGACAAGTTAATAAACTTATGATTAAAAATAAAAATATATTTCAATAGAGAAATTTGGAATATATATTTAATATAAAGGGTAGTTATAAATTAATATTCATTTGACCATTTAAATTAAACTACTTTTTCGCATTCCTAACCATTATATTCATAAATTCATATTTAAATATAATTAATAAGCATATAAAAATTTAATATTAATAGTAAAAAATATTTTATTATTATTTTTAATTTTTAAACAAAAAAGAGTATTTGTATTATATAATTATCAGCATGTTTGCACCAAATACATCAAGAATTACGTGGCTAATTCATCAAAAATTTCCAATGGTTTCCTTTGGAATACATGATTTTCATGAGGAGAATATAGTTGAGTAACAAAAAGAGGGGTTTTGTAGTTGAATACCTTACTATATTGCCCCAACAAAATACCAAATTTTCCACTCATAAAGCTACTAGGGAATTTTATTAATAGAATTTATCCACCATTAGGGAATTATAATAGGCATGATTTAGCCATTAATCTTTAATACATTTATCTACAATTTACACACCTCTTCACCATAGTTGTTTGTTTCTCTCATGAATTCTCTTAGGACATGGAAATATGCTTTCGATAGGATATCTTCCACAATTTTAGTGAGTTTTTCATGATGTTTTCATAGATTTCTCCTTTGGAGGGAGTCTTTGACTAGATGATGCACGACTTGGAGAGAATCTCCTATAACCATAAGCGTGTCCAAGTGGCTAAAAAAATTCCCTTGGTAGGGACCATATATCTTTGTTTAATTATTTGTCATATGACCGACACCCTAAGAGTAACTAAACACTTTTTCTCCTCCAAGCCATAGTGTACCCCTCCCCTTCCTCCTTCCATCCATATATATATATATATAATCAATGTTATGCATATCACATTAAAAAAATTACAAAAAATACAAAATATGTAAAAAAAATCATATATAACTATACGTATTATTAGCACAAGCTATATTAATATAACTATATGAATTATTACCACAGAGACGATATTAAGAGTGAACGATCATGCTCTGAGCCGTTGCTAAACACTCATGAAGCATCCACATAATCTCAACACGTATGAAGCATACACATAATCTCAATAGGGACGGGAACAAGATTAGTGGAAATTATACTCTAATAAGACATATTAATTCTTCTGGTTCTGCCTCAGAAGGTATAATATCCCACTCATAATTTTCTATCCTTTATCTTTTCTATTTTTCTTAACTATATATTGAATTTAATTAGATTTTTAGTCCTTAGCTTTAACTTTATTATATTTTAGTTATTAAATATTTATTATGAAAGATTACTTTAATAAATTTATTAATTAGTTATTATTAATAATTATTTAGGCATGTTAATAATTCTTTATTTATTACAAGTTATTAAATAATTAATTATAAATTATTGATAATTATTATTAATGAGTAGATTAATAAAAAAATAAAATCTTAAATTAATATTAATTATTTATTGCTAAATTTAGTTAGGTAGTTATTAATACTTTATTATTAATTACCATTAATGGTTTTTATTATTATTTGAGGTGATGTATTTACGATCTCTTTGCGGTAATAATTTAGGGTGATATATTTACGATCTCTGCGGTCATAATTTATGATCTCTCTACGGTAATAATTCACGATCTCTCTGCGGTAATAGAAAAAAATCCGAGGCACGTGCGTCTGCGGTCTGGCTTGCTGATATTAGGTGCACACATTCCTTATATCTTTCTAATACATATCTGCTCATATATTTTCAAGTATGAAAAATTCAACACAAAATAAAATTGCTTTACACGACTGGAATTCCTATCTTAAAAAGCTTTATGAATCTCCAAATGTCATGGATAACATTGAAACCCCACTCACAACCAAAGAAGTTTTCTCATTAGAAGACATTGATTTTGGGGTTAATCGCTTGGCTAATGGGAAAGCTAAGGACATTGAAGGTTACCATGCGGAAATCTTCAAAATTGGAGGTCCTGTCCTCATCCCCCACATTCACAAGCTTTTCAATCAAGCGGTCAAGCAAGGGTTCCCTAAACCATGGACTCAAAGCCTCATTATCCCTATTTTTAAAAGTGGGGATACAAATAACCCCTCTAATTATCGGACAATTATGATTAGCCCTCTCCTAGCCAAGTTATATTGTATTATTTTGGAAAGGAAGTTGAGCATATGGATTGAAAGTGAAGGTAAGAGGGCTAAAGGCCAAGCGGGTTTTAGAAAGCAACACTCAACAACAAACCATCTCGTTACGCTTAGGATCATTGTGGCGGAATGCCGCAATGATAAATCCAATCTCTTTTGTTGCTTTGTGGACTTTAGAAATGCTTTCGATACGGTTCCTAGAAACAACCTTTGGAACATATTAGAAGAGCTAAAGGCTCCTTTTGATTTGAGAGCTGCCATTATAAGGTTATATGAGAATGTAATTGCCAAGTTAAAGAGCAAAGAGGGGTGGTCGAAAGATATTAAGTGTAATATCAGAGTTAAACAAGGTTTCCCCCTCTCTCCCTACCCTATTTGGCATTTACATCGACAATCGAGAAGGTTGTTTAGAGGAAGCAGGATGTTCTCGCATGATCTTAGCTGTGATAGTCATCATCCTTCTTCTCTATGCTGATGATATTGTTCTTCTCACAAGGTGCCCATCTGATCTTGATAAGCAACTTATACTTCTTAAGGATTTCTGCTCTACCATGGGTATGATTGTTAACATTGACAAAACAAAAGTTATGATTATCAAATCCAAGAAGGACACTTACGCTAATTTTATGTATGACAATAGTAACTTGGAGGAAGTGTCTTCCTACAAGTACCTAGGAATTGATATTCATCACAAGCTCAATTGGAACTATAGCATTGAGAAATGGATTAATGGGGTATGGAAAGCTTATTTTGGTCTTGAAAATAATTGTAAAACGACAAACCTCATAATGTGGGATAGAAAGAAGTTCCTCTTTGAAACTTTAGTCACTCCGGTTATCTTATATGGATGTGAGGTTTGGGGTTGTAGCATCTCTAGAGAATCCTGGAGAAAGATTGAGAAGCGTTTTATAACGTATAACCTCAAAATTAAAAGCAACACACCCTATCCTATTCTTCTTATAGAAGTGGGTCTTTCCCCTATCGAGAGCCTAGCTATGACTAGGCTTCTGTTGTACAAGCACAAACTCAATAACACAAGAGACCATAGACTTCCTAAGTTAGCTTTAAATTCTAGCCAAAACCACCTAAGGCTCAAACGAGGTTGGTATAAAGACACCAGGGCCTGGTTAAACCATTGGGAGATCGACAAGAATGTTGCATTGCAAAACATTAATAACATTAAAAATATTGTTACTTCTAAGTTCAAAAAAAAAATGTGGTGTGAGAAAGATTTAGTAGCTAAAAGAAAATTAAGATATTATAAGGAGGTCATTAACCCCACCCTAGAAGATCAAAAGTGTCTCTTTATTTTAACTAGCTCAAAGAAGAAAATTAATATAGCCAAGATTAGAACGAACTCTCATGAGCTCCATAGTGAAACGGGTGGTTGGGCAGTTCCTAAAACACCATGGATGGAAAGGTTCTTCCATCTCTGTGAGAATACAAACATCGAGGATGAAAATCACTTCCTCTTAGAGTGCCCCAGGTAGAACCAAATTAGATCTCAGTTTCAAAATCTTTGTTGCAATACTGACCTTCCTAGCCTTTTACATTGTAAAAATTACAGTGAGCTCGGTTCTCTCCAAGCTTTTTGAGTATAGGAATAAAATCTTAAATCAAACTAAATAATTTGTTTCTTTAGGTCGGATAAACCAAAGTTTGGTCTTAATGGACTTTAACAATCATCATCATCATCAAATAAATTAATGATAATTATTATTAACGATCAATTAAATATTTAGGATTAGAATGATTTATTTAGGATTATAATTATTTATTTATTTATTATCATAAATAAATAAATATTTATAAACAAATAAAACTATTATTAATAATTAATTATTATCCTTTATTTTATTTATTATTATTAATCCATTATTAATAATTAATAATTATTATTTATTTTATTTATTGTTATTTTAGGTTTAGTTTTTAATTTAAGATTTAAATTAGCTCTCTTGAATTTTGTTCATTTAATATTTATTCATTTCTGTTGACTCTTTGAGTCTTCCTTTATTCATTCATTCATTGTAGTGAAAACGGATCAAGGTTAGAAAGTAAACCCGATTCATACTATAGCGTGGAGAATCCTAACCATCTTTTTCAAAAATGATAACCACAGGAATTCAAAGACTAACAATATAAATTTTATTATCAAAAACCAGCTTGATAAAGTATTGATAAAATGTATTTAATGCTTATTTCAGAGCTATTAGCTATATAGTTGATAATTAAAATAAAATTTTAAAATTAATATTTCAAAATAAATACTGTTTAAAATAAGTGTTAATCATAAATAATTTTGTGCAAATGTAAGTAAGAAAGTACATCCATAAATTGAGATGACACTTATTATTTTAAACTTTTAATAAATTACGTATTTTTTTATAAAAATTGCACTAATTGATATCTCATTATATAACTAATTGATCTCTCATTATATAATTATACATTTGATAAAATGCCTCCATATCTCGTTGAAAAAGCAAAACACATATAGCCACTGTGAAGATTAACGTGTCGGCATGTATAACGAAATGCACCATCGTCGGCTTAAAAAACCATCACAACCCTAACCAATGGAAACACTATTTAGACATGTTACTAATGCAATTTCGAAATCAATACTCTCATTTCGTATCAAATCTTTCACACGCGAGGTCTTTCATCCACACAAGTATAAAGCTATGAAGGAGAAAATCGAAACAGTTCTACAAATTCCCATAACGAGTATCTGAGAGAAAAGGTTCTCGATGTTATGCGATCTGTGGAAGCAGAAGCCCGCGAGGAAAATGCAGGCATTCTTCCTGCTGCTCTGCAAACCTCAACAGTCGCTACAACAAGAATTGAAAATGACCATTTGGTGTCGACTGTGAGGTTTCATAAGGTGATGTCGACATATGTCGAGCACCAACTTTCGGGGGAGAGTTCATCAGAGAATATTGGTATACGCGAATTAAATGACCAACTGCATCAAGAGAATATTGTTCTCCTCAGAGTCAGTACTCAGATCGAGAGTTTATCAGAGAATATTGATATACGTGAATTAGATTTTGAATGGCGTGAAGCTATTGTTAATCGTTTCAGAAGCAATGAAGGTGAATATGACGAGAGCGAAGACTATCTAACAACATTTACATTTCCTGATAATACTATTGTTTTTCGATACATACATGATCATCGCCAGCCCAACCGAGGACTGGATTTTTTCATTCATGGTCAAATTATATGGAATTCCAGATTCACATGGCGTCAGATCAAACAACATCTTGAGGACTATACGTATAACTTCCATTTCAGATCTGAAATTATCCATATTGGCATGGGTGACATTACAGAGGAAGGAGAAATAAGTAGTCCCGCGGAGGAAGAAGTGCGTAATAGCCTTCGTGTAGCAGTGGATGCGTTGCCATCATTAGCTGTGGTTAGCGAAGAAAGTGAAAGCAGTGATGGAGACATGTGCTCAATTTGTCACGAAACGTTTTCCAGTGAAGAGCCTGCAAAAGAATTGCCATGCCAACACCTCTATCACTCGAAGTGCATTCTCTTATGGCTTCACCGCCGAAATTCTTGTGCAATGTGTAGATCTGAATTTTCTTCTTTAACCGAGCTACTGCTTTCTCCAACGAATACATTTGATTATAATTTCTTGCTGAAAGTAAACATTTAACTTCAAATTAGATTTAGAAATCCATTCAACATGACAAGCTCACAAAAACTTAAACCCTGATGTTCACATTCATCACTCTGCTGTCTTTTAACTATGCAAATTAGACTTGCAAAAATAATATAACCCAGAACCTAGGCATTGAGGCCAGTATAGGCATGATACCATTGAAGAATTTGCCGCAACATAAAACCTATAAAGAAAACAGATGAGTACTCTAGGTGCAGACCGAATTTGAAGGGCGAGGTCATGATATTCTATCGTCTGCAATTCATTGACAAAACAACACCGAACAGGGAATCAATATGCAAAAGAGCGGACCGACCTTTTTGAAAATATTTGAAATGACCGCGGGAGATACAACTATGCGTTTTTTCCGGTTGACGGAGCTCTGAAGGAATTCAAATGTGGTTGCTGAAATATGGATGAGCGCTGGATTTTGGGCGCTTAAATTCAAATTTGAATTCGAATTCAAATGGGCTCGTTATTTGAATAACATTAATGCCGTGATTACTATTAGTACATCGAAGCGCACTACTTGCATTGATTACGCTGAACCGTGGAGCCTCCCGGAGTTGGAGTGACGGAGCTGCCAGAAAATGCATGTACATAGGTCATGGTATCATGCATGGATATGGGTCCAAAACATGCATCCAAAACTGTCGTTACTGTGCTGCCGCTGTCAGAGGGTGTAAGGACATAGCATTAACTTTGCTATGGAGATGGAAATAGGAACTGCTGGTTGCTGTCAGAGGGTGTAAGGACATAGCATTAACTTTGCTATGGAGATGGAAAATAGGAACTGCTGGTTTGGGCATACACATTGCTGAGATGGAAGATAACTTTTACTCCCGCGCAGGGAAGGGTTTGAAGGTGTGAATCAAGATGAGTGTTCAGGCCGCACTCAGATTTTGTTGAGCCGCAACCAATTGAGTTCGCTTCTGAATCGGAGAGATCCAAAAATCTGTGCACTGTTGATGCGGGGAACCAATTATTAACGAAATTCCAAGAAATTTCACGTCAGTATTGTCATTTCCAGAGAGTGTGGGGTGTTTAAAACAACTAGCACGCCATATATTACGTGGCGTGCCAATCAAAAGGCTACCTGCATTTCTCACAGCTCTCCCAAACCTCCAAATACTTGATCTTTCTGAGTCCAACATCACATAATTACCATCTGACATCGACAGGTTGAGATGCCTGATGTTTCTGAACATGTAGCTTCTGAGGACTTACCTCTTTGCAGGCGTTAGACACGAGATACTGCAGTAACGTGTGGGCAACAAGTGATAGAAAGAGGATATGGAAAAAGTGGCTTCCATTGCGGAGTTGAGTACTCTAACACAACTAAAAGTGTTACGTGTACCAAACAATAGAGAAACAATTAGTGAAGGGACATTGGGGGGCATGGTTCAATGAGACACTTGAGTTTGTTGGGAATTTTTGATAATTCCAAACAAAAATGAAACTGAACATAGAATAATGATCAGTTTTTTTTGACACAGAGAAACTAAAAATTGTTTTTGCTGAAGATAGAGTTTTAGCAAACACATAAAAAAAAAACCTGTATTATTAATAATGCTGACTGTTACAAAAAATTCTTCCTCCAACAGAGGGATTACAACAAGACTGCAGTTCGAAGTCTCCTGGCATCCATGATTCTAAATAACACTGAAAACCTTCGACCAACAAGTGAAACCCAAATCTTCAGAGCTCACGAAAGCAGCAAAAAAATCAGAGAAGCTCTCTGCCTCATTACAAAACACTCCGTCTCTCAAAAAAAAATTCAACACTGCTGTGTAAATTTTTCTTACATTTGCGCTGCTGCTGTTGCAATTGAAGTCTTCTCAAGTAGTCTAATAGTTGTTGCACAGATAGGGAAAAACAAAACTCTGTTTCACCTACATTTACCAACCACATTAAATTACTTTAATTACTCCAGCATGGCGATATTTTTTTTTATTATTAAACGTGGATTTTACTCCATGTTAATCTTACGGTGGTCAACCAATATCGCATGGACTCATTCACTGAACTTTACGCGCCGGGGGAAAGTTGTTTTGGAAAACTGCTCAGACACGTGTCCGCTGATGGATGTTCTCGCTGCCCTCAGAGAAATACCACTGTTCAACAAAAGGCGGTGTGGGGAGACTGGTGGTTTGATGCTGCAGTTGAAAGTACCATTTCAACACTCCCCTTTAATTTCAACTACTAGGTTATCAGTAATACCCAGACATTTCCTCAAAACTAAAACTTTTCTGCCCCAATGGTTTGTTCTAAAACAATATTCATTGTTTGCCAATTCCTGATGTAATGAAACTTTGTGTCAATGTGTTTCGTTCTCTTATGAAACAAACATTCTTGGATAATGCAATAGTTAGAGCTATTGTCACAAAAAATC